>JAWWEE010000122.1:59325721-59468255 GCA_035221455.1 Xenops minutus | reverse complement strand
GTGTGGGAAAGGAAGAAAGCAACATTATTAAGAAGCGTTCCTCAAAGTCAACAGAGTGGACTAAATTTAGAAGCCCTTGTGAGTGACCCTGTTTTAGCTGCACTCAACCCCAACTATCCTTTTGTGGCCTCAGGAGTAGCTGGTTATATCAGGTCTTTGATTGGAGTGTCTAAAGGAAGATGCAGAAGTCTAACTGGAGCTAGCTCCAGAGACGTCAGTTCCTACACTTCAGAGTGACAGTCACACACTTCTTGTCTCAAGCCTTCATGTGGTCTCTGATATGAGACACATTTCCCAGTGCAGCTTCTGGTGATACATGTGATGGCATGGTCAAGCCCACCTTATGACATAACCTGATTCTCGACAGGCTGAAGGAAACTTAGTTTGCATGTTACAGATTCATAATGCTAGGAGTAGCAAACTACAGATAAACTATTTTTATATCCAAAATACCAGGTTTAGTAGTCCTCAGAGAAAAAAAAAAAAAGGATTGTAAAGACCAAGAGTGGCAAGTGCATGGGTACCAGGACAGTAGCAAAGCAGTGGTTAAATCAGAATATAAAGCAGTTCAAGTTTCAAGAGTTGTAGGAATTTCATATGTGTTTTAAATGAAAACTTAGGAATTCCCAGACTAATTTTTATAGGTTGAATTATTTAGAAAATAACGTTTCCTCTCAAGGATTCTTTCCCTAGGTAATTGATAAATATTCATAACCCAGACTCCCTGTTAATGAAGATTTTTGCCTGGGAATAACAATTAAGAGTCTTTGTCAAAATCCCAAGTTGAAAATAACTGTCATTCAAATGTTATTGGTTTTGAGTATGTGTAAAATATTGCTTTCCAAGATCCAAAGAAAAACCTTTGCTGGCAAGTTGTTTGAAACAATGCCTAACTAAATGTGAAGGGGCTTGTCTTAACAGCATACCAATGAGGTGTAACTGGCAATCAGGTGTGACTTGTTTAACAAATTAACAATATGTTTCTCTAATAGGAAATTTGTTGCTCCATATTCAGCATTGAAGATTTGCAGCTACTTAAAAAGTCTACAGAGACTTTCAACATAATTAAGGTTAAATTTACTTTGAAATTCATGATGGCCATATAAAAGAAAATGAGCAATATTGTACATCTGGAAAAGCACACTTTCAAGAAATTCTTTAAGCCTTTGGTAAAGGTATCTCATTGATACCTAAAAAATAACTGAGAATTCATTGAACTATCAGCAACATCTGTGTCTGGTTCTAAGGAGGCTTTGTGTCAAAAAAATCAGATGTCTTAATCTCATTCTTACATGGTTTTTAAAAATTTCTGAAGATTAGAAGGGAGGAATTTGAGGTTATACAGATAATCATAATTAATTCCATGCTAACCCACTGATCTGTTCCTGTTAGCTAGTTTTGGAAATTACTGCAACATTTATCAATTTGCTGGAAGTGGCCATTTCTGAACAAATTTGGCCTAATCGTAGACTTCTATACTTACACTGCTAATTAAAGAGAAGCCTCTATCCCTCCCACCCAAGCAGCTGAGATATGATGGCCTCTGTATCAACAGGCTACCTGTTTTCATAGGCTGCATCTGCTCCAAAATACTGCCAAGCTGCAGAAGTATTTGATGAAGAACCGCATACTGGAAGAGGTTTTCATGGAATCTTGTTACTTTACAAGTCCGGAAAAATGTTTTTGTTTTTCTTGCTATTGGTGTTGTTTTCTCCAAACATCTCTATGCTATAGGGTGCTGGAAAATATGTAAATACACCTCCTATTTAGCAAAGGTGGGCATTGTACGGTATATACTTAAACAGTTTCAAAGAAAATACAAAAAGTGTAAAACACACCCACAAATGACCATTTTAGAACTCTAATTTCCAAACTTAAAAGTGTTAAATTTCTGGAATGCTAGAGTGGTTTGAGTTGGAAAGGTCTTTAAAGGTCATCTACTTCCAACCCCTCTGAAAGGGGCAGGGACACTTTCCACTAGACCAGGTCGTTCAAACCCCCATCCAGCCTGGCCTTGAACACTTCCAAGGATGGGGGATCCACAGTTTCTCTGGGCAAACTGTTCTACACCTTCATGGTAAAGAATTTCTTCCTAATTGTACCTTTTTTCTTAGCAATGCTATTTACTCAAATGAATGTAGGTCCCTGAAAAAGCCACTTCCATATCAACAGGTGCTTTAGGTGTTTATAGGAAGGCAATAAAGCTTAAAAAACTTTGAAAAATCCACATTATGGAGGAAATGAATTATCAGAAGAAACTGAAAGGAAATCCCACTTTGGAGAACACCATCCTGATGGGTCTCCTGAGGAGAAGAATATTTCTGATGGAAAACTCTAAATGCATCCCACACAGAATGAGATAGTCTTACAAATTCATTTCTATTGGTGATCATTTTAATTTTGTTGGTCTTTACATGGAAAGACACAGGCTAGTAAAGGAATTCAACCCCTCCTCTGAGCTGTCTGCGTTTGTCTCCTGGATGTCTTGTACTTCTAAATCTCCTAAACAACAAGACAACTACAGCTTCCTCTGAGAGACACTTCTCATCCTACATTTAGTTACTGTTTACAGTATGATAATATTTCATGAAGTGTGACCTTTCTCTTCATGAATAGAAACTCTCCCTTTTTTCCTTTCATCCCCTTTGGATTATCCCACCCTACTTAGCATGTTGATTCCTTCTAACAACTTTCCCCATAACATCTCTCCTCAGTACTCTTTAAATCCTTTCCAGCTCTTTGGTAACAATCTCTACGGGGGCCAGGCATATCTCACTTCTCTTAGAATAGCTAAAGATGTAATGATTAGCTAAAACAGGACCTCTGATTTAAAGGTGGTAAAATTTAGATGAGTTAATCCCAACACAGGTGATCAGGAAGGATCACAACATCATCAGCATGGCAGCTTGCTTCGCCCTTTTAGTATGATTAAACATGATATGTTTAGTGTGCAATGAAGAATCCAGTAAGGTCACAATGCACTTAATAGCCTTGATTTATGTGAACACTTTTTATTTCAGAAGAGAGTAAAAGATCAAATTATTACCTCATTGGCCAGAATCAAACTTTGGCAGGAAAAAAATTGTAGGAACTGTAGATAATTTTCAGTTTTTCAATAAAGATAGAGAAATTAATATTTATCAGACACTCCACTAAGAGTCAAAAAGAGTTTTCTGTTTAACTCAAGAAGGCTGAAGAGTTCTTAGTACTTAGGATACCAAATGAATATGCAATAAATAAAAAAAAAAATATGTAACATAATGCACATTTTTCTTTCAAGTCAGCTTTCTTTAATTTGAGATATTACATTTTTTCAATGCTAATTTTTAAAGACAAATTCCATGACAGTGAAAGCAACATGTACTGAAACAAAAACATTTATGCCTTATCATAAAGCCAAAGACAACATACCACAGTCGCCTGTTTCTGGGTCCAACAACGATTTCTGAAAGTTTACAGGGGCATAGTATAGCAGAATACCTAACAGTAATATTCAGATGCACCCCTATTCTTACTTAATATTATTCTATTTAATCCATGCATACAGAGAGCAAATCTGAAACCATTTAAAATATTTTTAAAAGAGAGGTTGTCCCTCTGATTCATTTTCACAGAAGAAAAAAAGGTCTTTTTTTTTATAAATCATATGAAATATTAAGAGCAAACCCAGTCAGTTCAGGTTCTTTTCATATGGAAAAGACAAAGGCTTATTCTAACCCTGTGAACATTTATCAGAGTTGAAATCATATCATAAGTTATTAAATCCCACTGTTCTACTAAGTGTAGGTGATCTCCTAATTACAGTATTCTACTGATACTGTTCACTTTTATGAACTTAAGATCAAGTTCAGCTTTCAGGTATATCCAAGTAAGTCCAATGACACCTGTGGGAACTAAAGGCAAGATTTTAGTCAGATCACTGATTTTGTCTACATTGCCATATCTCTCTCTTGAAAATTGACTCATGGAGAAGGTTAGGCAAGTCTATCCAGTGTTTATATAAATATATATATATATATATACTAAGAGGGACATACAGACTTGTAGATAAATATAAGTTTCTCAGAACTCCTAAGAAGTCAGAGCTATACAAACAAGGTGTTCTGGAAGTCTTGGTCTGAAGAGGTTCAAATTCAGAAGAATATGAGTGTCCTGCTCATCTGCTGTAATAATCCACTGCAAGCCCTGGAGGTGACCCAATCAGGCAGCCAGAACTGCATGAGTACATAGTTGGGGGGTTTTGTTTGTTTTTCAAACCTTGATCCTCAGAGATTTGATTTGACATGGTGCCATGTAGCTCCAGACTTACATTGACTTGGTAGAGACATACTGTTTTGTGTAATGTTGGCATCTTCTTATCTCCTCCATAAACTGGAAGTGTAATTTGGTTCCTGTCATATGAAGACATTTTTTTTAGCTTTATGGTGACAATTTTGTTTAATCTATGCACATTCCTCATGACTTTTAAGGACAATGCTGTATAATCAGTGAGATACAAATGCTTCCTCAGGGAGTTAGATGTGCATACTTCTTTATGTGAATATATTCACAAGTATGTGACTGTGTATGTATCTACTCATATGCACACATGCATCTATATAATTTAATCACAATATTGTAAATATTTTAACTAAAAAAATAAAAAAAATGTACTTTCCCCTTTCCCTTTTGTTTCCCTCTATGCATTTGTGTGAATTGAAGAATAAAGCACAGCTACTGTATTTGCTTTGGAGGTTTCTAGATCTAAATTAATAAAGATTCTTTGCAAAACATGCCTGAGGTCAACTTCAAGTAGACAGTGTTGAGACTTCAATGCCAGATTAATACTCAGGCCAAATGGATCAATTCTTCAAGCTTGTCAGAGATTGTTGATGTCATAGATGATGATTGATGGCAATCAATCTTTATACATTTCAGCTAGAAAGAGAGCAGGTAAAAGGACTCTTCCAGACATGCTGCATATGGGAAATTCCATAGGAAGTTACATGGCAAGTCAACAGAACCATGAAGGCCTCATGAATCCCTAAGTACATTAGAAAATACATTACAGTGCAAAATTTCAAAAACCTAGCACCATAAGAGAAAACAGTCTGAGGAAGGTATCTCCCTGCTGATCACTGCAATTCCCTCTGTTATGACTTTGATATTGCTTCATTTCTAAACTCTTTTCAGCCCATAGCACTTACACTCTTCTGATTCAAAAATCGAAAAACCAATTTTCCATGGAAAAGACAGGGGAGCCTGAAAGCTAAACTGACCATTTCTGTCTTCATGACAGCACAGAGCGTGTCAGCTGAGCAATGCAGAGTATGCTGGTAAGAAACATGGTGTTAGTAATGAGCCAAACGAATCCCTGGTGTGACTTCACTCACTTCATTTGAGTTACACCCAGGATAATTTTGTCCCAGTGTACTGAAGACTTTAAAAGTTTTGAGGAGAATAGCAGTGCATTTGAACTGGAATCTGGTGAATCTGAGTTTGCAGCTTGGTTTTGATACAGTCTCCTGAATCACTTTTACAGTTCCAAAAAGTGTTGCATGATCTAGCCAGCAACACAGTGAATTAATAAGCAATGAGCTATGCAGTCCTGTCAAAGCAAGCTCATTAGTAAGTTGGCTGCTGGGTTTTTGCAACCACTAGCTAAACTTTGGCAATATAAACAGGAGCACCTACAGGGAGGTCCCCCAACCTCTCTGTACTTTAAAATATTTAAGGACTCATTTTTGAACATATAAGTAGGACACGGCATCCATTTTCAGCAGGGCAAGTACAAAATAATTTTCTGGAAGTCTCACAAAAGTATTATTCCATGATTAGGTAGAAAGTTTCTTCTCATGTGATTAAAAAAATCACATAATATAAACAACAACAAACAACAACAACAACAACAAAAAAGGATGCTTCCTGATATATTCTCAGGCTCATAAAACCTGTCTCTGGTTTTTCACGACTGTAAACAAAGTAAGACACTTTGATGCTCTGATGATTCGATGGTAATTAGAGGGCCACACATGCTCATAATATAGATTAAGAGCATAATACATTAAAAGTCCCTGTTTATGAATAGCTCACTTGTGGCTTCTCCAGTGACTCAAACAAGCTTGTCCATGAAAATTAAAGGGTACTTTGCCTAGCCTTTCTTTACAAGACTTTCAAGGACCTGCCCAGACCACTGTCCTGTCAGACACTTCAGGCAACAAAAGAATTTCTAGAAATGACTAAAGTATTTGAATCTAAAGAAATTCTTTCCATGACAGAAGTTATGAATGTATTTATCTGTCTTTGTATAGATAGATGCATATTTTTGCAATCTATTTATATTTGAAGACAGTTGTTAAATTCTATTTATCACCACTCATGAATTTCAGAGGCCACAGTTATCCCACTCAGGGCCAGCATCCAGCCACTAACACCACCTTCCCACTGTTTGCATCTGAAAGTAGCATCTCAATCTTTCCTACATGGTCAGTGAATGGCAGAAGTAACCTGGGTCACTTTTGAAACTGCTTGCTTGGCCAGGAGGCAGGTGAGCATTTTTTTTGCCTGCAGACTCTGCCTTCACAGGTACAGCCTTTTCCACCTGTAAGCTGCAGTGCCCATGTTCCAGCTGCAACCTGTCTGGAAAAGAGTTCTTCTGCAACATCACCTCCACTGGTCAGTGCCTCACCATGAGGATACAGCACTTGTGCTCTGTGAGCAGACATGGTTTTCCTGAATGAATTACCTTTTACCTGTGAAACTCTGTTTTTTTACCTGCCTGCTGTAGAAATCACCTCTCAAAAAAAAAAAAGACCCACTGCTTCAGCCTCATTACTTCCATTATGTGTGTTAGAATGCAATGTTTTTCACATGTAGACATGAGACATACCTGTATGCAATAAGAAAATATTGGTGTCTCTAATTCCTGAACCCCTTTCCACCGTGTGCATTTTCAGAAGCAGGTCCATATAAGGGCCACTGGGGTGAGAAAAATGGGCAAAAATCAGAATCAGCAAAGGTCAGACTAAGGGCTTGTATCTAAATACTTAATATACTTTAATGTCTACTTCCTAGGGGATTTAGCAGTAGAAAAAGGAACTGGACCCTGCCATTTTCACAAAATCACTCAGATTCAGAAGTAGCAATATCAATTTTAAAACCAGAAATTAATAGCACCCTTTTTGAGAAAGACAGGGACTCTTAATACTGCTTTCTATATGCAGTCCTGGCTGTAACACTGTGATGCCAGTAGTTTTTATCTAATGTCCAAACTCTGTAAATGTATATATTTTTTTTTCCAATGGCTAGTAGTATAAAATCTTGTATTTTGTTTTATTATGTAAACTTTCCCATTTGTGTGACAGGCAATTTATTGCAGCACTTCGATGGATTGTAATGGCTGTAGTAACTGTGCAGTTAAGTGCTGTTTCTAAAAAGTAGAACTGGCAAAATATTTAATGAAGCATTTGGCTTTCTGTGCGACAAGATGAGAGCGCCCTGTTGTATGCCAAATCAATCTGATTTTGCACAATATATCCATTCAAGCAGCAATTCTGGAGGTTGGAGAGCCAGAGGATCTGAGAGACTAGATTTTCTAAGCTGTATAGAAAATAGTACTTCCAGATGTAATTTCCAAGTACTAAGACGTGCCATTTACTCTGGGAGGCATGGATTTGCAGCATGATTTGGACAAATTCTGTGAAAGCTCTTCAATCTTTGCTAAAAGTCAACAAGAATTTTCTTGAATTTTACTGCTACTGCTATGGGCTTAACACTGTAATATCAATATTTAACACCACTAATTCTATAGAAAATATATATCCTGCAATCCTACTCTGCAACATGAGACACAGAGACTGGGTAAGTGCTGAGAATGAGCAGCTAATTCCACATTACAAGTGCAAGAGTGATGAAAAGATTTTTTTTTTGTCTTTTTTTGTAAGTGAGAGTGTTTTGTTGTTGTTCAATAGTGGTTTTAGCCAATATTCACTCCATGTTCAATTTCAAGGCAATGCATTTCCATACATTTCAAGAATACAGAACTGGACAGGGCAAATCTTTCACCTAGTTTTGTTAAGAAAAAGACATTACCATTATCACTTCATGCAGACACAAAAAAGTCATCTGTAAATTTCTTCCATAAATAGCTGTAAGAAAGAGTAGAGACTCATAAAACTCTTAGCACATACCATTCTACTGAAATAAGAGCTGATCCCAGTGGGTCCTGGATCTCACAATTATCTCAGATTTCTGGCCCTGAATTACCATTTCAGGGCAGTTTTTCTTCAAGTTTCTTCATACCAGACTTCACTGTACATTGTAGATATGCTTGGAAAACACTTGCAGAGTTCTCAAAATCTACTCTGCTGTATGGAAAAGAAAAGTAATGAGAGAGCAGCTGAGCTCTGACATGGTCATGTTCTCATTCTGAAACACCAGTCATAAACTATTGATTTTAGAGGCAACAGTGTTGTCACCTGTCATATGCACTTTTACCACTCTCAGAAGTCTCTCTTTGTCCGAACAATTAATAAATGATATAATGGGAATGATATTTTAGATGGTGTCTCAATCCCTTTTGTGAAGTTGTAAAATCAACACCATTTAGTGCATCAACTCCAAACTGAATACACTCAGAGACTGGAGTCTGAAAAGAGCCCATCTCCATAGCCTAAATTCATAATCTATGCTCTGTTGCCAATGGACCAAGCAGGGTCATGTCTTCTGGCAGGCGGGCAATGAGCAGTATAGGCAGAGGACAACACAGCAACCTAGAAGATTGAGTATGGGAATTTAGGAAACCCTTTTAGATCATGCATGAGGAACACCGTACTGTGGAAAGGGCCAATGTGACAATAGCAGCCATCAAGGCTACAGTTAGATAAGTGGGCAGTGTAATGTCTTCGTGTGCTGCACGCCCAAAAAACAGAGGAAAAAAATGCACTTTTTTCTAAGGACTATCAGGAAGGTTATAAAAAGCAGCAAAAACTGTGTGAGGCCACCAAGAATTGAAGCCATATGACCTCTTTCCAAGGAATTTTCAAGCCAGACAACTGGTGTGATGAGTATTAATAAGTCATCTTTCAACTTCAGAGCAACATGGGAACATGCAGTGGGACAAGAAGGCTGCTTAGAGATTACACTGACACTCTGCAGCAGAAACAGTGCTGCAGACAAGATGAACCCTGGATTTCATCTCGGGCATCACTGAGGCTGCCATAAGGCTGAGTCAACTCCCAGGTCCCTTTAAGCAAACAAATAAAGCAAAAAAAATATTCATAGTACTGCTACCTCTTGCTCTTTCACAGCTACTAAGATCCTGTTTAGTTGTTAGTTTTCTTTTAATTGGGAAAGAGCTGGTATTTTTCATAGTCTCATAAATTTTTAAATAACCCCTGAGCTTAATAAAGTCTTGTCTTCTGCTCCGTGTTCATAACACCTGTGTTTAATCAAGCCAAAGGGTCCCTTTTTCCATCTTTTGCACTCTCTCCTGCATGTGTTCAAAAGGACTTGCAGTACCCTACCTTTGACTCATTCCTTTATAACTGTTCTTTTCAGATGCCACCAGTTCAAGGTTTGTCACCCAAGATAAAAGCATTACTGGATTTGAATTATCAAAACTGAGCCATAAAGACATACCCATGCCAAGGAGAACGATGGAAAAAAGAAGATAAAGTACAACATATCTTGCAATAATTAAACTTTCACTTTGTTGCAGAAAAATCATGGAATTAAAAAGAAAATAAACACAGTTTGCTTTCAGATCCAACTAGCTAACTATATTTTTTAAGAGATTTAAGATTCTGTCACACTCTGAAAAGTGATTCCTTAAACTTCTTATAAACATTGCTAAACAAACTGGAGTTTCTACAGAATTAAGTCAAGACTGCATGATCACTTCTGCAGGATATGTTGTTGTGGGACAACACAGACATTTCACTCCAGGGGAGACATAGCACACATCACAAAAAAATTTATATGGAAGTGGACAAAGAAGAGTTCTCAGAGACAAAATGGGTTTCAATCTTTTAATAAATTACAATAAAAAACATTTTACTGAGTTATTTTTTACAGTGAAGCAGATACCAAAATAAAGACACATAATATTACAGGGGTAATTGACATGGGAGGAAGCTCATTCCCTTTTTTGGTACAATTTTAGCAGTAAGGTTAGACACAGCACAACAAATCTACAGGGGGGTATTAAATACAAGATGAAGCAAAGGATGGCTCTTTAGAGAAGAAAGACCAAAAAGATGGCATAATAGAGAGCACTGTAAGAATAAAAATGTTGATTACTATTTAAAACATGAATACAATGGAAAAACTGGAACTAAACGAAAAACAAAGCAGTGGCAGCTGTTCTCTGCTACAGCCATTGACTCAAATGGCTTAGGTATAACTGGAGTAAAGATCCCAATCCAGAATGAGGAAGTAAATCTTTTGGAGGGTACAGAAACATTTACGAAAATGAAGCTGGAAGCAGTTGTGTATCTGTATGCAATCTGACTTAGCCTCATCTCTCCAAACACGACGTTTTGCAAGCTACTGTGAGCTGTGGACAAGCAGCACTATTTTCTTTCGAAAGATACAGACTATTCTCCACATACACCCAGGAAAGTTACAAAGTTACCACAAAACCCACAAGTATTTCAGGAGGAACGAAATGGATAAAAGTCAAAAGACAAAATTTAGGATGCATTATGAAAAAATAGGCTAAAGTGTTTTCTCAGTCCTGCCTCGTTCAGTCCAGACCTGACAACTGAGCTGAATTCAGATTTGTCTTACATAAAATCAATAGATCAAATAAGGGAATAAAGTGCGCTGCATCATGACTGAATGTCTCTGGGTTTGACTTCTATGCTTTATTTCTGGCACCTCACAACTTCTGCCTGCAGTAATCAGTTTTCTCACAAATACAACTGCAGTGCTTTAGGAATTTGTTTCCTAACTGAATGAATTATTATTGCATGAAACTAATGACACATTTCTGTGCACTCTTGCATATTTCTCAACCACCTGTTTCAGCACTGGCATTCCTCAATTTAAGCCTAATAATATCATAAATCAAGATCTGGGGCTCTTCTAATTGGCAAGAATTTTTTTTTTTTTTTTTTTTTTTTTAAGATTGCCTATTTTTTTATTATTATCTTTATACACATATAAAAACTTCCAAAACTCCCATTGTAAAGAAAACTATAACACATGAACAAAAGATTTAAATCCTATCCCATTTGTTCCCACAAACACACAAGGTCTGATTTGAATTTCATATTGGTTTGACTATGGTTCCCATTGAATCTTGATATACTCTGGTGTGAAATCAAAGCAGGACTGTAATAGGTAGCACAGCCAGAGGGGACTAGAGAAACTTTAAAAACTTAATATCTATTGTTCATTTCAGTTCATCACTTGCATTATTAGCAGCAGCTGTTCTACTACAAACCACATTTTCCTACCCTTTGGGTATGCAGTGCTGCATCTCTAAATAGCTGCAAAATATTGATGTAGCCTGTTAAGAACAACTGACTGCTATCTAAGGTTGCTGAGGAATTTTGGTAAGATCTATTTCATCCTCTTTCTTCCAGAGAGGGTTGGAAGTTTATCCACCTATTTGTTCACAAGTGACTTTAAAAATATTCTCTTGAAACATTACTAGAGCTGCCACTTCACACCACAGGTCTAGTTAAAATCCTCTTTGTTCATGTCCCATATATCTTGGTGTCACCAACAATTTTCAAAATATTTGTATATCTATATTATAATCATTAGTAAGAAACTTTTACAGCTGAAACAACAAGATATGTCTTCCAATCATTGTTCAATTTTCACTACAGAAAGTGACATGCAGAAATAACACAGGAACAAAGCAAGGGAACTGCAAGGGAATGCTCTTCTGAGTCTCCTGAAAAGCTTTCAGTCAAAGAAAAGGAGAAAGGTAATTGAATTCAGTTCAATTTGGGGGTGAAGTTTTGGTAGGCTTTTAGAAGGGATTATATTTAAATTGTTTTGCTTTGGCTATTCGTAACCTAAGTATTTACATACCATGAAAGAAAAATACTCATTGTTTTCTTGAGACATTTCTATTTTCATTTCTAGCCAAAGAAATACTATTCTGTAAGCCACAGATGAATTGTAATTATAGAAGGGAGTTCTAAAACTACAAGGAAGCCAAAAATATTGGCTAATATTGGCTATTAAAACACATATGACAATTTTATACCCAGATGATCAAAACCACTGTCATACTTTCAATCTCTGCCATTATGCAAACTGACATTTCCTTTCAACTTTTTTTCTAGCAATTATCTTTCCCTTCCTCAGCAGGAAGACTTGCTATGCTATCCCTCAAATTAGGAGTAACATTGCAGTGGAAGGAGACTCCCAGAGGACCAAGTGAAAATTCTTCCTGTCACAGATAACTGTCTGACAATTTCACTCGAAGGCCTTTCCACAGCCTCACAGCTCTCATGGTCAGAAACTTACCTCCAGTTTCCAGACTGAAATTTTATTCCTATGTGGTGCCTTACCACCCAGATGTATTTGCAGACAGTGTTCATATATCCTTGTTCAGTTTTCATTGTGTTAGATTAAACAATCCTAGATCTGCCTGTGTAAAATAATGCTATTTTTTGATCACACCAGGAGGATCATTTTAGACAAAAGTTCCTTGACCTAAGTTTGCTATAGCTAAGCAAAACTTTTTCCTCTATTCATTTTAATATTATTTTCCAGTTTTAACTTTGCAAAGCCAACTTTATTTGCTCATTAGTTTTCCTCCTCAGTATAGGTTCTCCATTTACTTCTAATCCTTTTTTCTGATCTGTAAGGACTGAGTCTAGCTCAGAAAAGAGATTTCTGATAGTTTTCATTCTTCTGACAGAAAGAAATTCCCAGAGTCTTTTGCAGTTAGTTCCCAAGTTCCTCAGTCTGGGCCGACTACATTCACTTACTCCTTTAGTATGTTGAGTTCCATCTGGAAACTGGAAATCTCGGCCAGAGAGTTACCTTGGCACTCCCTTCTTTGTACATGTCTGAATGGTTTTGGCCAAACTGCTCCTGAGACTTTCCAGTCTATCACAGATAGGACCAGTTAGATTAATTATTTCAATATCTGTCCTCTCTGAACAATGGTGCTGGTGCTTCAGACATGACTGCTATGCCAGCAGGTTTCTGTAGCCTCTGACCCTTCAGTGTCCCACACTGCACAATGGCGTAAGTCCTTCTATTTTGTTTTCCTGACTCTTTTTCCTGACTCTTTTCCTGACATTTAAGCTTACCTTGAGATGTAGCTGCAAGTCACAGTTCCCAACAATACACAAGTAACATTTCTACCTTCTCTCTCCTAGGCTGTGATATGCCCTTACAGCTGCCATTTTCTTGTTCTCATGTAGAAACTTCAGCAGGTATGACTATCAACATCTTTAAGCCTAGTTTTCTCCCATTTCCTAGTTATCTACATTTTTCTTATCAGCTGCAGGAGTCTTGATATTGGAGTATAATTTAATCAGACTTTAAAGGAATGAAAAGTCTGTTTTCTGTGATTCTAGACACTACAAAACATGTTTCACTACAGTAGCAGGGACTGGCCTTGTTGATCCAAAGTTCCACTCCAATCTAATATTGCAATGACCAAATATCCAAAGATCTTACAGCATCTGCCTTGGGCTATCTGTTTAACTACATTATCTCCTCACAACCTCACCCCCTTCCTAGGGTCAAAAATCAGCTGAGCCATCACTTTCTTTGTCCCAAGATTATCTGCTAATGTCATCTGTCCTGATGTCTCCACTCCCTTGCACACCCCTTCTGAGCTGTAGTCTATAGCTCTGGACCTCAGGGAGCTGCCATCCTCAAAGAAAAATTCATTTTATTGAACATTAAAAAGTGTCCCATCACTTACATTCCTTTGTACTGATTCATTGTGCTCTTTTCATGCACTCCTCTGTACTCTCTGCTTTTTATATGCTGTCATCTTGTTTTGTCCTGGAGTTTTTATCCCTAGTTTTTTTTTTCATTTTCTTTTCTTCTCCCCTTGTGAAATTGACTTCTATTCTTGTTTTCTTTCCTGCCATGTTGCCTTCTCTTTCTGCTTGCTTTGCTCCTTCTTCAGTGCAGAAAACGTTTTGTTTATTCCTCAAACAGAAAACTTCTCAGTTATTCAAGCTCTATTACTCTCTTGGCATTAAGGATATGTATTTCGATGAAGGACCTTTTCAGTGGACATTTGGCAGTCTAGTACACTATGTATTCACAAATTTTGACCTTGCAGTCTTGCAGTTTCCTCTCCATTTTTCTCCTTGTTGTTTTCAAACTCTTTTGAATAGCAATGTAGTCATTGTTATCCACAGTCTTGAATTTTCTCATCCAAGAACTGTGATGAATTTTCTCTTCCAAGAAAGAACATGGTGCTGCATCCAGTTGGCAGCCAGTCACCAGTGGTGTTCCCCCAGGGATCAGTATTGGGGTCAGTCCTACTCAATATCTTTATTGGTGATACGGACAGGGGGATCTAGTCTACTCTTAGTAAATTCCCTGATGACACCAAGTTGAGTGCGTGTGTGTGTCAATATGTTGGAGGGTAGGAAGGC
Source organism: Xenops minutus (assembly GCA_035221455.1). Classification (NCBI taxonomy): domain Eukaryota; kingdom Metazoa; phylum Chordata; class Aves; order Passeriformes; family Furnariidae; genus Xenops; species Xenops minutus. The sequence continues at coordinate 59,453,685 of JAWWEE010000122.1, read as the reverse complement.
TCTGCAGAGGGACATGAACAGGCTGGATAAATGGGCCAAGACCAATGGTATGAAGTTCAACAAGACCAAGTGCTGGGTCCTACACTTTGGCTACAATAACCCCAGACAGCATTACAGGCTGTGGCAAGAGTGGCTGGAAAGTGGGCCAGTGAGGAGGAACCTAGGGATGCTGTTTGACAGTGGATGAACATGAGCCAGTGTGTGTCCAGGTGGCCAAGAAGGCCACTGGCATCCTGTGTGTGACCATCAGGACTAGGGCAGTGATTGTCCTCCTGCACTCAGCACTGCTGAGTGCTGCGTCCAGTTCCAGGCCACTCACTGCGGGAAGGACATTGAGGTGCTGGAGTGAGTCTAGAGCAGAGCAACAAAGCCGGTGATGAGTCTGGAGAACAAGTCTTATGAGGAGTGGTTGAGGGAGCCGGGATTGTTTAGCCTGAAGAAGAGGAGGCTCAGGAGAGACCTTATCACTCTCTTCAACAACCTGAAAGGAGGCTGTAGCCTATTGGGGGTCAGTCTGCTCTCCTGGGCAACCAGCAATAGGATGAGAAGACATAGCCTTAAGCCGATCCATGGGAAGTTTAGCTCAGACATTAGGAAGAATTTCTACACAGAAAGGGTGACTGCTTAGGAAGGTGGTGGAGTTATCATCTCTGGACTTGTTTCATGTGTTTAAGGAAAGACTGGATGTTATACTAAGTGCCATGATCTAATAGACATAGTGGTGTACAGATTTAAAGACATCAGAGGTCTTTCCAACTTAATTGATTCTGTGATTCTGTAACTATTTCAGATGTCATTTCATGAAAAAAGTTATTTCCTCAGGCAACCCTTCACAAACATCATGAGCCTACTGCTTATTCTTATAATCAATATATAAAACACCAAGTGCATGAATCCCCAGATAAGCTCTGCAGTTCACTGCTCTTTGGGCTCAGTCATTAGTCACTTGGATTTCTAATACTTTTCTCTCACCTTCAGCAGTTGAATATTCATTAGCAGCAATTAAAGACAGGAAACCTAACTCCCTTAGCTACAAGGTCTTTGACCTCTCAACCCACACAAATATAAAACTATCTTTAAACCACAAATGACAGCTAGAACTTCTCATTAAGAACTGCAATCAAACCAGTGAACCTACAAATGATAAAGTGCAACCTAATAAACCACTAAGCAACAAAAAATGCCAGTTAACTTACCCCCAAAATACAAGAACTTCTTTATCCTCCACCAAGGCCAACTCCCACCCAGACACTCCTGTTTACGGTGCTTCCATCAGTGAAGATCTTTATGACATGGAAAACAAAAGTGCAGTACAGAATGTCCAAAACTGTAGAGTCTTTATTTTTTTTACTGCATTGCTTCATTAGATGGGTGAATATACACTTCTGTCTAAATTTTCAGCTACATTTCAACAGCAAGCACAAGAGATACTGTGGATTCAGCAGTGCAACCATATGATAAAAAATATCAGGAAAATTATGGTAACTGACTTTTATGACAACCATATTTTAAACAAGGACTGTGTTACCATTAGAGAGAGAAAACAGGCAACTTTGGTGACATCTTTGTGCATACAAATGAGAAAAAAAATAGCCTAAGGCCCATTTTGTTTATTTATTATTGCCATCTAAGCCATTATGAGATGCTGCAACTTTCCATAGCAGAGCCTAGTAGTGCAAATGTCATTAATTTCTTTTCCTTTCTAATTCAAAATTAAGAACATTAAAATGCATTAAAGTCAAGACATTATAATTTAAAGGGAGATTTTATAAAGTCTCTTTGGTAGTTAAGGCTATATTGGTATTTCCGTTCTATTTTTTAAGTGCTTATAAATCAGCCATAAATGCTGCTCATTTTGGAACCTGCTATCCAAGTTCTCAAGCCACAACCAATCACTCATTATACCTTTTCCTGAAAACGTGAAGCAGATCAATCTTTCAGCTGGGTGAAGTGAGTTTCTGGATGTTGCAGATCAGAAACAGTGGGCCAGAAGAATAGGAAAAAATGCATTATAATGAAGTTTTAATGTAAAACAGAATTCTGCTAAAATAATGTTCTTTGTAGTCTGCAAGAAAAAAAAGAAAACAACAAAAAAAAGAAAACAGAACTCAAATCAATTACTACAGTTTCTCAAGATATAATACACATTTGTAAGGTTTGGAAACAAATAAGAGTCAAGTCAGTAAAGTGGTGAGGGCATCTTTAGCTTGCACAACTGTTACTCACCTTCCTAGCTCCTGCAGCTCTTACAGCTCCCACAGCTACACAGGGAGCTCTATATGTGTCAAAGCTGGAAGCATGCAGGCTATGAGTGCTCAGAGCACCCTTGTTCTGCATTTTTTTTGTCCTGAATTTAACAAAGCAATCACCAATGCCACTTTCCAGTGGCTAATCACTTCCTAACCAGGTTTCTTCACATTTTGAAGCACTCTACCATGTGGAGGAAAAGAGTGGCATGAAGACTTGTCTTTACAAGTTTGTTTTCAAGTTTGGGGTTTTTTTTCCCCAAGGTTTTTTTCAAGTTTGTTTTTTTTTTTTTCAAAACATATTGTTACAGCAGATCCAGGAGTAAATTTGTGCTGAATGTATTCAAAACCGTTTAATAGGGGTCGGGAGAGGAGGAGAGGATTAGGGCCAGCTGCAGCACCCTCATCTGTTTGTCTCCTTTTCTGTGCTGCTCACAGAAAAGCTCAGTTGTATAAGAAAAACTCCTATCGGAATGTGAAAAGCAAAAGTTATAGGACCCAGAAATATATATGCAGCCCAACCCAGCTTAGAAACACATTTTGCAGGAGGACAAACACACTAATTCTTAAGAAATCCTGTTCAGTTCTTACAGAGGATCTCAGGTCAAAAATCGCAGAGGAAGTAAGAGACAGAAATCAAAAAAAATCTCCTGTATCACTAAAACTTGTGTGCTTATTAATATTCTTTCTATAACTACTATATAATGCTGTTGGCACTGAAGGGCCTCCAAATGAGTTTGGTACCCATTGTACTCAGTGCTGCCTGAACATAATGAAAATAAGGGCCATTGCAAATCCACTGATCAAAGTATACACCAGCGACAATACTCAAACTTTCAAGGCTTATTAACATCAGAAACAAAAAATTAAAAAACCTTTCAGAAATGAGCAAGATGATCTTTTGACTCTGAATCTGGATTAGTGTTCAGTTTGGAAGAAGAAATGTATTTTAATAAAGTCAAGAACACTTTCTGCTCTCTACGAAGGCATGCATTGAAGTGATTAAAGAATGACTCTGTGGGATAGCAAGCTTTCAGCTGAATAGGTGAAGAATCTTATTCTGAAATCTTTTGAAATGGAACAGCAGCTTGGAGAAATTGATATCTCTCAAGAAAATATAACACCACAGTTAATTAACAGATTCTGACACAAAAAAATAACATGCATGACAAATAATATAGTTTCAGGACAGCTTTCAGAGGTTTTTTAATATATGAATATGTCAATATGGCCCTAAGAAATGCTGAACTGTAGAGCTGGTCAAATTATTATTGAGGATCACAGAATCACAAAATACACTGAGTTAAAAGGAACCCACAAGGATCATCGAGTCCACCTGCTAGCCCTGCACCCATTCCCAGGATATACTGTCTTGTTTACTGCCCTTTTTTCCTGTTTGTGGTTTACTCTTGATAGTAGTTTCAGTAGATAGTAGTTAACTATGTACATTTCATAAACTATCTACTTTGTTCTTAGATTACTTGATGTTTTCAATTGTTTACAATTATTGTTTTTATTTCTTGCCTGGATGAATGTTTGAGGGGTTTTTTGTTTTGGTTTGGTTTTTTTGGTTGTTGTTTTAAACTGAGCATTGAACAGTTTTACTATCGCCTTGGAGCTATGAAGTGAGTTTTCAAGGTTAGAAAAGTGGTTATATGGAGAAAAGTAAATCAGCTTTCAGTGAATTTTTTTTCCGGATGAACAAAATTAAATTCACATGTCACAGAAAGGTAGAAGAGCTGCTCAGAACACAGAATCCTCTTTTTATGTACAAATTCTTTCCAATTTCTTTAGGTGCAAGGATTTGTGTTTGCCCAATTTGTTTAAATATTCTCTGCCCTACTTATTCTTATTCAAAGAGAATAAAGTTTCCTTGCTCTTCTTGTTTATCCATGCAGGCCTTCTGCCACTTTTGCTTGCTTTCCTACTTGTCAAGATGGACCATTCTTGAGCTTGGAGGAGGTGATCTTGAAAATCAAACAGCTCTCAGGGACTACTCATCTATTCAAGGCCGTGTCCCATGACATTCTTCCAAACTGGCCAGACAAAATCTGATTTGAAGTTCAGAACTGTGAGACCAATCTTTGCACGGCTCCGCCTGTCAGGAACCTGAACTCCATATCTCATGGTCAGTGAAGCCAAGGCTGCCCACGACCTTCATAGTCTCGCCCAGTTCCTTCTTGTTTATACATATCAGGTCAGTCAACTTTTGTTGGCTCTTCTACCACCTGTAGCAGGAAGTTACCATCAGTGTGCTCCAGAAACATTCTAGATCACTTGTGTCCTGCTGTGTCATATTCAACAAATATTGGGGTTGTTGGAATCACTATGTGGACCAGGACTTGAAAATACGAGACTTCCAGCTGACTGCAGAGGGTTCATCTACTTCTTCCCAGTCAAGCTGTCAGTACCAGGCACCCACTACAAAGTTACCCACGTTGTTACTCCCCCTAGTCCTATACGGCAAGTTCTGAGCTGTCTCAGCATCTATCCCAGGATAGAGCTCCACAGATCTGTGCTGCTCTTGTGCAGCAGTCCCTCCATCCTCTTGGATAGTGCTTTCTGGAGAACCCCTATCCAACCATGGCAGTGCTCCAGCCTGACACTCTGGTTGAGCCCAGATCTATGCTTGTGTGAACACAAACATGCTGTTAAACAACTGAGTCGTTCGCAGGGTTAAGGCACCATAAATTTTTGTCTAAACTTTATGTCCCTTCATGAATTAGGGCAGTTCAGACAACAGGCAGCATTCTTGTTAACAGTTCATTTTCTCTTCTCTCTCAATCTCCTGTCAGGAAACAGCTTACAGGTCTTCCTGCTGATTCTCTAGAAGAAATCATAGTTACACAGAGAATTTTACAAGCAATAAAACCCTGGGGAACAAAAACGAAACAAACCCGACACAAAACAAAAAACAAAAAACAAAAAAACAAAAAACAAACAAAAAAAAAAGGCAAAAACACAAAACAAAAAGAAACTAAGAAAAAAAAAAAAAACAAAATTAAATGAAGTGCCGTTGCAGAACACAAAGTTACCAAATAGGAAATTTTATTGCTGTACAAGCACCCTCACTCATTGTCTTTCCTGGTCCTGGAAAAACAGTGATGGAGTTCAATATGTGCTGTTTGCACACATTTTCAATCATGGCTTGGGTCAGTTCTCTGTTTCTGGAGGATAAGTGCTTTTTGGAAGCTGTTTAATTCACTGCTAGCTGAGTCATGGCCATTTGCCTGTATGAACTTTATGTGAGCATGGCATGCTCAAGAAATACCTCCTGGCTACTTTCTACATCCATATGTGGAATATGAACCCTGGTGACTTCTTATTTCAAAATATGTACTCAGAAATCTAGAGATATTTATGACTGAATGGCCTTTGGGGGTGGATTAAATACATGTTTTTGCACAGTTAAGCTGTTAAGTACTGACTGTCCCAAGAAAATAAGAGAATAAATATTCAGCCTATACAGTTTCCCTCACCATACATCAAAGCAAGCCATAAAAATTGACCTGCAAAGCACCAATCAGTTAGTTAGAAAAGGCTGGTTACCTGCAAACAGCCAGCTAACAGAAAAGCACTTGCCTGTGTTGAGTGTTCCCAGCTGCTTATCCTTCACCATAGGGCACAACCGTGGATGAGAGTAACCTCTTGACTCTTGAAGGGATGGGGTATACAAACACCACACAATGACCCAAAACATCAGCAAAGGAACATCTCAGAGCTAGGAGCAATGGTAGCCACATCTAGCCCAGCAGTCACTGCACTTGCTCACTGTGTTAACAACCTTGTGTACATGTATTTTAGCCAGGATTATAGTTGTCATGTTTACTGTACAGAAAATACACCTTCCTGGATCTTTTTCCATTGAAATGTATCAAATTCACCCATGATCATAAACACAGAAATCAGCAAGGAGTGTTACAATTATCACAGTGAAAGAGAACATAATTCCTTTGATCCCAGCATTCAGCCATCTGCTGCCACCAGGATACAGTGCTTCAGAGAGGAGACAGACACTGTTCTTCCTTTGCCCCCCACTTCTTATTAACTTGCAATCTAAACACCAAGTTTGGCAATCCACATCACAACAAAGCTTACTGCAGAAATCTCAAACTTTCCTAATTTAGCATAAGAGCTCTAGCAGTGATGTACATTATAAACTTCAGAAAATATGTATTCCAACATGGCTCTGGACTTCTTCAAGCTTTGTACCTCTGAGACTGGCTTGAAAAGTAAACAGAAAATCAGGATTAATAAGTGAGCAACAGATAATTTGTATACAATGGTGGAATAAAGCCTATCTGGTAACATAATTTGTTTACAGAACGATCCTCTGAAGACAAGTCAAAATGCACAAAATAAATGTTTAATATTTCTTTATTAATGTCTACAGCTTTTCCCCGACTGACTACAAAGAGATGCCATTTAAAGTAGATAGACCCTATGAGCTCAACTCTGCAACTCTGCTGGTTTCTTGTACAGTGAAGTAATCCTAAACTGCAATTTTTTTATTGTTTGATCTTCAAGTTTTAAACAAGAAAAAGGATCATGAAAGCGTTTTCAAGCATTTTTTGGTCCTTCAATTTAGTCACACTTTCTGCTCCCTATGGTTTAAATTATTCATAACAAATCATGCCGATTCAGATGTCAGCAAGTCATTGGCTAAATAACAAATTCAAAAAAGACTCTGCAGCCATTCTCATAACGTATCAGGGACATCCTACACTCAGGCAGGAGTTATCGTTCCTTTTCAAGTAACATTTGCACCTAAACTCATCTCATTCCTTAATTACTTTAAAAATACTTGATGTCCTAAATGCATGGGTATTAGATGGTCATGTTCTATTTAAAAAAAAATTGTCTAGATCTGATTTATTGTTATTCCTAGATGAAATCAGTTAACTGAAGAATACATGGGACTCTATTCCAACAGCACACTGTGTCAAAAAGACCCTTCATAAGGTGTGAAGAAGAGTCTTCAGGTATTGTCTTCATTTTGCTTGTTGGATTTACATTTTTTTGAACCAACTTAATCTAAACTAACTTAGCCTGTGAACCTACTTGGATTGTCTTCTTAGCTCACAAATGACTCCCTCTTTTCTACACACATTGTAAGAGTCAATAACTATTACTCCTCAGTGTCTTCTCCCCATGATAAACAAAGAATAGTATAAATGAAATAAAGTTTTGGCCAGTAGGTTCAAACAGATAGACCAGCGGAAATTCTTTTCATTCCTCTAGGGCACTTTGGCTGTGGTATCTGTACTGGAAGAGTAAGCTACCAGTGGTCCTGAGGCTGGCCAGTCATGTAGGCAGTTCAGACAGGGGACAAGGAAAAACAAGCTCAACATGTGTGATCACAACCTCTGCACACCCTCTGAGGACCCTCTTAGGACACTTCCAGGCTGTCTGCAGGCTGACTGTACAGCAGCCCACGAGACAGGTGGTGGGCCAGCATGTGAAGTTCATGGCCCCTGGACCCTGGTCTTGCTCAGACATATAGGTATGTGTTCAAGCACCTCCATAATCCCTGAGAGTACACTGGGCTCATATGAGAAAACACATAAAGCAAACCTCATACGGAGAGGCATTTACAATTTAAAAGACTGGATGGACATTTCAGAGTGTTTTATGCCCTGGGACAGGCTGGAGGGAGACAGGGAACTGTGAAACAAATAAAGGGTGAAAAAAAATGCCCCATTAATCTGTTTAAAGTCATGGAGTTACATCCACATATCATGGATGCCTAACGCTTGTCTCTAAATAAGGTATTTGTATGGGAACACAGCTAGCTGGGCATCAGCCTGGACACCTACCTGGTCACCCGTGGATGAGAGCAACTGATTTATGTGAGCACATGTGAATTACGCATTTACTCACATGGTGCAGCTCTGGGTTTAAAAGCCCAGGTCACAGTTTGCAAAGAACTGGGGGAGGCCTCTGAACAAATAATTGATAAACCAAAATCCTTTTGATGTCGGATGGGCTTGGGATGCCCAGCATAACTGTAGGCAGTACCCCACAGGCAGCTCAGACAGGATCTGGCCCCAGATAGCTGAGTACTGCTCCCAGCAGTGGCTGCATAAGGCACGCAAAGAGAAGCAGAGCATCAGGATTGCTCTATGTATCAGTCTTTTTCTGTATTCCATAGGCCTATGTTTTCCTCACAGCCTTGTCTAGTTTTGAATAAAACACAAAATGATCTCTAAAATTAGACCAATCGATGCACGGAAGGCACTCTGAGCACACTGTTTGAACCTGACCTGTGACTGAATGCTCACCATATATTTAGCTCAACCACTTGCAAGTCTGTGATGTTGAACAAATGTTCTACTTTCCACTAGTTTTGCAAAGTGCACCTAAATTTAACTCTGAGTCAACACCGTACGACTGCACATTTAAGTTAACCTGCATAGTCAGCTTATAAATTTTTAAGAAGCTTTTCCTTCTCTAACAGTGAATGTAAATGCAAGTTGTTTGAACAAAGACACTAATTTATCAGTTATAACAATGAATGCACTTCTTTGTCTGCTTCTGACTGCCTAAAATATGCATTTGTCATTGACATTAATGGAGATTAATGACAAAAATTATGTGCAAAATGCAGAATAAAAATCAGAAGGCCAGGACAGGCTGGTATAAATTGCCATAGCTCCAGCAGCTTCAGTGGTGTTATGCCTATTTTTCATAGCTGAAGATCTGGCTGTTAGCTTCTAACTTCTCAAGATACTTTTGTGATGTGCGATGCTTATAAACTTTTCACCTAGTGCTGACTTTCTTTTAAATTGAAACAATGATAACACATTGTTTATGCTTTCACTCTGTCTGCAAACATGTCTCCTGTGCAGTCAGTAAGTTTTGAGTAGTGCTTATTGGTATTAAAATTATTTATGAGTCTTCACATGCAAAGGCTTGCATTAGATAAAAAAAGAAGCATCGCCATTGCTTCTAGCCTTGACCTATGGTGCAGCAAAAAAAAAAAAAAAAAGAAGAGCTTCATTTAAGAATAATTTTTGGGAGAAAAAAGGGGCAGATTAAGTAAATCAAATAATGGCTATTCCATGAAAAACTTCTATGGAAGAAAAGGGAAGAGAAAAAAAACAACATAGAAAATCAAGAATTTAGGACAGTGATACCACATTTTCATAAAATAAAGATTTACTCAAAGTCAACTTGTGTGTGTTTTCCTCAAGGTCACATTTGGAATTGGAGAAAAATGACCAAATACTGCATCTATGAGAGCCTTCCCTCTTGCAGTAGTAGTAGTAGCACTGTGTACTGAGCACACTCATGGGATCTCTGATAGGAATTAAGGTCCGACTGAAGCAAATGCTGTATAACAATGGCCAGGACTTTTGCAATGAAAGAATCAGAATGGACACCCCCCTACTCTCAACACATGAACCATGGCTGATGGATGCAAAATCCACTACAACCAGTTTTCTCAAGTCCTACACTTCCCATCCTACTTTCAGCATTTGGTGGTTAAAACTGCAAAAAGTAGATTCTGCCCTTGCTTTCAATCCTATTTCAAATAATCATTCCTGTCAAATAAGTGAAGTGTTTCTTCAAACACAATATTACTTGTCATCTGTCTCAGCCATACCTATTCTTACTTAAAGTGTAGGGTCTTTCAGTAAACTCCAGCCATCTATTTTAAATTTAGACCCACTGACAGAATTGGATTAAATCCTTTTTTATTATTATTAGTTGTTTTTATGATTATTAATTAATTACTTAGAAGCACAGTCCAAGGTGAGAGACCCAAGGACTTCAGCAACACAGTTCAAGTTCTTTGACATATACAAAAGAGCAGAGGGAGAGAAAGTGTAGGTGCATTCAATTATTCTTTCTCATGTCCAAATTTATGACTAAGGAAATAAAAAGGTCCCCAATCATCTTGAAGAAGTAGAAACAAGAAGAGGACTCACCTGTTCTAGTTTTGAGATGATACACTGAAGTCAGCTGGGTATCACACTGAGATACTTCCATGGGAATAAGCTGAGATCACTCTTTGTCAGGATGCACATCCTGAGAGAAAGAGCATTTGTCCTCTGCTAAAGGAGCACAAGAAGAGAAGAATTACTTGTAGAAAAATCACAAAAATAGTTTTACCTACCTTTTGATCCAGAACCCAGGGAAACCCTAGGGATCCTGTCTCACTGTAGACCAGCTCTGGCAGTACCACACTGGTTATATCAGCAAGCAGCAAAGGCACTTTCATCAGGATTGATGGTCAGAAACACATTTTTAAATCTCCCAACTATCTCTCCCTTACTGCGCTTTGATTTGCAGAACAGGCCTGTCTCAGAGCACACAAACCAGACCTCTTTCAGTTGAAGCTAAATCCAAAGATGTGCTTCAGCCACTAATGAGCATTGAGTCTATAAGACCAGGCTGTAGCTAGCCCAGAGTCCCCAAAACCACACGTAGCACAGAGGTCAGTGCAGGTTATTTCACTCAGCAGATCCACTCCTAATGGAGCACACTACCTGCTAATGTATAAAGAGTCATGTTGAACCACTGCACAAAGGGACAATGACAAGTGGGGACAAGGCTGATTATAGTCAGCCAAAATCAACTGTCAAGCCCTAACAAGCTTGTGATGAAGTACAGCTAATGTAATTATCACCTTAGGGTCCACAGAGAAGTGCACTGATATAGTAGAAGACAAATGGGCTAGTAAGCAAGAATCACAGTACAGAGCAAGGATTTCCAAACTGAAGGCTGTGATCAAGTCAGTTGTGTGGTGACAGTGAGAAAAAATGCAGTTAGTTAAAATGTAAGGTATTGCAGCCCACAGAATGTAAGAGAGCAGTTACTTGAACAAGAAACACAGCGTCCATTGTTTATGATAAATAAATAAAAACTGATAGTTCCTTAACTCCTTTGACAGAAATAACTACTAGGATACCCATCATTCTTTAACTTCATCTTTTCTGTCTTTCCCCTGATCTCATATTACATTTTTGTCATGAAGGCTACAAGTTTTTCTACAATTCCCAAGATAGGGATGATGAGTTTTGCTGTTGACATTACTAGTGAACCACACATGAATTCATAACAGCTCCCACATCCAAAACAGACCACATAAAATATTACCCTCAAACAAATATCTTTTTTTCCTTGATATCTGATGCCATAAACTTGTTACTTACCTCATGGATAGAGATCTCTGGGGAAAAACAAAGTGGACAAGAATTTCTGTGGAAAGAAAGGATGTACAGTTTCTACAGAAGAACTTTGCAGACTCTTTTACTTCCTTATATATATATATTAAAAAAAAAAAAAAAAAAAAAGAAAACTAACCCTAAAGCACTGTATTTCTAGGTCACCTTTAAAGAGTAAATAATAATTATATGTACTTCATTGTACTGAGTTCTGCATATCACGCTGATATTCCTCAGTTCACCTGTCTTTCATACTGAGGGGACTCATCCATCAGCTAGTCATCCACAAGCCTGTCATGTGGGGGTGATAGAAGTTATCTTCAAGGTAACTTACTGACACTACTTAATTAAATATCTTGAAATATTGCTATTATTTTCCTGTACCACCACTGGAGACAATGGTAATTACATGGTGATTCCCAGAAACACTTTATGAATCCTCAATTATTGTGCTATTAGCCAGGTTTGACATTATTGCTGCTAGACTACAATGAGTTATTTGTAGTAAAAAAATTGAAATATTGAGCTATCTTTTCTGAATTATCCAAGACTGTCCATTCTTCAAAGTTACTCAGATTGTTTTAGTGAAATATCCAATTACTAGGTGTTTGAAAAATTCCTTATGATTTTGACTGGGTGATTTTCAAGGTAACAGGATCCAACACATCCCTTAAACACATCCATAAGTATTTGATCTTATAAAGCTTCATAAGAGTTGTGGACTCAGGAACATGAATTCATCACATTTCTATTATCTTCCTCAACAAAAAGCATATAAATGTTACAAGTATTGCTTAATTAGGGAAAATATAGGGTCTGTTTTGCACCAGCCAGAGCCTGCCAGAGGATTCATAAATTTCTAGATTTCCAAGTATGAGTGGTTCACTGTTCTGCCTATCCAATTCCTTCATGAAGTTTCAGTGCAAACCAGAACCTTCTTCAAGGGAGTTGACAGCCATAAAGCATTTTTGAAAATATAAATACTCTTGTACCACTGTAAATCAGAGCATTTGATGAGCATTGTGTAATATGCTCGTTCCAGTTGCCACATCCTGTTTATACGTTAGTGCTATTTCAGACCATGCAACTTATTGATATTGTATCATGTTTGTTACAAATGGATCTTGCAATTTCTCCAGAGTTTTCATCCTGCTGTGTCTTCTGCAATGAGTGCAGTTCATCCCAAGGTACATCACAGACAAGTGCTTTCTGGAAAGACTAGCAATGGATGAGAGAGTTCACAGAGACTTTAGCAGAAAAGGACAACACACAACTTACTTTAAAACTTGGAAATAGTTCTGTGCTCCTGAAAATTCAAAATCTCATTTTATCCCCTCATTTTCACTAATTATAATTGCAGGACATAAATACACACTAGTGTCCCCCAGGGTCTCCTCCAGATATTTTACCTTCATGTGCTGTGAGGCTATTTTCTCCTTTCAGCTTCCATCTCTCTTATTCTCTCTAACTCCCACTATTTGATTTACCACTTCTCTGCTAAGCTCTAGGTCCCAGCAGACTCTCCCCCCCAGTGCTTTATTTGCTTTAATATGCTTCTTGCCTGAAAAAATGTTATCTGGTTTTCTCCACTTCCACTAATTTTCTTCTCCTCTTCATCCTAAACATTACTATTTCCTGAAGCACATTAATCCAGCTGAATATTTAACTGCCAAAATACAGCCTCACATATGTACTTAGTTTTCATTCCCTTTCTCATAGCTTTCAGTGTTTTCCTACTTCACATTTGAATCACCAGTTTAAATACATCATAATTCCTGTTGACACTGACATACAAGGATATTGAAACACATCTGCATTGCCCATGGATGTTCTGCTCTGGTCACTCAGCCAGCAATCGTGAAGTCCAACCACTGTGCCCCACCAGACCCTGCACACAGCTTAGGGGGCTCTCTCTGATATTTATCAATATTGCCAATCCCTGGAAATCTTTAAGAGACAACAGACATTTTTTGAATGGTATTTTCTAGATGTTTCCTCTTCTAAACCAGTCACACTCTGTGTTCCTAATCCCAGTAACGGTGTCTGCTTTTATTTTACATAGTTCACCGTGGTTTACTTCATGGAGTACAGGCAGGGAATACTTACCACCTGCAGAAGTGTCGTGATCATTTCCTCCTGACATTTTATGCTATCAAGTGGTATAAACTGATGAAATGCCATCATTCAAATACAGCAGCATAACAAAGCCTACTCCAAACATGAGCAGACTACAGAGTATGTGGAAAACACCCCCACTTTATCAGCAAATAGTGGAAAAGTAGTTGATAATTTATGTCATAGCATTCAAAGTCTCTGAAGTCATACATTATTCATGGCAAAAGTAATCTACTTGTGTCTTTAAAAAAGACACATTAAAGAGTACAATGTTAAAAATAGATGGCATTTTATTGGAGACCATAATTATTTTAAAAGTTGGCAACAGGGCTTTTTAGTTCCTAAAATGACCTTTCAAGATGAAATGAGGAAAAAAAAGCTTCTCTGAGGAAGCAGCTGTGAAAAATTCCAGTGAATAAAGAAGGCATTCATCTTTAATCTGAATTTTAGTATATTCTCCAATGAGAACAGAGGACAGTAAAATCACATTCAGAAGTATTACTAAATAACAGTGTAGGTATGCTGAATGACAGAACTTGCTACATTATTGTGACCAGATAAATCTGTAATTTTGAAATGCAGACTTTGCCCGTGCAGTAAATGAGAAATGCACAAATATATTGAAGACCATAAACAAGATCAGAAAGCAATCCCTGAGTACCATTTCCCTGTCTCAGTGTTGATACATACATTATCAGTAAACAGATTTGCTTTCATTTCCCTTAATCAGTGTTCAGTCTTTTGCTTACTTTCCTCCTAAGCAAAGGCCATGCAAAAATATAGGTAGTGTTACAATTCAAATCAACAGTAAAAGCGTAATTAGAGCTGGACAAATAGCTGGCCACAGTTATGCAGAAAAGCAGTTAGAAACTCTGAATTACCTTTTGTCTGACTCCTCCCTGCACTAGCTTCATTTTTTCTGCAGTATTTAATGTGTGGTCAGACTGGCGAGAGTGCTGGGACTCCAGGTGTGACCTTCTACATCATTTACTAGGTAAGATCCAAGGAAGGATGAGTGAGAGAAACCACTGGCCATGGGATGATCAGGATAGTATGCAAAGATCGGATGTCAACCGATTACTCAACCCTTTACTTTTATTCTTTTCCTGCCTAAAGCAGAGTCAGATCATCAGAGATGTTCCAGAAGAGGTAGAACTGAAAGAGCATTAGAATGCACAGCAAAAGAAAGTAGTGAGTTCCCTTGTTAAGGCCAACTCCAGGAAAGAATCCTTGTTAAAAAAGGATGTTAAGTACCTTGTTAAAGCCTGTTGAGGCTGGTGGGACTGAAAAAAAAAAAATGCTTAAAGTTAAGCATATTGTTAAATGCTTTCTAGACTTAAGCTACTGCTGCAGTTCTGAGTAGTGCCGTGTTCTCGGAGGCCATTTCATTCCTTGGAGGCAGTGTAAAAAGAAGCACAAGGCTCTTGACTCTGCAAGAAAGGGATAACTCTTTGTCAAAATGCACCTCTCCATTGTGTTAAGCAAGTTCTGGAGGAGAAACCAAGTCTTCTGTATTTCACCTTTATTTACATTTATTCTCATGTTTATATTAAACAAATCTAAATCAATGCATTAATTACATAACTGCTTTCCTCTGGAGCAGTTGCCTCCTGTTTACAGCTGCCTAAATGGGAACTGGAAACTATAATACAACATCTTCAAAAATGAATGAGAAGAACAGAGATGCAATGAGCAACTCAGTGCCTCCAAAGAGAGCAGACTTAAAGCAAGATAAATCTGGGACATAATCAGCATGTTCACAAAATCGGTCTCCTTCTGGATAGCTAAAAGGACCTATATTGTCTAGTGAATGTCTAATATCCCTATTAACAGCAGTGATCAGGGTAGCAAACTCTGCAGGCAGTAGAGACAATATGCAGGGAGTAGACACAGCATGTGTGGCTACAAACAGATATTACAACACCAGAATAATAACTTTAACCTCTGCCTTCAAAAATACCACAAATTCTATATTTCATTATTCACAGGAAACATTCTGCATGAAAAAGTATAAACATAGCTTTAATGCAACAATATGGCATTGTCAGCTCTTGGTAATAGGTTTAATTTTAACTCAGGAAAGCCGCAAAAACAAATCAAGCTTTTTGTGTCCCTTTGCATTCTTATGGTTATAAATGAGATTTCCAGCAGCTTAAATTCCAGCGTATGGTGGCTGCACATTGAATCATTAATTACCTACCTTCTGGTAGGAATAAAAAATTATAAATCAGATTGAAAACCTAAGCTGCGGTTTGTATCTTTTTAAAGAAATCCCATCTGCTAGTTTCCACTCCAGAACATTCAGAAATGCTTGCCTGAGGGGAAAAAACCCTAAAACTAAAAATGTCATTGCAGTAGTAGGAGATGGGTTTACCTCCCACTATGTTTTAAATTCAGTGCTGCAGTTCTGGCCCTCAAACCCATCATACGCAGTGACAGGTCTGAGCTGCAATATTGAACTTGCACAGGTTTGGGGAACCAAAACTTTGTGCTCCTTAGCATAGGTCAGAGCACAGCTAAAAACTATGCATGTAGGGAGTGGTTAGGAAAAAATGGCAGATGAAAGCAAAAGGGCACTTAAACTCTGTGAGAGAACATGAGGCTTTGAAAGTATAAAGAAAACATCATTTTCGAAGAAAGAAGAAAGTTTTTCCTGCTACTTCTGTTAGTGTCTGTGCCAGGCAGAGCACTGAGTGCTCAAGGGTCTCTGTGCTAAGCACTGTGCATGCACACAAGAAGACAGTCTCATTTTGGAAAGTTTTCAGTCTAGGTCCTTTCCTCCTCTGCCTTTTGCAAATATTGTAAAGCTATGCCTCCTCATTTAATGGCAAAGAAACGCTGTCAAACTAGATAAAGCAAAATGCCTGCTGTGCTTTACCATCCCTTTCAGAATACATTTTATAATCCACAACAATAAAGTATAATTTATGCATTTTTATCAAACCCTGCATTATTTTAATAACATCTGCAAAGATCGGATTGCAATATGTTCTGAGAGATATTGTTTTGCCCTGAGTTCATAAAATGTTATACTTTTCAGTTAAACCTCCTACTACAATTTCATCTGCAGTTATGAGTAATTTTTTATCTATCTTGCCAGATCTTGTTTTGAGTAGTAAGAGTTCTCAAAGCCAGATGATTTCCAAAACTTTTTTCAGTTGCCTGTGAATATGGATTTAAAGCAGGACAGAATCAATGTCCATGGCTCATTTCTTGGGCATGTTTCTTAAAAAGAAATATGTAAAAAAGACACCAAGAAAAAGAGTCTTTTCGTAAGTTTTCATTTATTTAATAAGCCCTGCCATGATGGAGGACTGTGCTCAAACTAAAACATTTCCAACTTTTCTGTAGAATGGGATAAAAAATATTTCCCACTGAAAGATAGACTATCCGCTCTCAGGGGCATTTACTTCTCTCAGAAGGAAAAAGCCGGTACCTGGAGTGACCACTTGGGTCAGTTCAACAGTGAATAGGTGCATCCTTCATTCCTGTCCAAATTACTGCTGTATCTCAGCAGTTTCTCATATTTTCATGTACAGATCAGGGACTATCCCCTGTTTCTCTATGGTGCTGCTCCAGGGCTCTTCCTTGGTGGATCTGGACAAAATACACCTGTTCTTCTAAGCTCCCAAACAGCCTGTGGAAAGTGGATGAAGTCAATGGTTGTTAGCAAAGTGGTCAGGTCATTTCCAGAAAGAAAGAGATGCTGGTATTCTTTAGTTCTGCTTGGATGAAACCATCTGGGACTAAAAGAATCTTTGCTCTTGGATCAATACTTCAGGTCATGTGATTTTCAGAAAAAAATCTGTAGAAATCAAAGTTGCTTTTGCAATGAAAACCTGCCCAGGGCATGAATCCCTCCTCATTTCCTGAGCAAAATTCGCTGTCCTCAAACTACACTCCCAGGGAGTGCTCAGAACTGAACACACTCACCCTTTATCTGGAGCTATTTAGCCTGAGCTGCATAGTGAACCTATCAGGATTTTCCTTCTGATAAGTCAGTCAGGACTGTACCAGAACACTAGTGTAAGAGGCCAGTGGCATGCTAGAATAACAATAATGTATTAAGCTTATCAGTTCACTCCTGTCCACTTCCCCCACTCCCCATCACTAATCTGACACTGCAGCAACCCTGCACCCTACTCAAGAGACTGGGTGTTGTCTCCACACTAGCATGCATACATTGAACTTACACACTGCAATTAAGGAAGAATTTGCTGGTAGTTTGCACTAGCTACTGAGACAACTTCAGGGAAAAAAGCTGTTTATTAAATAGGTAGTTAAAAGAGCTGCTTTGCTTTATGACTCATACACAAACAAGAGTCTTTATTATTGCAATAGAAACAGTAGGAATTGTACAGCTAATGTTATCTTCAAGGAAACTATATTAGGAATTTTTGAACCACTGGAAATACTAAAATGAAACATTTTTCTTGCCCTTTAAGATATATTCTCCACATTTCTTTTGTTCTTCTTAATAATAAAAATCCACACATAAATATGTTTACAAAGAGGTAATTCCATCCCTGGGCTCTGAGACCTATAAACCAAGGCAATTTTGCTTTCCATGTTACAAACATCTGAGATCAAGTTATACAACTAGACACAGTTGAACATATATTTGTGGTTAAGTCCATTTAAAATTATTTGGGGATAGGAGATTATATTTGGAATGTACTACTGCTATCCAAAAATGTAGAGTCATAATATCCCAATGGTATAAACAAAGAGAGAGTAGGAATTTATATTAGACAGTATACTGCAACAAGGGCTCACAGGCAGAGAGCACAAGTAGGTTAAAAGTGGAATAGTGCTAGGGGAGGTAAGATGGAAGATAAGGTTATGAGGTGATGGCTCTATTTTGCCTAAGCTCATCTAGAGGTGAACAGAGAAGAACTCCCTTTCAAAGGGGGCTCCAGTATTTCAATAGGTTTTTGTGCTCCTAACTGTGTTTTACCTTTCCATTGGCAAGAAGGCAAGGTTGGCTCCAGGGTAACCTAGCAGGAGCCTTAGCTGCCTCAGGGAGAAGATCCTGCAGAAATGCCTACCAGGAGAACATTGGAATTCAAGGAAGAGGGGGTAAAACTGAACAGATACAGGTATAAATGCACATACACACACTGCCAACAGTAAATGGCTTCCATTGTTCCTGATCCCGTTCCTTTATTCCCTCCATAAAAAAATTATGAGACCCAACTATTCATAGAGCATTTCCAGAAATTTAATAGACCGTATAGATTAAACTCTGAGGGCCAAGTGCTGGTGTCAGATACACCCAATGAAACCCCATCTGAGAACAGAATTTGGCTCAGATTCAGCAGGCAAATGAAAAGGTTTTTCTCCACTTTCAGAAGAAACCCAAGTATGTAAAGTTTATAGGCACTAGTAGGAGAATAAATCAATTTAAGTCCATGTCACACCATTCTTTACAGTTTTGTAACAAGGTGTACTTTGTTAGATTTTAATCTGCATACATTTGAGACAGCAAAGCTCTTCAAAATCATCTTTTAATGGCATCGCAATTTATAGACAGTAACTAATTTCAAACTTCATAGCACTTGGCTTTTATGATTATTTCAAATCATTTAAATGCAAATGAATTTCCAGAGAGAGAAAACATCAAATGCCCTTGAGTGGCAACATGTAATAGAACTGCGAGCAGAAATCACAGTAGGAATTTGAAGCAGTCTGATAGGGTTTGACGGGAGGTCTGTATAAAAGTGTTTGCCTAAATCCAATTTACATTTCATTTCACATTATATTCTATTTACCCATTTTGTCATTTTAATATGACTTATTTACTTAATCCTGCTCTGAAATCCAATCGACTATCAAGAGCAAATGTGCAATTCTGGTCAGGATAGGACTTACAGCTCTTTTGCATTTTAGGACAATGGGAATATAGTATTTAAAATAGAGCTAGCCCACTTTTCCCCCTACAGTTAATAATGTTACAGCACCATGCTGTAAAAAAAACATTTGTGCATGCCTTAAATAATTACACTTCTTTCAAGCTAAGCAATTGTTTGCCTACTGACAGAGTAATATTTCCTGGGAAGCATTGCTAAGCTACAGTACATACAAAATATTTGAACACAGAGTGCTGAGAAAGATCTGAACTGTTCTTAATGTGATTGCACTCAGAAGGATGAGAACTGTCCTGGAACTCCCCATTCAGCAGCAGTTACAACAAAACACCATGGGTTGTTTTTTTTCTAGCCAGCTGGAGCTGCATGAGGCAGCAAGAGTTGATCTAACTCTGGTGATTCCTGTGCTTTGAAATAAGCAGAACAGGGAAGGACCCAGCTGCACCTCGTATCTTGGTATCATCCATCCCTCTGTCAGAATCCAACCTTTAGGTTAAGGAATGCACACATCCTTTTTTTTTCCCCTGAGAAAAAAATAGTATCTGCCAATTTGCAATTGCAAAGTGACAAAATGCATTCTGGTCTGCACTACTCCAGCACAAGTTCTGCACTAGAAGCTACAGCAAGTTAAACCAATGCATTTAGCTCTTGTACAGAGACAGAAATGATGATACAATTTGTGTAGCTTGCAAGGAAATTTGACCATGGCATGGGCCAGACTTACATGTGGAGCTAAGGTCTGTTGTGAGGGAAGGAGAACTCCAGTGACCAGGAAGTCCCTAATTTCTCCAAACACCTATTTTGCATGCCCAGTATTTGAAGGAAAATGCAAAACCACACCTCAAATTCACTAATTCCAGCAAAGGCTCTTCATACTATCCTAAAGACCTCCCAGTTCATAGGAAAGGAGAATGGGAGAACACGAGTTTGTGCTGCTGCTGGCATCTGAATATTTTCTCATTTCCTAGAGATGAACTGCACTACTTAAGACTACTGTAACAAAGTAAAAAATGTAGATCTCATGTTTCCAAAATCTGTCTTTTTAAAGATACCAGAAGACATAAATACCTTCAGATACTCAGGGCTATTTGTCATTGTGGCACATTTGTCATGTGCCACATTTCCAGCACATAGTTTGAAGAAATTCATGAATATTTTCATTTCTTATCAGATATAAATTACTGATACAGTTGGTACAATGTTTGTTGGTGAAAACTCCTATAGTCAAGTAAACCGAGTGATGGATTTGAAGGAAAATAGAAGAAAAATATTGTGCTTGGAATAGAGAGATTACTGAAATTGTGCTATTCCAACAGCAGCCAATTTCACAATCAAGATGTCTTTTCTATAGCAAAGGCAATTTTTATATCCCTCCTGCACATAAATGTCACTCTTTTGTTTATTATATATTTCTTTTTCCTTTATTTCATTAATTTTGTATACATTTTCTCTGAAGAGACTTCCAAAGAAGTACATTTGTCCTTTGTTTTGAGCCATTTGTCTCTTGCAAGGGCAATATAACTGTGTAAAAGCAATAATACAAGGCCTTTTATCAAAAACTTATCAGCTCTGTTCAAACAAATAGGCAGTTCATTAGATTTGAATAAGCTAACTGCAGGGATAGCTTTGGACCTACCATTTGTCAGGTTAGATTCTAGCTATTTTATTTTTTCATTTTTCAAACTTCTTGGAAAGGGTTACTCAGATGAAGACTGGTATATTGACTAGCAGAGATCAAACAGTAACAAACCTGTAATAAATGTCTTGAGTCTTTATTACTACCAGGTACACCTTTACCACCAACTAGTACAGCTCCCCAGTTGGCTCCCAGATTTTGGTGACTAATTACCCCTGTTTCATCAGTGGGAGTTTGCTCGCAAGCTCTGCCTGGGAAATTTCCATTTGAAAAAACCCAGGGTGAGGTCTAGGGGAACAGTCCCTTCCAGAGGCCACCCTCATAAAGCTAGATGGCCAGGATGCAGAAGGTTTTATTCCCAAATCCCTAGGCCTTCCCCAGGAAGGACTCTCTGCCCACGCTTTGTCCCCCTTCATGCACTCCAGCTGCGCACCTGGATATGCAGACTGGAGGGTCTGGCCCCAAGCAGCCCAAGCTCAGGGCAGTCAGTACCACTTCTCCTAGCGCAGGGTATACCATATGGAGCAGGGGAAATCAAGCACTGCAGACAAAGTCATTATTTGCTGAGATCACAAAATCACAATTTGCTGAGAGTTGCAAAGGACAGTTCTCAGTAAGGAGATGTCAGCCCCTTCACCATGAGTTTATACTGCACAAAGGCCATAAAGGGCATCTCCTCAAGGACACCCTGGATCCTGACCTCAGTCTCTCTGGCTGCAAGGAGTTTCAGGTTTCACTCAGTTCTGTGGTATTGTACCGCTTGCATACCAGTACCACTCAGAGGACTTCAGCAAAGCAAAATATCTTCAGCCCCAGGTCTTTGCTATGTGTGTTAGCCAGGTCCCCTCACAGGCAGGTGAAGTTTATCAGTGTAGAGCTGAAATTCACTGCCAGAAACTTTTATTACAGTAGAAAACACTCTCAATAAACAAAGTAGGTGGAACCTAAATCAAACCCAAAATCTATCAGCAGGCATTTCCTTATTTACACACAATACTGAATTCCCTTTTTAATTTCTTCCCCTTTCTACTACTTTTCTTTCCATGGAGCAGTAGGATGCATTTGGTAATATCGGAAAGTCCCTATTTTAACATTTATTTCCTTCTCTGTAACAGAATACATATTTTTCTTCCTGGAACCCTTGATAATATTTTCTGAATTTAGATGTGGGTAAATGGTTATATGATAAAAGCAATAATAGAAACTTTCACTATGAATTAGAAAGTACAAAACCCCCTAGAATTTAGGCAATAGACTTCATGCACTTACAGTACACTTCAAGGCCAGAAAGCACTAGTGTTAATATAAGAGTCATTGCTTTGCAGACATTTGATACAGTTCTCCCAAACCTGCTGAGTGTATAGCTTTTTTTCCTATATTTGTTAAACACCCCTTCCCCAGATAGCTCAGTATCGATAGGTCATTTTTACCCACAACATAACCACTTTGAACAAGTCCTTTGTTTTTAAAGCAAATACTTCAGTGCTTTTTATACTGCAGGAAAGAAAGGAGAAAAATCAACGATAATGCAATTGAACTATAAACTTAAAAAACAGGATGGCTAAGAGAAAAATCTCTAATTTTATAACTGGACAAACAATAGAAGGAGAGGGGGAGATGTGACAGTCCCATTTCTATCCCACAGATTAAATATGATGTGGTAATAATAAAGATTGAAGGGAGACATATTGTACCGGGGTTAGAATTGAGCAAATGTCTGACCTCACCACAATGTGAAAATCAGAGGCAGACTTCCATGCAGAGCATATACATATCCCATATGTATACTACATTATTTTCAAAATATTCATTAACATTTCGAGCAGACATGAAAATTATTAGGTTGAGAAAAATATCAGTTTGCTGCTCTTCACAAAGATTTCTGCAATGAAAAGGCTGCAGAGATTATGAGAAACTCACAAAACAGTTCTTCACCTAGGAAAAGAAAGTTATTTAATAATTAAAAAATATATTATATACAAAATCTAGCTCTGTGTCTATATACATGTGTGACTACACACACACACACACAAATATGTATTTGGAATAATAATTAATATTCAGTGTCTGCCAAAATATTCAACATTTTCCTCCAGTATAATCATCTTTTTAAACATGGTAGGACCTTTCTTCAGGTCAATCACAGTTTTCAGGCAAGCTGTAATTTAAATCAGCTCCATTCTGCATCTAATGTGGATGTTTCACTGAGAAATAATTAAAACTAACCATACTACTTGCTACTCTTTGCCTATCAGATGCAGACCACCGTTGTGCATGCACATTGCTAATCTCAGGAAAGGGAACCTTGCAGAAAAGACAAGGAGGTGACAAAATAATTTCCTGCAGTGGGTGATTTGAAGAGTTGTAATAAAGAGGCGTTCCCTGCTCATGCTACCTTCATCTCACCTGAACTCCTATTCAGTGACTCACTTCGTCACCTACACCACCCTTTAGGCTAATAATGGAAATAGATAGCTCTCCTGGCAAGCAACAGACAGTATGTCAGAGCTATCGACTATATCTCTACTCTTTCAGCAGCAAGATGGTTCAGTTTGTTCATCAAAAGGGTCTCAGCTTGTTTAATCTCCTTTATCAGCTCTGCTTCCCTCTCAGGCTTGCAAAAGCTCCTGCTCCTTAAATTGCTGCCTTCAACTGAGCCAATGTAGTGCATATTTCCCCCTTCTACAGAATGATGTTTCGATGCCAAACAGAGGGAGTATGAGAGAGAAATAATCTTGGCACTCATTCAGGTTGTTGTGAAGAAACAGGGGAAAAAAACCAGACTGCCAATGGGGATTTCCTCTGTAATAAGCCAGATGGCATCATAGGATGCTTGGGGAGATTGTTTCTGTCTAATTCTCTTCAGTGGCAGAAACTGCCAAGGCCTGGCCTTTGTGGTAAAACCAGTGACTATCTATTTTATATTCTTTCTCTTTGCTGGGCATGCTGTCCCCACCTGTCACTGATGCCTTTCTAATGCAGCCGGTGCCTGATACAAGCTCCTTCCGCTCCTTCCTCTCCCTCACTCTTGGACTCCAAATAATATTCTCCTTCCACCTCTTCCAGCAACATGTCTGCAACATTTGCTTTACACCCCAGTGACGTAGAAGATAATTTCTTTCTTCAAGTGCAAAATGTTTCACATAAAGTGGGGGAAACCAGCTGTGCAATTTCTAAAGGTTGCCATCCTGGCAAGACACCAAAGCAGGGGTCAATGCAGGGAATCAGGGAGTTGGTACTTGGTAAAACACAGGCACTCAGCAACTCGAATGTCAAGATGGACAACCTGCATGAAATGCTGGTTGGGATTACAAGGATTTTTTAAATCCATAAATATAATACATAGGTATCTGTCTCTATTTTTTTTTTTTTTTAATATCTGTGAAATTTGGTGATTGGTGATTCTGAAATGAGGGCTCGATCTCTCTGCATACCAGATGCACAGTAGAGGCTGCGTATTCTGAAAAGATGGAAAACCTTGTAGAAATCTTGTATGTGATTGCTGTGGGGTTTTTGGTTCCTTAGAGTCAAATATATAAGCTGCCTGCCTATCTAAGAGTTTGTATACCCACTGCATGGACTAAATTGTTTTTTCCTCTCCAGAAGCAGTTCTATCTTGTAATCAGCATGGAGCAGTTACATATTTTAAACTGACTCTTTGCTGAGAGCAAAGTAGCATTTTCCCACAACTTTCTGAAGCTACTTTTTCCTTTTTGACTTAGTTCTTTGTCTCCAAGTAGTCATCAGGTGCAGATATCTCTTCAGCAGGGTAAAGAAATACATCCCAGAGTATCAGTTCATATAGGCAATAAAGCTGCTAATGGCTGCTGTAGCAAAGGCACTTACTAAACTTTGCATGCAGTATGCTGGTAAGGAAAGCACAGAGCTAATGCAGAGATGTAGTTGAGATACAGGCAGTGTTGGTTGGCAAAAAGAGGACTGCAATCACAACATTTATAATCTGATAATGGCATGTTCATTGATATACTGTCAACTGAGATAATCTAAAGAGAATCAGAAGTTATTTGCTTTATCTAGGTATAAAACAGCAGAAATCAAGCTTACAGGATTTTTCTAAAATGTAATATTTCATGACTTCTTGAAAGTAAAGCCATGCAGATAGCTGTCTCATTGAGGAGTTGATGAATGTCTCAAGACAAAAAGGTTGGTGTTTTTCCCAATTAAACAAAGATGTACCATTTCCAATCACGTTTTTGGATGAATTACAATAGTCTATATCACATTGGGTTTACTTTTTCAATGTATGAAGAGAAATCTGAGGACTGGCAACTGGGAAATGAGAACCAACTTTCCCCTCCTCTCCCCAGCAGTGTTCTATGCCTCTGACAGCAGAACATGAACCAAACCCTGAAACCAAGCCCTGAACAGTGCCTGGTCCCAAAGCATGCTGGGGAGACGAGGGAGGGCCCCTACCTATGCTGCAGCTGAGACTGGGGGCAGACATTTGGCAGAAGGTCTCTCAGTAGCACCCAGAGGGCAGGGTTGGCCATGGGGGAGCTGAACTGCCCTGTGCAGTGAAGAAGAACAATGGGCTCCCCCACCAACCAGCATGTTGTTCCCTCAGGGGCAGAGCCCAAACACCCCCACCAGCTCCCCGTGTGCCCCTCATGCCCTCAGCACTGCTGTTCTCTGCTCCAATCCTGCTGCATTACTTGCTGGTGCCGGCACAGCTGTGCACACCCGCACACGCCTGGGCTCCCCTCCTGCCTGGCCCTCCGCCCGCAGCACAGCAGATTACAGTTCCCAGACTGCTCTCCAGGGCAAGGATGAGCAGGAAAGCAGGATTTCTTGACACTGGTCTAATACTGGAAGAGAGATTGGCCAGGCAGAACTGATGGGGCCTAAAGATAGCTTAACACCAGCTCTCGCTGAGTGCCGTCCTCAGTTACAAAGCACTGCAGCCAAAGCATAAACCAAAATCCAAGCCAGTATGTTTGAATTGGGCAATAACAACAAAGCCATTTTTTTAATTCCCAGCTGTGTGTTGAGAGTTTTTTCGTGCTTATGACCCCATCACTATTCAGTACAGATTGCCCACCCCCATGGCCCCCATGCCTGCTGTGGTCCCAAGGGTCAGTGCAAACTGGTGCTGCCATCAGCCTGTGCCTGCCTCTGCAGGGGCTTTCCTAGGCTCCGGGTAATGCCATGTAGTGCCTTGGGAGCACATCCAAAGGCAAGGAAAATAAATTTTTACTCCCACCACCAAAGGAGAAGTGTTTGGATGATACTCTCAGGCATACGATGTGACTCTTGGGAGTGGCTGCAGGGCCAGGAGCTGGGCTTGGTAATACTTGTGGCTTCTTTCCAACTCAGCATGTTCTGTGACTCTCTGATTCCATGATTTTTAAACCCAGTATAGAACACACGAGACTGAACTTAACTTTCAGTGAGAAGTTTCTTTCCATTCTGGTGAGCTTTACCCTAAAAAGAAATGTCTGAATTTGCCCTTACTCAGGTTTACTTGGGTTAGAAGTGACAGGTGACAGCTGGGCAGACTTCAGCAGAATGATGTGTTTGTTCATTCTCAGAGTTTTGGTTAATTAGGCAATGAAAGATACAGTTTAGAATCTGGATAATAGGAATAGCTATATCACAGTAAATTAGTAGGATACTCCTGGAATAGTAATGGAATAAGATGCCGATATCCGTGTTGGTTTAGGAAAGCTGTGTTTTGCCTCCAAAAGATCCTTTGCTAATAGCACTGAAGTTCATGTTGTCAGTTCTATAAGATAACATCTATTTTCTAAATATATATATTTCTACTAATGCCCTCAATACTATTGAACAGCTATGAATCCTCCAGGCATCGTGTATCCTTCTCCATAAAAACAATGTTGGTTTGGGAGGCAGTTACCACTAAATGTAGAAGTAAACTCTCTTTTGTGGTAGTTTTCTGTTTCAACTACATGATTATAAAAGTAAGCTTTCAGGAAATTTGGAAGTATATTGTCTCTGAGGCAATGGAAATCTTTTGTGGAACAAAGGAATTTTGAAAAGGAGTACAGATTGCAAAGTCTACCCTTTGATTATATTTTTGAATTGGGCTTGCCTATGGATACCCATCCATTAAAGGATATTCAGTAGAGCTCTGATCTTGATAGCGACTGCTAGATACCTGGGAAATGCAAAGTGTCTCATAGAAGCCCTGATGTGGTGAGGGGAAGGAGCTCAGATTGAATCTGCATTATCACAAT
The DNA here is from genome assembly GCA_035221455.1 of Xenops minutus. Classification (NCBI taxonomy): domain Eukaryota; kingdom Metazoa; phylum Chordata; class Aves; order Passeriformes; family Furnariidae; genus Xenops; species Xenops minutus. The sequence goes on along the minus strand of JAWWEE010000122.1, from coordinate 59,426,436 downwards.
TCTTTAACTGCAGACTCACTGCTCTGACAATCCACATAATTTTGATGTGTGAACATAGTACCATGAGGCCTCTTATCAATATGTTCACTATGCAAGTGGAAGCTTAAAAAACTTCAAAGCAAGTTGATAAATTTCCATAAAAGTGTTGCCAGCCAATAATCAGATGGCCAGGAGTTCCCAGTTGTACCAAAGATAAAAACTGATGATATTAATTTGTCCTTGTTTGAACCAAGCACTCATACTGAAATCAGCAGTACCCATATGCACGAATATAATTCCTTTGCCTGCAAGAGCTGTTTTTCTGCCAGTCCACAGATTTGGGGATTTTCTTCATTTCTGTTTCAAAGAGTGAAAATGAAAAGAGAACATAAAACAAAAACTCAAAGGACTCCATGCCATTTAGATTGGAGTTATTTTTCTTTGGCAAGCCAAAACTTGCCTTTGGCCTTTATTTGACTTTCTCAAAGTCATAGTCTACTCTTTCTTCTAAAATTCAAAGGCAGTGTCTATTGGTGAGATACCATGCTCTTACTCAGTCTCTTCTAAAGCAACTCTGCAAAAAATACTCTGTAATTTTTCCAAATCTGGAAACTGAACATTTGTTTTATGACTTGTTCCCACCAGGAAAGATACAAATCAAAACCTTCCTCCCACCTCAATTTTGTGTTTTTCCTTTTCCATGACTGCCTCACAAGTGGGGCAGCTGCAAGCCTGAGAACATGGACATTTAATATAATTCTGTTTTTTAAAACTCAAAAGGTTTACACCATAGGAGAGCTAATTAAAGTCACTTTGTAGTGAAAAAGAATGTCATAGAAACATCCAATTTAACTGAGGATGTGGAGAAACACAAAGAAAAAATCAAAGTCTTTTTCTGAACTTCCTTTATAGAGAAACTTACCAGTAAGATTCAGAACTTTTCTGCAGTTTCATCTGGTTTCCTTCCCCCTCCTTGCCCCCTGAATTATTAAATTGGGGGCCAGAAACTCTCACTTTGCCAGCTTTGCTCATCTTAGTTGATTAATGTAGTTACCATCTGGGATTTTTTTTTCTCCTTTTTTTTTTTTTTCTGGATGGAAATGCATTTCAGAAAGGCCCCCACCTTGGCAAGAGGACACCTAGGGAGGAAGAATCAATCTCCATCCTCAGCAGGTTGCTGCCGAGCATCCCCTAGTAGAAATACACGTCCTGCTCCCAGCTTCCACACCCAGATGAGCAGAGCTGGAACTCCCTGCTACTCAGGACATGAGAATTGGTCTGGCAACAGTAACATTGCACAGCACCTGCCTTGCATCTTTTAGTCACAGGGTAGAATTGACGTGTCCCAGCACAGCACTGTGCCGATGAAATTGCTGTTCCTGCTGCCCTAACCTGAGGATGAAGGTAACACCACAATGTCAGACAGCTGCTACAGCAGACCCTGCGGTTCCTATAAGCTCCATGTAGTAGTTTAATTTTTGCAGTTGTTTACTTAAAGGCTTCACTTTTAATAACTATGAGAGAAGGATCAAAGCAAAGCAATAGAGCCTGTAGCATTTTCTCCTACTTCCTTTCTGTCCTGGCACAGAGAGAAGGAAGGTATTTCCTCAAAGTCCTGACTCAAATATAAAAATAAAATTTACATTTATCATATTTGAAGGCAGCCAAGGAAAACTGACCTCATGGTATGAACTCTAAGAAAGCTCAGGAGGGAGAAATTAAAATAATTAGTAGCAATTACTACCAAAATTGTGGTACTGAATAGGACAGTGCCCAATAATGAGAGGTCACAATTAATAATGCGCCCTTCTGTGTGCTCATTTGTCTTCTCAGAATTGTAGTCATTTGTGTTGTCCTTTCTCACAGCAGGATCCCCAGTGCCACACTCCTTTCCCTTTTATAAGAAGTTCACAGTAAACAAGAGTTCAACATGTTCAGAGCAGAAGTTTGTGCCTTTGGAGGACTTGAAATAATATGGGCTTCTCTTTCAGTCTTTTTGTAAAAGAAACTTTACTGCATCTGAGCTTCATTGCCTTTCATTTTATCATGTTACAAGGGAATGCAGATGAAAGGTGAGTAAAACTGCATTAATTTATATTTTCACACAAATAAATGGAACCAGAATCAAACTTTTTATTCTTGTTCATGCACATAGGCTTTGCACACACGAGGAGGGTTTATCAATGGATTTTACTGACGAAGCTAATTCATAGAAGGGACCACAGAAGGGGTTTGAAGGGACCTTAAAGACCTAGTTGGACCTAGTTCCAACACCCAGCCATGGGCAGGGACACCTTGTACTAGACCAGGTTGCTCCAAACCCTATCCAATCTGCCCTTGAACACACCCAAGAATGGGGCATCTGCCATCTCTCTGGGCAATCTGTTCCAATGCCTCAGCACCCTCATTGTTAAAAATTTCTTCCTTCTATGTAATCTAAATCCACCCTCTTTCAGTTTAAAGCCATCACCCCTTGTTCTATCACTACTTGCCCTTGTAAAAAGTTCTTTTCTGGCTTTCGTGTAGGTCCCTTTATTCAAGGTACTGGAGCTGATATAACTATGACAAGGAACTCTTTTAATGACATCACAGCATAAAAATGCTTGCACAAAAGTAGCATTCACATAAGAATTTTTTATCAAATTAGTCATCCTGATAAATTAATACGTGAATTTTTGGGACTTAAAACTTGAAGCTCAAGATTGCCTAGAGAGGTCACCTACATGATCTGCCTACTCTGATACATTGCTACAGTTGTAAGGTAACTCTGCAATACGGAATATTGGTCCAACAGCAAATCAACACAAAGGTATTTTGTACTTAAAACTTAATCAAAAAAAGGCATTTTGGGTCAACCTATGTCTTAATCAAAATGTTTTCTGTCAACACAAATATGAAAGTAAACTTCAAAAAGTAGTATTAAAATGATAAATTACATTATTCTGTTCCAAAAACATTCATAACACATTATATCAACTCTATTTAAGCCATTTTTCACAGCCAGATCTCATTCAAATCAATATTGTCTTGAAGGACATTTTTATTTCATCATCACAGCGTTTTCCAGAGTCCAAGTATTAAAAAAAAGTGTTACCATATTAACTGTTTCTTGTTTTAGCCAAAAGTGGACACAGCATTTAAAAACCCACAATATGCATAGTACATTATGTTGTTTATAATCTAGAGATAACAACAAAGTTTTAAGAAAAATCTAGAAGTCCAGTGCAGGCTATTCCTTGGGAAAATTACTATCTGATATGGTCTACACAAACAGCAACCTTACATCCTTTCTGCAGGGGACAGGCACCAGTCCTCTTATAGATCCATATGTGCCCTCTCCATCACTCCCCTTCTGGAAGCTACAGCCTCCACCAGAGGGCTGGTAAAGCAAGTTGTCAGAGCACTCTAATTTACTTCAGCAAAAATCAATTAAGATAGCTTAAGTGACTTTAACTGGGAAATTGCTGGGGACAGTAATCACCACTGCAGACAGTGATGAGTACACAAGAATGGCAACTTCTTCCATCAGCACATTTGTACCACAGTGAACACCTCTCCATTCCTTCTGCACCTGAGCCAGAGCCCACTCAAGTCAGCTAAATTTCTAGAATCAAAAACATAGGCTCTAACCCGTGTTCAGTATTTGGCTAGGAAACAACAGTTACTAAAAGCATTTTTTTTATCACGCTTTTTTTATATATATCTATATTGTTGCCTGGGCACTCTTGTGGTTGGGTAACCTAGACCAAAAGAGAACGTCTTGATAAAGTAAACATTGCATGTCTGATCAGTACTACAGAAAACAACAAATGTCACTCTGCTGCTTCTGCCACTTCAGCACCCTTTCAAAGGTCACTAATTCCTTGAGAAGCTGCCATAAATAGCCTGCATCACATACAGAAATGTTCTGCCAAAATATTAACTCAGAGTCGCCTTATATTTTCACCTTCAGTCATCAATACTTTTTGACAATCCTTTGCTAGAACATGCTTTCCATCTTACCACCTTATTAATTCCATGGCTACATCTTTCACCATACTCCCACAGTAATTGCAGGACTCCCACTCAAGTTTCACTGACACTGAGAAGTGGAAAACACTCTTTCCAGATGGGAAACTCTTTTTGTAGTGATGCAGCTTCTGTTGACTGAGCTGCACTTCTGCCTGTTCCTCCCCCAAAGTTAAACTACACCAGCAAAGACCTTTTTTGGTAGTTTAAAATGAGTCTACACTACTACTTTTGACAGCATTGAAATGGTGGATGGGAAAAATATTTATATCCAAACCCAGTAGTAAAATATGAGCAGAAGCTTCCCTGCTGAGACATGGCCTCGATCAAGCAGCAGTTTTAATTCTGCTTCTCTCTCACAGGCACCCTTGATGGGAAACATTAAAAACGTCTCCTGTGAGCATTAATACAAATAGGGCACCTTGTAGTATCGTTTGCTACATGCAACATCCTATGTATATGAGGAAACAATCTCAGGAGAGAGAAGACTGGTCCTTGTGCTCATCTACCAGCTGAACTACCTGTATCAACAGAAAGTGCGCACGTGTGTGTGTGTACCTGCAAGAACCAGAGAGAAAGAAAGCACGAGGGAGAAAATATCATGTCTTCAAGCTTTACTGCAGTCAGGCAGTAAGGACTGCAGATGCTGCAGCCTGGAATTCAGCTAGATATCCCTAGCTGCAGAAACTTCCCTCATCTGCTGCCTGGTGAAACTGATGTACAAATAGAAGGGCTGGATTCTGCACATTGCTGCTTTCTGACCTCCATGGGTAAAGATGACTTTACTACAGCCAGCACAAGCTTCCAAAGATTATGGAGGATATTTTCAAACAAAATGAGCACAGTAATCCTAACAAATGCTGGAAAACATTTCTGGGGCAGCACAATAAACACTGAGCTGGAATAAGTGAAGAGCTTTGCTTCAGGGAAAAATACTGTGAGTAAAAGAAAAGTCAGAAGAAAGCAGCCATTCAGAAACTGCATTATTAGATGCAGACATATCTTCAAAATATAATGAAACAAGTACATGAGTCCCATATCCTGCCCCTCACTTGAGCAAACATGAACCTTGTTGGTTCAGAAATATAAAAGCTTAGAAGGAATTGGACGATCTCACTAGATGAACCAGGTATATAACACCAAATAATTATACTCAAAACACCCATTGAAGATTCTTCTTTGAAACAGTCCATACAGTCTTTTCATGCTTTCAAAAATTCTTACCACTAGAAATAATCTAGGGGATAAAATTCAAGACATAAAGCCTAAAAAGTATGCTATCCAAAGGATGAATACTGTAATTATCTAAAACCTGTTATGGTAGTTAATAATGTGTGACCTACCTGGAACCAACAATACTAACCCAGCAGACAAAGAACAAAATTTGTACCTTAATTTCTTTTCTTACTTAAATGAAGAGGCTCATTTTCTGTAGGATTTTCAAGGTCCTTGTAATCTTCAGACTTACCCTTGAATTTTTCATGTTTTTTTCTACTACTGAGCAAAGTCTTGTTTTCAAATTGGCAGCTTTGTAGTGTTGCTTCAATGAATGATTTCAGCAACTTAAAGCCTGCAATGAGCACAGCAGCACTTTAGGCAGAAAGCAAAATACAAGTAACAAATAAATGTATCATGTAATTTATGCTGTCATACTATCCCTCCCGTACTAAGGACCCTTTCCCACACCCTTCATCCCACAATTAATGATGTATTTTCTTCTTGCTTCTCCTTCTTCCAGGAAAGCTGCTAAGGTTCAAGGTGCTTTTGGGGACAGCAATATCACAGTGGAAAGATTTGTAATCATTTCTCAAAATGAACAAGCTCGTATTAAAAATATCCTCACATGCATCTACTCAGCCTATCTTTCTATGATTTTTTGTTCTGTTTCCCCTGTTGAAGCTGGTTAAGGTATTGGAAATATTAGTTGAACAAGTGGAAAAGATTGAAAGTATTTCTTTAAAGCTCATTCATCTTTGATATCTGAGCTTTGCTGACTCAGGTTTTCTGATTGAATGGCTAACTTGAAACTTTTCAGCTACTGATTAGTCACAGGTAAGACTTTTATACCGTTGAGTCAGCTCACGAAAAGATTTGAAAGTAAGAATTATGAACTATGCTTAGAAAGCAACATAGACATCTTCTGTTCAGATTAGACCAAACAGCCCTGAGCTAGGCAGCTAAGCCCTCTGTGCAATATGGTAAGTACTTTGGACTGGCATCTCTAGCTCTACTGCAGCTGTGAGCCAGAAGAAAATGATAAAAATATGCCTTAAATCTCACCTTTAAGGTACTCCTGACAGATGCAGTTTCACAGACTTTTTACTAATTTAGGTATTTTTGTGATTTTTTGTGAAGATAGACAAGGATGAGAATGCTGTGCCACTTTCACATACACACCAGAAGGAAAATGGCCACAACAGGTGACCTAGTTAGGTGGCAAAAGTGTCCACTGAGGATATTGAAGATCTGTGCTCTAATTTCCTAGCTCAAAATTTTTCATGTGTTGCATAAAGAAGCCTTGGAGCAGGAAGCAAGCCCATGTCTCCCTTCACCTAAGCAAGTAAAAGCCTAATTGGGCAAGGGAATCATGTTGAGGCTTGCTTTGTTTTTGGTTCAATGGCTGTTGAATTGATCCCTGAGCAGAGACACAATTTCAAAAGGAGATGGGGATGATGGTGGTGCTGGAGTTACCCATAGATCTAATACTCTTGAGATGGTAGGAGCTGGAGTCCAAGGAGGAGACCATAAAGACCTTGCAGACATTTCTGACATTTCCCCAACTCACATAAGTGCTTTTGAGAACCCAGCACAAGGGTCTGAAAATTGACTCAGAGATCATTAGGGAGCCAGCAAAGTGCTTGGTACATGGATTGATGTTTTCTGAGAACTGCAGCTAAGGAAGCAGGTGCTGCATCTGCCAGCTGCAGCTTTTCCAGATTCTGCTTTCAAGCCAGGATGAATGTTGTTCCAATAATTGAGTATGCAGGCAGCAAAGATATCTGAGGAGGGTGAGTCCTAACTGGAAATGATGGGCTGCATTGCTTTTTGCAGGTAGTGGATCCAACGTCAGCTGGGCTTACAGGCAATCTCCTCTCTTGCAGGCTCCTCTGAAGTGCAGTGCAGTTAATATTGCAAATAAACTGGAATTCTAGTCGCACAGCGAGAGGAATATGTCCAACTGGCAGGGAGAATAAATACTTCTCCAAACAGGCATTAATCAGTTAACATTACTCTAAAACAAACATTGAGAAAGCACAGCACTTTAGCAATTAAAGGTCCAAATTTGCAAAATTAATTAGTGTTTCCCACAGCATAGCGCTCTACTTATGAACAGCTCTATTGTAAATGTATGATGCTCTAATATGAAAAGAGAGCATTCTTATGTTAATTATCTAATTAACTAATCTGGGCACAATTAGCAGCTGAAACTGCACAGCATTACACTCTCTTCTTTCTTCCCTTCCGGATTCAAGATTGCCTTTAAATGCATACTTTCAAGTGGCAGGGGACCCTGGTTATAGGGCTTACTACCACATTAACCAGACCTTGGTGCCAGCAGAAGTTCCAATGAGTGGGCACTGAAACAGGAGAGGCAGTAATATCTTTGGCACGTTATTTAGGAGGGGCAAAGTCAGCTATTTAATCTCACCCCTAAAGCTTAGCCAGCCCTCCAGGGAAGCCATCCTTGTCACTTCACAGAAAGTCAGCGTGAAATGCTCAAGAATACAGTTGTCTGTTTCTCTGTCCCTTTGGAAACCCAACACCACTTCACCAGACCTCCTTGACAGCAGTGTTTTCCAAAGGATGGCTCAGTGGCTATTTTAGAGCTCTGAAAATAGAGTCTCACTCATTTCTACTTTGCTGCCAGAGTAGCTCTTGACTTCACTAAAGTTTACTGTGTTATGAAGAGAATTACAGAACTGTATGCAGATCTGTGACAAAAACATACCAGAGAGAAGAACATTTGCTGAAACAGTCTAAATCAGACTCAGAGGATGGCTTAAACAGTGTCCCATAGTCCTATCTCAGCTTCCATCACAGTGATCTTAAGAGGGTTAGAAAAATAAAGTCAAATTTTCATTTCAATATTATCACATTTGTACATTTCTGCATTTTCATTAGATGGCTTTTTTATGGAGGAAATTGGTTTTATGTTTAGTAATTAAAAAGGGCAGAAAAAGGCAACATGACCTGAGACTAACAAGTTCTATACTGAATTGTACAAAATGTTGATCAGTTTAAAATATTTTTACTTTATCTTCCTTTTGAAGTGTTTTGGCTTTTACCATTCTGTTTGTTTATCAGTTTAGGATTTTCCATTAAAAAAACCCAGTTTGTGTAGATCCACTAATGTTCCACCTCTCCCACTGTTTCAGTGCTCTCCAAGAAGGAAAGCAGTAGTAGTCACATACCCATACCTTTGTCTATGCAGTACACGACTGTTTTTGAGACAGTGCTGATCTACTGTGAGAATTACAGTAGATCACAAATAGAATTATGACATAATTTATATTGGAAAGAGCTGGATTACTTCATTTAATCCAATACCAGCCAGATCAGCTGCAGTATATCAGTCCTTACTCTGGACTTTTCCTCTTCATTCTGAGCAGCTCCAAGTATGGAGACTCCAGCACCTCTACCAGCCAATCTGCTCCACCTTTTCCTGCTCTTACAGTGGAAAAAACACTGTAATAACTGACTGGATTTTCCTGTCTTCCAAGTTGTGTCTGTTGCCTTTTGCTCTTTCACCCTGCATCTCTCATAAGAGTCTGGATTCATCTTCTCTACGCACTCCCAATAGGTAGCTCAGGCAGCCAGGATACCTCCCTTCAGCTGTTTCCTCTCTGGGCTAAAGTAAATCAGCTGCCTCAGCTTCTCCCTTCTCTCTTCTCAGCATCACTTACTCCAATCCCCACCACTCTAAATGCCCCTCCACTGGACTTACTCCAGGTGGGTGATGTCTTTCTTGTGCTAACAAAGACAGAATTGAATTCAGTGCTCCAAATGACCCCTGCCCAATGCCAATCACAGGGAGCGATCACATCCTGTGGGCTGCTGGCTGCCCTTCTGCCCAGGCAGAGATGCTGTGGGTTCAGAGGGTTACAATGCAGGTTCTAATAAATCTGAGCTAATACTGAGGCTGGCCTGGCTGTCACAAAGAAGGGTGTAGTAGGTCCCCTCCAGATGTCCCTCCGACTTCAGTTGACAGGCAGGGCTGTGCAGCTCCTTGGTGAGTTGCGCCCAGGCACCTACAGGCACTCATTCCAGCACAGGACCCAAACCCTTCACATATGAACCCAAAAAGTAGACCTACATGGACCAGCACAAACTTTACCCAAAGCCTGAGCACTCCAGACTTATCTCTGCTTCATCCCAGGGGCCACAGCATACCCCAAGTGAATAAACACCATGGGGAGAAAGGATGAATCATCTCAGCAGTAACATTGCACTCATGAATCTCTTAAAACAGCCAGCTGAAAGCTGCCTTGCATGCCCTCAGGTTCAGGGGAAGGCACTCACATTTGTCCATACTCTGATCCCGAGACAACGAGCAGCACATGTGACATGCAGGGGGAGCAGGGGGTAAAGACTAAAGAAAAACAAAAAAAACAAACAAACAAAAAACAAACAAACAAAAACAAACAAAACAAACAAACACACAAAAAAAGGAGAGAGAAGACTATTCCCAGACACCATCACTAGGTCAAGTGTCCTCCGGCATGTATTTTGTAAGTTGACTCTTACTTAAAACTCTCTCTTACTTCATATGTTAACTTGTTCATGGAGGATAATCCTGTGAATGATGTTCTTCTGGCACAAAAGCTGACCTAGGAAAGGACTTACCACATTATATTTCCTTGTGGAAGGAGGCTGATTCTTCCAGGACCTTAAAAGATAGTGCTGGGCACCTATTTTATTAGTAATTTTTGTCAAAGTGATTTATCATCCTTGACTCTTAAACTATGACTCATTAATTAACCACACAAGTAATTGCATCTAATGACCTCTATAAGCTAAAAAAACCCAAAAGAATAAACTATATAAATGATATAAGATTCTACCATATCAAGAATTATTCATAACTAATCTAATAGGATGACAAAGAGAACTGCCTGCCTTTATTACAGGGTAAATCAGCATACTTAATATATGTATAAAGTTTGCTTACCAAATGCTGCCACACTTCCGTGTGTTTTATTTGAGCCTTGCATGATTTGTATAAATGCATAAGAACCCTTCTGAAACACTCCAGCTGCCACAGAAGGTACCATGAGATACTCTTGATACCTTTACTAGACTATTTCTAAAGCAAAATATTTGGGTTTGTAGAGGTTTTTCTTACAAGCCTAGACACCTACCAGTTCTCTAGTCAAATACAAAAGTCAAAACCTCAGAACCTGACTCTTTCACAACACATCAGGGCTCAAATGTTCATGGTGGCCTCCAAACACTATGTGAATAATTGACCTGCCTACTCATAAGAAATTACTGTACCAGGAATCCTAGAGAGGGCTTTATAATAAGCCTTCATTTTAGGAAAATTCTCTCCTCTTTTGGGGAACACATAGCCACAGGTGTTTTAGGGGCACAACCCCAAAATTTCAGTCATATCTACAAGAATTTACAGAACCGAGTTTTCAATACAGAGGCATCAGAATGCAGCTGTATGCCTTTGTATGGATTTTACCACTGTCCAAAACCTCTTGAGCTCCCCTAAGGATTTACAAGGACACCATGGCTCCCAGTAAGGCATCTGTTTACAGACAGAAGGACTGTTTTCTGTCTAGAAACAGCCATCTGAGAATTTCTTTTTTTGTCCATGCAGAAAATATGTAGAAAAACAGCACCCTGTGACTTCCATTACAAATAGCTATTAAGGAACAATCTTTGAATTTTGCTGTGTTGACTGCAAACTTTTATCATCAATCCAGAGGAAAAGTATTTATCATATATACATAAGGGACACTCATGACCTGCTTATGGATATCCCACTAGCTGGGAAAAAACCGCCATGCAGCGTTAATCAAACATACAATTCTCTGGTTTATTTCTTCACCACAAGTCTTGATTTGATGTTTTTTTGGTAAAGATCTTCTTGGTGAAATAAGTCATGAAAGTACTGAAATTCATCCTCTTTTGGGACATCTAAGTGAGTGTTTCCAAATTCCTTATGTTAACACATCCATAGAATTTGTTACAAATATTACTAGTTTGTGCCAGAAAGTTTATAACAAGATGCTGGCTGGCTACCAAACCACTAACCCTGTAGGACTGGCTAAGGGACAATTCAGTATGTTATTTAATGAAAGAGAGTATATGGCCTATGAAGGCCTGGAAGACTTATTTCACAACGTGGCTTGCTTACTCAGTGATCTCGCTTGGCAGCTCCCTGCTCAGTGTGGGACCCCACCCAGGCCAGCTATGCTGAACCCAGACTGTCATATGAGCCATTGACTCTCCTATTTGGCTCAGATTGTCTCAAATTACATTCAGACTCTCCATTTTGAAATAAAGGCAAATGATGTGCACAGACATCACGCTTTATATAGGATGGAGCGCTGATGTCCTGCTCCCATTCAGCAAGTAATTATAAAGGCTGCATTTAGTGGTAAAGCTGAATTTTTGGTAATGCTCTCTGATACTTTGTGTAAGGGTTTGGGTTTTTCTCCTTTTTCTGAGAGGAAGATTGATACCATACTTTCCTTTCCCATGCTGTCTTTCATCCCAAAATACTGCCCAGTTTAAACATATGTTCACAGCAATTTTTTTGAATACGTTCATGAGCCATGGGAATAATAGAAGCATTGTGGTGCTTTTAAATTGAAGCTGGGAACCAGTGAATATGGCCTTTACCTGGAACTGCAAAAGTAATTAAAATAACCGGAACATCAGATTAATTAAAAACTGTCTCTGACCTAGGAAGATTTTTACTGAGTCAAAATGATCAGATACCTCTTTTAAAATCATCTACATAAAGAAGTTTTATTTGTATAAAAAGACTCTGGTACTTTTCATATTTAAAAAAAAAAATAACTGCATTCAGATGTTTCTGGAATCAAAGATATCTGTGTATGCTGAATCTTCATGCAAGCTAGCAATTGTATTTTTGTAGAATTCTGTTTCCTTGAACTATTACCCCTCCTAACCATCCCTCAAGTATTCTTCTTTGATTTAAGATTGCAGCTGAGTAAGTTTCAGGATTATCTTACAACACAGAACAAAACCAGTGTCAAGGACCTAATGAACACATAGGAGGCTGTTATTGATAGGAGTTATCACATAATCACATAAAGAGGCTATACATTCTGCCTTTTCCTCCTACCTTTGAGTATTAATCTTTGGCCTCTCAGACATTTAATGAAACTTCCAAAACTATCTCTTAATTTTTCTTTAGCACCTGCTGCACTGCTCATACCAAGGACTCTCCTGACCAACACCACCTGCAAGCCTAATGAAGACTTTCTAGAAATCTTCAGATTTAAGACATGTCAGCGGCATCATGGACTGAAATGAGCAAAATGACTACCAAGACCTCAGCATACCTAGCATTCAATGTGGCAACCTTCAGCAGCCAGAGGGGATAAAATGCAGCTCTCCTCCTCCAGCAATCCACATTCAGAATAGTCGCCCGCCTTTTTTGTTTCCCCTGCTAAATCAAATTTACTGTTATTCTAGTAGTTTAGATGCTAATGCAATAACTGACTTTAAAATACACATGCTCTCAAGAAATGGTCACTGCTAAGTCTTTCTTGTCCCTATTTCAGCAACTGAAACCTGTGAAATAGAAATGAATCAACACTTGTACAACAGGTGAAGTTATCCATGTGTTTGTGTTCTGCTTTACCGGTGTTTAAGCCATATGTTGATATTAGTATTTAGAACTGAAACAAGGAAGTAAACAAGACTGAATATATTTCAGCTCATCTTAGAGCAGTAGCTCTCAGTCCATAAGAATACAGCCTAAAACCTCTTAGAGAAGGAGAGAAGCCTCATAAATGCTGCTTCCCACCTTCTCCATCTCCAACACTGAGTGCTTTCTCCATTCTCACAGCTGTGAGAGGAGAGCAGTGTTTATTTTATGTCAGTAGAAACATAGAGATGAGATAGGATAGATGGGAAAGGGTTGAAAGGCAATATCTGCTTGCAAGACGATGACTATCTGATTGGATGGATTTGATCAATCCTCTTCCTCATCCCTGGGCAATGGTGAGCTGAACCATTGCAAGCAGCTGAATTTGTGCAACCATGTCAGAACTGGGGAAAAGTCTGTTTTTTCTCTTTGTGGAGTTGTCCAGGCCCATCAGCTCAAGTGAGGCCACTTTTAGATCTAAATTTGAGAAGCTGAGTTGTGAGGGAGAGAAGATTTCTGCAGTTAGAAGTAGCACAGAGATCACAGAGTAATTGTGCCTGGGAGAGGTTCTGAATACAGACAGCACGAGCAGGCTTGGCTCAATGGGTGCTGCAGCCCCCCACTAGAAGTTATTTGCAGATTCAGTAGCAGAAAAGGCCAGCTTTGGTGTAGCTTGTTCTTAGGATAACGGGAGGGAGAACAAAGCATACCAAAGTGTTTGGCTCTGTGGAAGCCAAGGGACTGCAGACAGGGGCAGAGCAAGAACACTGATGTGGGTGTAGAAGGTCAGCAGGATGGAGTCAAAAGTACTACACCAAGTAGGAAGGGGCAAGTGGACATCATGTAAAATGTGGAAGATGATAACTTTGAAATTCACAGCACATGTCTGGTTGTACCAGGAGTGCTTTCAAGGCACTACTTTTAGGGGTGTTCTTTAAGTCCATTCTTATGTAATGGACATTCACACCCTATTCAAAAGTTCCTTCCCTATTGTCTACTTAAAACCCATTGTTTTCCTGATTAGATGAGAAAACTTTGAAAATATTATTCTGGTGTGAATCTGGCAAACTTGTACTTTTTCCAGCTATTTTGATAATGAGGAAACAATAGTAGGGCCACGCCTGTGACAGCTACTGCCTCATGTGATGTGGGGCATGCAGGTTGCACAAGGCTGTGCCTGATGCTCTTCCCACATTTTCAGTCCTGATGCCTGGTAAATCTGCATCTGAAATAAACAAATGAAGTACTGCTACAAAAACATCTCTCAGTACCAGAGTGATACAGAAATGAGTGTAACACCTATTTTTATTTTCATTCCTTCCATCTTTATGTCCAATCAAAAACAAATAAAATTTAAAAACCAAAACTTTGAAATTAATGAAGTCTTTCTTATCCAGTTCAGCCTGGAAATAGTTAAATTGACATTTATGCAATTCATCCTGACTCTGCAGATTACCGTCACCCAAAGAAAACTTTTCCTTATATAAGAGGGGAAGTTTATGTAGCTGCAGTCTTGGATTACATTGATTCAGTCCTGAGGCAATACAGATGCCAATTATATGATACACATACCATACATCTTAAATTCTCTGTAAAACAATTCCTGAGAAATAATTGCTGCTGTTGTTCTAGTCAGGCACTGAAAATACAGCCAGCACACTTCCTTACCTGTTGGTACTAAACTAAACTTTTGGAGTATTTGATAACGGGTTCATCTTTCCCTGTGTATTAGTTGTGCTACAACAATTATTGATTTACCCAGGTCTGTAAAATTACTTTATTTCCTTTGCTAAGGACCCATCAGCCTACACGCTTCCATACCAGTTGAAGTGTTAAAATAAGTGCTCATCTTCCTCCTCTTCCTGTCTTTACATGAGGGCTTCATTTGACCTCTGGATTTTCACTAAATTCTTTGTGATCAGCAAAGTGCCAATTAATCTAATGCAAAGAGCTAAACAAACAAAAACTTTAATTTCACTGTAAAAGAACAGGATTTCTATTAAAATCTGAATAATCTCCATAAAGGTAGAAAAATTTTTGTCCTTTAGTCTGTAGCGTCTGATCATTAGATCACTAACCAAGGTAAGTGCAGCTGGTTGAGGCTTTTCTTTATAATATCACCAAAGAGGTTTTTCACACCCTGCTATCCAGCTGAAGATGACTTATCTAATTTTAAAAAGTACCATTTTCCTTACCTACTAATTGTGTAGACAAACTTATGTGATAACTTAGTTAACTTGCATTCCTATTAATGTCATCCTTACCATCATGGATGTCACCAGTCTATATCTCATAAAGGTGGCGTCATAACCTCTTCTAGGACTCCAAGAGAACATATCCACTAACCAGAATTTCAGCTTTTCCACCTGATTTAGCTCACAACAAACTAATTAAATAGCATTCTTCATAGAACTGTTTCTAAACTTCTAAATTTTCATAGGTTCATCATAAGAAGTGGTAGTCTACAAACAGCTTCATGTTAGGAAAAAAAAAAATTAATAGAGCACGAAACCTACCTGAATGAAATCAACAGACACATGAGAAAAAAAAATGTGTACCACCATACTCTCAATTCTCTCCAATCTTTTTCAAAAGACAACAGTCAAAATATACACATTAGTGGTCTCAAAAGAACTTGGAATTTTGCCAAAACATTGCTTTGAAGAGCTTTCTTCTCATTCTAACCTAAGACCAATACCAATAACTAGCTGTTAGACAACTGTATTCTAATGAAAATTTCTCAAACTTTCCCTCCTAGCAGCATGCCAACTTTGTTAAAGTCATCTCAGATGTAAACCTCTACAAACCAGGAATCCAACCATGCCAGAAGAGTAAATGCAGGACCTGAAAGGATATCTCCATGGCTGCCAGCTTAGATTACACAAACACACATCCCAGGAGGTGTATGACCATGGAAAGCAGCTTCTTTCCTCATTGAAACCACACTTGTGAAACCTAATAATCACTGTTCCCCAGAGCAAACTCACAAGTAAAACAACACAGAACATGAACATTCAGGTACCAGTAGGAAAGCACTTTTCACCCCAAAAAATATTACACCATTGGTCTCTTAATCCTATTACTCAAGAGAGACATCAACATTCAACATGAACCTGGAAACAAAAAATTGTAGTTCTAATGACTACTTGAAAAGCATAGATTCACTAGAGCTACGAGGTTTATATCACATTATAAATTTCCCCACTGCCTACCACACACTCACTATTGCTTTTTACCATGGACAATCCTAACTATTTCCAGCCTCAACATTTCTTCTTAGTGATTGCTGAGGCAATGGCAGCCTTGCCTGAAAATTACACTGGCTACAAGAAGACAGATTGAGGTTTGATTTAAGCGTACTTGTATGCAAATAGCTACCTACCAGAGAGGCAAAGGTGACATCCACATTAGGAAAGCCTCCTGTACAATTGCTCTGAATAAAAGCTATAGGCATAGTATCATTGGGGGAAAAAAAAAAGAAAAAAAAAAAAGGAACTCTGAACAAAGAAATTACTTAAAGCTTTATGATATTAATATTCAAGAGGGTTTTATTGCATTCAAGTTAACAGAACTTTTATAGTCTTTGAAAAGAAAGAAGATTTTTTTAAAGGAACACCTGACTCCATAATTTCCTTCGCTAGCAGAAAATATATTTGCCAAGTGTTTATGCAAAAAGGAGGTAACAGTAATAAAGCTGGATAAAAGGGATCATCAACACATAGTAGGCTTTCTAAAAGAAGTCCATCTTACTGTTACACATGGTATATTTGATCTGGAAACTACTGTAGGATAAAACTCTAAGGTAAGTCCATGCTAGGACAGAGTGAAAAACACCAACACAAAACAGAGCTATATTCCAAAGCAGTCTGTTAAAAACGACACAAGCTCATTCACACTTTGAAATCTAATCATTTGGTTCATTCCCTCCGTTCTATTTCAGCTAGGATATCTGTAAGACGTTTAGCCACCGTTAAATTGGTAGCCTTCTTTGAGCAAAATTGATCATTGTCATGACTACTACTTTTCCTTTATCATTCAGGGAACAAGTAATTCCAAACTGTATTACGGTGGGCTTTCTGATTTGAATTTCATTTTTTGGTTCTCTTTGCTTTTTGTCTGCTGTCATGTCTTTTCCTGGGGATATATTTTGCCACTTGGGAAATTCTGAGAAGATAAAACACTGTGCAATTCAAAATTCTTAACTGTCCAAAGCATGTGTGTTTGCATTTGTGGAGGTTCTGTATTTATTCTCTGTCTCCCTGGAAAAGCTCCTAGCTTTTTCTTTCTAGCTCATCTCTGGCAACTCATTTGTAACATGCTATAGGCTTCCAAAGAGAGATGCAACACAAAAAGAAAAAGGGAGAAGGAAAATGCTGAGTTCATCACCATAAATTATTGATGTTTCTTCTACTTAACTAACTCATCAAGATTCATTGTTAATGAGGTGTGGATTTTAGTTTTAAATTTGCCATGAAACCAGATGATCTTTAAGGTTGCTTCCAACCCAAACCATTCTGTGATTCTGTGTAGCACTGCAGGCATTCAATTTGAAGCACTGCATTAAAGAGGATTTCTCTCAGTGTGTGTCTCTGGTTCCTTTTTCTGCAGTAGGTCTCTGCAACTGTGACTTGGCAGGCACTGATGGTATTTATCCACAGCACAGAATACAATAGGAAACAGAAAGACAAGAGGAAGATTTTTATTATGTAACTGATAAAATACAGAAACAGATGCTGTGCAATTGCTCTGGAATTAGTTGATTTATTTAAAGGGTTAATTGACTCATTGTATTCCTGTGGGGTAAACTGGAATTCAGATGAACTGCAGTGATCCAGTGTCTGAGAGCACCAGGAAATCTGCCAACATATATTACTGAATTTCCAGTTTGCAACTACTTTAAATTAGGGTCAGATGCTACTGCTATTGTTGCTGCTGTTGCTAGACTTATGCTTACTTTAACAGGAACAGAAGAGGGCTGGTAGGCTGGAGTCAGTACTGGGATATTCTCAGTTAAACAGCCCAAATGAAAACTGGGAGGGAGGTGGGAGTGAGCTGGTTTGGGTTTACCCCAGAGGAAGTTTCCACCAAAGCATGCTAAAAAGATAAAATGGGATGAAAAATTGATTCGCTTTAGGGTTTTTCCAGAGAGCTTCAGCAGTGGAACCATCTGAACTGAAAGCAGTGGGAGCTTTATCAATGGCTGTGGGAGGATCAGGCACAAACCATTGCAGCAGTTTTTTGAAAACTCCACTTGGCCAGTTGGTGCCACGAGGCTCCACAGGACTGAACATCACTTTCAGGGATCCACATGGCCCCTCCGTAATCGCTGATACAGGTATCAGCCCCTGACAACTGCACAGGTAGAATAATCCAAGGCTGAGAGGCTGAAGTTCAAAATCCTGTTCCATCACCTACTACCCCTGGGACCTTGTGAAACCTGCACTCTCTGACTGTGCTACAGCTCTTTTTCTGTAGATTAATACTTGCAGGTCACTGCCCTAAAGATCTGTTGCAGAGATAAATACATTATCGCTTATACAATGCGTACAAGATCAAATGAGTAGCTAAGACAGGCAGCCATGAACATCCTGAGGGTTTTTTCATTTTAAATCAGGCAGACTAGCAATTAAAGTGGCCTGTTTCTGATACACAGTAAAAAGCAGTAGAGGAAAAAAAAAAAAAACAAAACCCACACTTAAAGAGCTGCCCCTAAAAATATAAAATGTATTTTAATTATGAAAGGGAATTAATTTTAGATTGACTGAGGAAAATCTCATGGGGCATCCAGCCAACTCATCCATCTCCTATCACCAGAGAATTTCAGCTTTACAAACAGACCTGTAACATACCACTTCTTGGGATCTTCTCTGAATACTGAGCTTATTATCTTTCGACTCCTTCATTATCTGTCACTGACATAAAATGCAGCATATAGTCCTAAGGAAATTAAACGCTGAAAAAAAAAATGTATTAGGCTATCTAATCACCCTTCCCCCCCACCCCACCCCTTTCCAGGGTTTCTCCCTGCTGTATCATCTTTGCCCTTCAGCCACACGAAAAACCTTGTCAGCTTTGCCACTGCTCTTTCTCTTTCTACCCCTCCATTTCCTGCCACTTTGTTCCTTAAATTTAAAATATGCAGCAATATCTGAATGCAGCTGTCTGGGACAGTGTCAGGTGAGTGGGGACATGATGCTATTCAGTGTATGGTCACCATTAGCCAACAGGGCCAATTGCTTTTGGTCTTGATCTCCAGAAGTCTGATTAAAACTCATAGTCTGGGCTAACTCAAGAACCCCATGCCCTTATTCAGCTCGCTTTTATTTTCTACGTACCAATATTTGCATCTCTTGTTTCTGGTCAGGCATCATCTCCCTGTATTCTAAACCACCTCAAACTCTACTGCTGCCTTCACCTGCACACCCACCTCCTGCTGCTTCACCAGCTGCTCCATGAGTAGCACTGCTCCAACAGCCACCAGATTAATAGGCAGAAAGTTCACTTATTTTTGCTTTTGTAATACATCTGAAAGTTCATATCTTCCAGTGGCATGATCCCACAGCACTCTCCTCCCATGGGTGCACCTCTACATCATATTGCACTGTCCCCAGAGACTTCTCCACACAGCTTAGATATTCTATAGTGCCCTGTGCTGAATGTGACAGTGCTCTCTAATGGAAAATGAATTGACAAATGTGAATTGTGAGATTTCTTGAATAGCAGTCTGGGGGAATTTAAACTATTTTTATTAAAATATTTTTTTAAATTATAAGCATATTAAAAATTTCAGCAGCTGCAGATATCAATAGCACTAGGAAAAATGAAAGAAATCAAAACCATTAACATACTTGTTAAATGAAATTAAAATGTCATTTTAAAATAGTCCTGTGGAGAGTATAGGGATTTTCCTTTACTAGAAAAGATGATTGGATTTTAGAATAAAAGAAAAAGCATACAAAAAAGAAAACAAAATCTATTCTATCAAAGCAAAGGAACTAGGGAAAAAAATGCACCAAGAAATAGAACTTTAAATACCTTCCAAAAATTGTACTAAATGACCTTCCAAAATTTGAGATAAACTAGACCCACTCCAGCTGTGGGGTAGCTGCTGACTCCTGCCATCTGATCTGACCTAGAATATCTCAGCTTTCTGATAAAATTATAATCACAGTAGAAAAGGACAGATTATTTAATTCTCCTGAATAACACAGGAAATTTTTCACAGGGATCATAGGAAACTGTATCTAAAAACATGAGATGTAGAAGGTGCAAAATAGTGGACGGGAGCCTGTATCTTTCTTCTTTTCCAGCACAAGGCTGCTGAGGTGCCTCACAGCCAAAAAATCAAGGCAGCACTTTTTGCTCACCCCCTCTACAGCAAACTTGCTGTCAGTAGCAGGCTCAAGGCAGGACAAGATCCATATTAGCAGAGCCACTGAAAATAAGCTTTGAGTTCTCACATCATGCTGATGCGAGTAAGTTGAAAAGCATATGGGATATTTTTGGATATTATGGATATCCTCATCTTGATTAAATGCATCTTTTTGTTAACATATTAATTAGATATTTATTAAATACCTAGGAATTGGAGATTTAGAGCACAGTCATGCAGTGATTGATTAGGTTAAAAAAGAGTTTGCTCTGTAGCTGGAATGGCTTATAATTCCTCATTTCAGGGGCTCTTGCTTCTTTTTTTTTTTTTTTTCTTAGCACTATTTGCAGGGATTCTGTTCAAAGTAGAGTAACAACTTTATTTATTTTTTTTGTTCTTGACACGCATGGCAAATCATAAATCCCTCTGCTTTTAAATACTTTTTAATTAATTGTGTTTCTGCTCAGAGTTGTTGTCCAGTCTGCTAAGATCTGTTGATCCTCTCCTGAGAGTATTTTAATTTGTTGATGTGAAGAGGCCTTGTAAATTCACACTTAGTGATTAATTATTTCTTGTCTGCTCCAGACACTTCTATCTAGGATGTCTCATTTGAAGATTTTTTTAAAATATCTGTTCATCCCATAATATTAAACTGCTGTCTTTGCCATGCAAAGACAGCTGTCAAAACAGCCAAATCTTGCTATAAGGATCTTGCTATAAGGGGGCCCAGAATTTATGCTTGAGGTGGTACTCATAGAACTGACAAACTCAAACACAGCTCCCTGGAAAGAGAACATGCACTTAAAAAAAGTAGATTGAGCTGTACTATATTGGCTGGTTATCCAAAATATGTAAATATTGATGTAATGGGTTGAGCAATATGGAGGAAAACCACAATCAGAAATAGAAAAAAAGTTGCTTTAGAGCTGAAATTCTACTTAGGTAATGAATATGCTGCTGTTATACCCTCCTGTTTTCTCTCTCATTCTGTTATTCCTGACTATCAACCAAAATAAATGGCACTTCTTTCATGAAATCACGTATACATTAAGTTTAATATTTTTTCACAATTTTCAAATTTTCTTATGTGTATTATAGCTCTTTAATTAGAGACACGAACAACATGGCAACAAATCAAACTGTTGGATTGGTTCTGAGATTCCTGCTGCTTATGTCAGTGTCACTTTCATTTCCTCAAACTCCTTTTTGCAATTTAATTTTTGGATTAACTTTCTGAGGCTCCCTGCTACCAAAGCATTCATCCTTAACACTACTCCCCAAGTGAAATAACCCTGAGGTGATATTGCAGCCTCTATGCCATGATTGCAGTCTTGCAATTATGGCTGACACTGCTCCCAAAATGGAAAGCATGTTTAGAAATTTTTTAGAAAACAGAAAAAGCTCTGTAAAAATATCTTCCATATTTTTTCTATCAGAAATATGCATAAAAAGCCTGTTCAGTTCTCAAAATGGCAAACCATGTTAAAAAACATTTTGTCTTCACATTGATCCAGATGACAGGGGGAAAAAAAAGAAGGAAAGTAAGGAACCAGAAATTAAAAATTACTAGCCACTAGCATTTCTATTTTAAACAATGTAGTATTAAAAAAAAAAATCAAAAAGATAACTTTCAAGCAAAAAATTTCAAAACAAAAACCCAGTTGCATCCCCCTCTCCCCAAGCCAGTTTTTCCCCTTTGCTCATTCTCAGCTTTTACCATTCTGTGTCCACCTTAAATTGTAAAATGCCAGCAGTAGATATTTGCTTTGTCCTGGTTCTACTGACACAATGCCAAATATAAAAATATACAGCAATGACAGCTTGCTGGTCATGGGCATTATGACAAGGTAACACACCTAGCTGATCAAGGGAAACCACTTGATGTAATCTTTTTGCATTTCAGTAAAGTTTTCCATAGTGTCTCTCACAGGATCCTTCTGGACAAAATGTCCAGCCCACAGCTGGATAAACACATGATGTGGTGGGTGAGCGACTGGCTCAGGGTCGAGCACAGAGGGTAATAATGAACGGGGTGACATCAGAGCGGTGACCTGTCACTAGTGGGGTTCCACAGGGCTCCATCCTGGGCCCTGTGCCCTTCAACATCTTCATAAATTACTTGGACACAAGACTAGAAGGGATGCTAAGCAAGTTTGCAGACAATGCAAAACATGGAGGAGCTTCCTTCCTTGAGGGCAGGGAGGCCCTGCAGAAAGACCTGGACAAATGAGAGGTCTGGGCAATCACCAACCATAGGGAGTTCAACAAGGGAAAGTGCCGCATTCTGCACCTGGGATGGGACAACCCCGGGTGGACAGACAGACTTGGAAATGAGATGCTGGAAAGCACGTGCCAGGAAAGGGCCCTGGGGGTTCTGGTTGATGGCAAGTTGAATATGAGCCAGCAGTGCCCTGGCAGCCAGGAGGGCCAACCCTGTCCTGGGGGCAGCAGGCAAAGCATCGCCAGCCAGGTGAGGGGGGGGATTTGTCCCACTCTGCTCTGCATTGGGGCAGCCTCACCTGAAATAGTGTGGGCAGTTTTGGGCACCACAATATAGGAAAGATATTCAGGTATTAGAGAGTGTCCAAAGGAGGGCAACAAGGATGGTGAAGGAGTGGCTGAGGTCACTTGGTCTGTTCAGCCTGGAGAAGGGGAGACTGAGGGGAGACCTCAGTGCAGGTACAACTTCCTTGTGAGGGGAAGAGGAGAGGCAGGCTCTGATCTCTTCTCTGTGGTGACAGGACCTGAAGGAATGGCCTGAAGTTGTGTCAGGGGAGGTTTAGGTTGGCCATTAGAAAAAGGTTCTTCACCCAGAGGGTGTCTGGGCACTGGAACAGCTCCCCAGGGCAGTGGTCACAGCACTCAAGCCTGAGAGAGTTCAAGGAGCATTTGGATGATACTCCTATGCACATGGTGTGACTCTTTGGAATGGTTCCTGTGCAGGGCTAACGATTCTCATGGGTCCTCAATGATTCTCATGGGTCCCTTCCAAATCAGCACATTCTGTGATTTCATAATTCTGTGAAGTGTCATCTCTTTGACTCAGACAGACGGGACCAGAAATGTAAGATCACCATGGAATGTAAAGCCCTGAGTTTAGGAAGATTGAAGGGCCAGCATAGCTTAAAGTTATCAAACAATATGTTTTGTTTTGGGGTTGGTTTTTTTCAGATTTGTTGGCAAGCCAGAGGTAGTCACATAGTTTTACATCATTAAATCAGACCTTTGAAAATCAAAATAACTCGTAAAAGGCTTAAAGGCCACAAATTTGTTTGATGAGTTCTCATCAAGGAGAGCAAAGGTTAAATCCATACAGTTTGCTTTGCTGATTTTTTGCTTTTTTTGATGACAGAACTGAAGAGTCCTGTTGAATTTCATGATTGAATGAATACATAAGTCAATGTAATACTATATTCCCATGAAATACTATATGCAGCTGAAAACAAAGTAAGTGCCAATGTCAAGTTCATCTCTGGCCTGCCTCTCCTCTGCTTCCTAAGAGAAGTCATTACCTAGTATTTATTTACAAGACTGGAGAAAAATATCTTGGAAAAATAAAGGCTTTGTGCTCAGATTTCAGGCATGAAATGGTGTCCCACTGTGTCATTTTGGATTTGCCATTTAAAGGCTTACAGTGTGTTTGCTTGAACAGTCCTGTTTTTTAAGAAGAGGAATTTAGTTCTTTGGAATCTTACAGTCTCAGAAGAGCTGCTCAGATGTTTTTATTAATTAGTTAATATTTGTGCAATGCTTAAAGTATCAAGCACTGTATAAATGTTAAGCTATGGAATTTGGTCCTACAATTAAATGGCAATTATAAACAATGAAAAATACATATTTATATATTTGCTAGGAATTTATATGAGCATGACATATTTGATAGCTTAGCAGAGAGCTCCTAATCTAGCCAAAGCCATATAAAGTTTAGGGATATGGCTAACAGCCTATTTAAATAACATAGCAAAAGTCATATTTTCCCTGGTGTTTCCATGTTAGCCTTTAAGGCTCCAATTAAAAGCAATTTAAGAACAAAACTTTTACATCTGATTTTCCCATGCTGTTGCCATCTACTAGACCTCTTACACATGCAAAATAAAAAATTGCTCCTGAAATCACACAAAGTTCACAAATTAGGAAAAAAAGAAAACACAATGCACACATTCAGGTTTGGCTCAAAACCTGCAGCCTTGAAGCCTCCCAGTTCATCTGTTGACATTAAAAAAGATAAAAGTACCAAAGAAACAGCGGAAAATGCTGAGTGCCTTGTTACTTTTCCTGGCTTTTTCTTCTACATACAACTGTCAGACTGTTAATGAAAAGACTCTTAATGAATCAACACTCTCACAACAGTGTCACTAATGAACTACTGGTAGCTGGAAAAGGAGACTAAAAATACTACGGCTCCCTTTAGTGCAGAGTTATCTTATCAATATGCTGTAGCCAGAACTGGTAGGCTGAGAAATGCATTTACTTAAGAAAATAACATCATGAAGCAGAACCAGGGTAACAATACTTCTGTTGCCAGAACACACTTGTAGTTGGTGGGTGGCTTGTATAACTTGAGTGCTTAATTAAGTGTATTTTTCCAATAAATAGGTTGGACATTAATTTTTACTGATGGCTAAATATCTGCTAAGTAGCCACCCTGTCGCTGAGGCAACCAGGCTAGATTTTAATAACTTGCAGGACAAAAGAGCAACAGGCCCATAGAGTCTGGTAAGGATGTCAGCATTTCCATTATAAACTCCATTTTAGCACTGGGGAGGGCACTCTAATTTGAACATTAAAACATGCTGGGGATAGCTTTTATCTAGTAGTGATTTTCTGTTTTCTGTTTTTCTAATAAGACCCATTTGCATCCATTTGGAAGAAACTTAAATGTATAGAGCTTTCAGGGGGGAGAAAAAAGGCTTAAACAGAGAAAAAAAAAAAAAAAAAAAAAAAAGAAAAAAGAAGAAACCCCAAAAACAGAGTGGGCTTCAGAGTTTAAAGGTGATACTGAGTTTCAATGTTTGACTCAGAGAGGCTGATGCCAGTCCCCACAAAGCTGAAAAAGGATGGGCCCAAGGTCACGTGGGACCTTCAGGACACAGTTCTGTGCTGTATAATCTGGAGATGCTGATTGACAGTAATGCCATTGCTGGGTTGGGAGAAAAGAGGCACAACATACTGCTTGTGATGGTGGGGAAAAGTAGTCCTTTGGAAGTAGAAAATTAAATCAAACCCCTGATCAGTCTGTAAATCCTAAGGATACGATACTCTCTCTCTGGTGGAGTTTGTGTGTTAAGTTCCAGTGCTGTAGCCACTTTTTAATTCCAGCTCAACATAAATTTAAAATAGCCTTCACTTCCTTTGCTAAGTATATTTTCAGGAGTTTTATATGTGTTCTGGGTCAGCTATGAATCAGCCACTCCACGGAAGAGCATTTCAGGTATAGATGGAAATGGTTCTTATATATTCAGTAGTTCAATATATATATATTTAAGCTTGTAAAGTTGTTTGCAACAAAATCTGTCTTATAACTAAACTACATTATTACTATGAACCAGGCCAATAATACGTGTTTTAAAGTTACCTGGATACAAGTTTACATCAGTGGCTCAGTCACCATTCACATCTGTAGAAAATAAAACAATAAAAAATAAATAATGCATATAGGAACTGTTGTCAAAATTCATTCAGGCAGTTATATTTTATACACATTTCATTTCCTAGATTTTAAACAGTGAAATATTGATTTATGTTGTCAAGGCATCCTAAACTTATCTAGAAAAGAGGCTTCAGAGACCTTACAGACTTTCAAATACTTTCAAACAGTGCAAATAAAGTGGCTTCTATACAGACCTTCTTATTTGCAGGTTTTTTCCTTTTTTTTTTCCCAACCTGGACTTTTGGGATTTTCTGCACAGTCTTTGTTATTCTGTCCAAGGCATCCTGTACTCCTTCAGGGTCACATCTGAAATTAGAAGGCCAAGCACTTACTTGTCACCCAATCTCCCAAGAGGGCATGGGAAAGAACTATCCTTAAAAAACATATAAGTTCTCTCTTACAAGAGATTGTGCTTACAGACCTTGTAGTCAAAAATAAGTTCACTAAGACATAGAGAAGATCCAGTCCTTTGTCAATCACAAGAAAAAGCCAGGCACCACAACGAAAGAGGAACTGAAAATCATAATTTTCCAAGTAATGTTTATTCTAAATTTTCTACTCTTTCTCAAAGAGACAGTAAAATGAGTGGAAATGTTTTAAGTGGTAAGTCCATGCAGTCCCCAGCAAGTCCATCCATTGACTTCTCTAAAAGAAGATTTCTGCTTATCAGGGGCACTGACTGCCTTCAGCAGCATTTAATAGACACATGGTAGGGCTCAGCTGCAGGATGCTTGTGGTGGCTCAGAAGGCATTATGTCTTTATTTTCATATGATGTTGGAAAACAGAGTCATATTATTCTCACTCAAGAAGAGAGGCGCTGAGGCACTGGGACCAAGGGCTTGAATCAGACACTGGTGACAGCAGCCAGAAGACTGGCAAGTGTTCAGCAGGAGTGTACCTCTGGAAGGCCATCTTCTGCACCCAGCCAAAAAAGGCTAATGCTAAAAAGCAGAGAGCTCCACTGGGGAGTAAAATTCACCTGGTTACAGCTTTAATTCTGCCAGCCCCATTCAGAGCCACAGTGAGCAAAGCTCCCCAAACCTCAGTTGCCAAGCGGCGGTGGCGATGAAGCCAGCACATCCATCCAAAACTTGCCATGCAGCTCTGAATCACGCTGATCTACCCCAAAGCAGGCCTTGGTACATGTGCATGACAACTTGAGAACTAGTCAAACACTTCCCCGGCTATTCCTTTAGTAATGAGAACTCTAGTATTATTTGGCCACATTTTTTGCAGTGTTTCTGCCTCCTCCATTTTACTGTCAGAGAGTTGATGGCCAATTATATCCTTCAACAGCTGAATGGGAACACTGTTCACCGTGTCTACTTTCTCTATCAGCACTTAGATAAAAAACCTTATATATGTATAAGGGAGAAGAGTGTAAGTTCCATCAAAAATGACATGCTGGGATTTCATGAGGATTCAACTTCTCAAAATGAAACTTGAACAGCTGCTGGATGATATAACCTGAATAAAAGTAATTAAAAGAAAATGAGTTCTGCCCTCTTGTATCCTCCTGACTCATGCCTCATTTTCTACTTCAGGATTTAGGAAAGCAAATGTCTATTTCTGTGTCCATCACCAGAGCGACATCACAGCAAGTTAATTAGAGCACATGACAGAGAGGTGCTATTTTTGCCTTCAAATAAAGATCTTTCTGTTGCATATGAACATTTTTCTTTCTGAAATAGGGAGAGAGACTTCTAAGCTATCAGGAAAGAATCCTCTCTCCCAAAGGTGTATAAAAATTATTCTCTTTCTACAGCTTGCAAGCTTCACGATTAGAGTTGTCGACCGTGGTGTATTAAAGAGGATACAGTCAGACTTGACTGATCAAGCTTAATTTAGCCTTATGTTTGTGTTTCTGAAACATGGTAAACAATTTTTCAGCATGTACATGCTTCCTGACTTTCAAACAAAAAACATTTTTCCTTATCCGAATAAAAATGAAATCTACAAATTCATGACCTGTGTATTAATTATGATCTTTATGTTCCAAACTGCATTGCTTCAAGGAGAGGCCTAAACACTACTATATATTTATATGCCATGATAAAGAATATTCCAGGCGTTTACCACAAATAAACACTATTGAAGCTAAAAGCTATATTTCCCCCAGTTTGATGCCTTTGTCATCATGTGGAAACAGCAATTTGTATTATGTGGGGACTGCTCTCAACTGCAGAATCCAGGGACTGAAACATCTGAAATGTTTGTTTCCCAGACTCTGACTGTATGTCTAAAGATAGATGTCCAAATTTATATCTAACTATATGAAACCTGTAAATGAAAACATTATTCAAAAGCAGATGGTATTAATCATAGTTCTTCATTATCCAAGTTTATTTTCCCCTGGCCTTTCCTTACCTTCCCCTCCATCTTCAGAAAGGATGGCCAACTGCACCTGAGGAAATAGATCTTCACCAGAGCTTAATGAGATGTCTCAGTCCATTAGGGGATTCACAGCAAACAAATAATCATGAGTAATTTATAAAAGGATCTGTGCATAAGCAGACATGGGTTCAGGCAGCTTGTCGATTTTTTTATGGAGATAATGGCCCACAGTACTCCATCACTTAGCATCCAGGAGGACTCAGCTCTAGCTTTTGTCCTGATGCTTTACTAATAACCAAGCAGAAGTACTCAAAGAAGGCCTTGGATTATGGTTTCTGCATATGACTTGAATACTTAGAGACCCTAGACCAGGTGATGGGCACAAGAAAAAGACCACATTTCTCTGTCCACTGATCCAAAAACCTCCAAAAAGCCCTTTCCAACTGGAAGACCATGTTAAAAAAGTAGGGTCAGAGATACAGTATATGGGAAAATGCTGTTAAAGTACACGACCTGATGAGGAAGAAAAACAGAACCATTATGATGGTTTTATGGACTTTCTGAATATATTCCTAAGTGTCATACAATTTTAACATTGCTCTGACAGGTTAATATGTGCAACTTGTCTCCAGGGGCTAAGATTAAGTAGCAACAAAGATGAAGGGAAAAGCATTTCCAATAAATGGTGAGAAATTTTTTTGTAGCACTCTTTCTCTATGGGAATACTTAATTTAAGTAAAAGGGGGGGAAATGCAACACACATGATTAAAATCAGTCTCACAAGCAAACGTTAATTATTATTTTAACAATGTGACATACATCACTAGTAATTTTCTTTCCAAATGCAATATGATTTAAAAAAAACCCCACCACTTCTGTGCTTGACCTCCATGTGGCTACCACCCAAGCCATGGAGCTTGCCTGCATCACATACAGGGGTAGTCCAGACTAACAAGACATTATCACAGTCAGGGGAAAAGAAATTCAGGGAGGAGGGGCTGCAGGGAGGTCCCAGTGAAAAGCACAAGGCATAGGTAGTATCTGAGCTCTCCTAATGGCAGATGGACTATTTGTTCCACGCCTTCCAAGCTGGGCAGTGACAGGGCTGTTCTTGAGGGAACTGAGCAATGGAAATAGTGAAAGGCAAGAAATGAGCAATGCCAGAACTTGTAGAGATACATGGCACTGGCAGAGATGCTGTGAGCAAGGACCATGACCGAAAGGCAGGAGGAGGAACACCAGCAGCCCACTGTGAGGCTGCAGGGCAGAATCATGCTCACAATCCCACAAGGACCACTGGAGGTGGCAGTGCAGGAGCCATCCAAGAAACTCACTCCTTTAGCAAGCTATCACCACTGCTGTTGAATGCATCAGCTACTCTGAAACATTAGTGTCCAGAACAAACTGCTTTCATCAGCTGAGGAGGCATATTTTCCAGGTTCTCCCGGTCAAGTCAGCTCATCTTTATTTCACTCTTTGATGTAAGGGCAATGTGTTTTTAAGAGACATTTCTCAAAGAGGGAAGAGCAGTCATTCGGCACATGAAAGAGAGCAGTGCCGTGAGAATAAGGGACCGCAGAGCACAATGTGTAGCAAGAGCAGAAGAAACACAAAGGCAGTGAAAATAGAAGGCTCCTCAGAGTAGAGAAAACAATAAACAGCAGAAATCCATAGACAAGGACCCCAATAAGAGGCCAGGAGACACACTGGGGGCAGTGGAGGAAGTAATAGAGAACGACAAGAGCATCAGCCATGGGGTGGTTACACTGGCTGGGAAAAAAAGCACAGCACTGTCAAAAAGAAATCTGCCAAGTGGTCATTGGGTTGGGGAGAGAAAGGTGGGCTCACAGGTAAGGGCATTGCCTCTGTGCAAAGCACAGGGCAGCCCTTGTCCTTCACTGAGCTTGGGTGGTGAGCAACGAGTCTGAGTTGAACTGCTGCCAGGAGTGTATTTGTAATGTTGAATTTAGATGGGAAAGTAATGAAAAGCAGGAGGAAAACATTTTAGTACCATTAATTAATTGGTTTCTATATTGTATTTAAAGTTCTTGGATGTTTTTTTCAAAGTCAATTAACTCAGCTTTATGTTCCTAGTAAATAAAACCCTCCATTTTGAAGCAGCCCCTTTTAAGCTGAGTGGAAGAGGAAATCAGACCCCTAATTCTGACCCCTACTCTGAAAATCACCATTTTTTTCCACAGCAAGATTAAATGCACCGTTGTTGTTCTGCCAGCCCTTAATGCAAATTAATGACTTAAATTACCTTTCATCTCACCTTATAAATTCTACCTTGAAGCAGCAGAAAGCCCAAGGGCTCTTGCATAACCAGATGAAGACAAGTTCACTGCCTCAAATCCTTCCCTTCTTGCTCCACTTTACATCAATTCTTTATAAGAAGAGGTCTCCAGGGCTAACAAAGAAGCTGGCCATGCAGCAGAAGGTGCCGTGGGACTTTCAGAGGTAAAAGCCCATCTCACGGTGACTCAGTGCACTCCATTAGTCCTAGGAAACACAGGGCACATCGGATGCAGCAGATGTGCCCTCACTTGCCAGGCTTCAGACAAATGCAATCAAATCTATTTTAATCATCTATGAAATGCAAATGCGTTCCACTTGCGCACCCGCAAGATCCATTGTCTTCCTCACTGAAGCATGCAATAATGCCAATTAAACGCTGTCGCTAACTTAATAGGTGTTCTGATTGCCTATGGGAAATTATCTTTACTTTTTATTAGTGTTAGTAGTAGTAGTAGTATTTCAAATTGTGAAGATTTTTTAAATGTTTTAATAATTTTGTTGGGGTTTGTTTGTGTTCTCCCTTTCCCCAGCAATGTGGCCTGGACCCATCCAGACTGAGCAGTGAAACCCGTGTTTGGACTCAGAGGAACAACACTATGCAATTCCCAGTATTAAAAACACCCTTCCCAACTTCTTCTAAAGAGGCCCTATGCAGAACTGGCAGTTGCATTAATCTGCTGGTAATTTCATTCACACACAGGCTCCCGTGCATGCACACAGCCCCTTTGTTATTCTGCTAGAAATGGCCAGACAGCTGTAAAGATGTTTATTCTCAGGCCCACATGAAAAATGTTTGCAGTGTGTATGTAGCCTACAAAGTCAAGAATGATAAGCATTTAAATCAGAGTGGCCATGCAAAGTCAATATTTCGATATCAGAGGAATTGATTCTTGATCTAGTGCCAGCACTGTGTACTCAATGTACTGCAGAAAAATCCTCGCCCAGCCTTCCTGCCAGCACACTGTTAGGGATGACAAGCATGCAGTTATCTGATAGAGCATATATTTGTTCCAAAAGACGATTTTCATTTCAAAGACAAAACATGAAAAGAGCTTACTTGTGGGGAAACCAAATACTGTATTCTCCTCTTGATAAATCAAGCTTTAGAGAAATAATGCCAAAGAGAGCAGGATTCTGAAAAGAACTTCTGTAGCTCTTTTCATGCTTTTTCAGCTACTCAGCTGGCTTAACTCTGCCAACTAATAATCTTGTGTTTTCCTAAGATGTGTTGAGAAAGAGTTTATTTGCAAATAATTATTTAGTGATAAGGACGCATGTCTGTTTACTTTTAAACAGATCCTACAAAGCTAATTAGGGGGTTTATCGTAGAACACAGGGTTTCTACATGGTTTATACCTTTAGCTGCTAATTACGGGATTTTGAACAGCATCTCTTTCCTTTGCAGAGGACTAAGACAGTATTACTAGACAATAAAAGCCCTGTTTCAGTGAAAAAGGTGAAATTTTTTCATGTCACAGTCTTGTCAGCTCTCCTCATCACTGGATTTACATAAAAGTAACCAAGTATGAGTAATAACAAGCAGGAGAGGGAAACATCTTCATACCCTCTGAGACCAGGGACGAACACAATAGTCTTTTCATACTCTGAAAAGACATCTTTGCTATTTGGCCACAGACCTCCAGATACACTGTCTAATTACAGTTAGCGAGCAGCATGCCCTTGACACAACACAGAATAAATATAACCTGCCCTTTCAAGTGTGCCACTGTGCTCAACACTTGCTTTATGTCTTCACACTACTAACCAGACGTTATACAAAGAAACTTAACCGTGCTTGTACCAGCAAAATTTAAATAGTATCACATTTAATGCTACTTTACTTTAGCACAACATCAAGAGGGATTGACACTAAATCA
This sequence comes from Xenops minutus, assembly GCA_035221455.1. Taxonomy (NCBI): domain Eukaryota; kingdom Metazoa; phylum Chordata; class Aves; order Passeriformes; family Furnariidae; genus Xenops; species Xenops minutus. The sequence goes on along the minus strand of JAWWEE010000122.1, from coordinate 59,394,066 downwards.
CTACCATCCAACTACATTAATGAAGGGTCTACCTCGCTCACTGCTCTTCCTCGGGGCATAATAATTACCTACACGCTTTATTTCACTACCAGTCTTTTACGCAAGAGCAAATATGGGGTGTTTGTCCAGTTACAAAGAGAAGCTAAAAGTAGACTGTAGAGAAAATTAATCATAAGCATATCAGGATTTTACTGGGATGCAGCCCAATTAAATTCAATACACACATCCACTGTGGAGGCTATTAATAAGCCACTAACAATTTCTGTATGTCCCTGCTGGGCTTCATACAAAATTTTGCCCCTATAATGAACTCTGTAGGCTTTACAGGTGGGATTTTCAGACGTGTTCAACACCGACCCAGATCTGCTCTCCTTGAAGTCAGCAGGAATTTTAGCCACTGGCTTTAGGGGGGAGGTAGGGAAAGGTCAGCCTTGACTGCTTTTCAAAATCCCACCCCATCAGTCTGCTTAAGCCCCACACAATTCTGAGGGGAGAGTTTTGCTGTGTTTAATTGCCCAGAGTAACGAGTCTTTGTGTACAATGAATATCAGATTATGTGCTGCAGAAGCACAGAATATTTTTGCACTGTTTGTCTGCCAAAAGAACCAACATTCAAAACAATACATAAGCTTACACGAATAAACAAATCATTCTTACCCAGAGAGGGTAAATTTGTTTGCACTCACTTGTATAGCCTAGAGATCCAATATAACTATTGATCTGGTCCCTTAAATGGAAGAAGTATCAAAACTCAGAGTTGTACACAAGACTAATACACTGGAAAAAAAATGCAAATTTAATAGAAAAAAAGGCATCAAAATTTTGAAAACTGTTTGTGAAGATCAAACTCTCTGATAGACTGTGCGAACCCAGAGGAAGTAATAGCAGCTCCACTAGTAGGTTGTTGACTCAGGCTTCAAATTAATTATAAATTCATAATTAATTATGAAGTGCTACCCCTTGCTCTGTTTTCCTGTGGCCTGAGGAAGAGACAGATTCTCAAAAGCTCAGAGTCAATTTCCGTTTTATTTTTAGCCAGTCAATCTCATAAAAGGTCTTACCTACAACTTGGGGACTTGCTCTTTTATATTCTATGCATGTATAGGCTAATCAGCTGGTGCAGTGATCTGTGACACTTAAATAGGAAAGATGCATATAAAAAGCAAAGGCAGAGCAGAAGGGATGCAAATACTCTGCCAGGGCTGTGGCAAGGGCAAAGCAGGAAAGGTGTCCACACTCAGCACCTTCTGCTACTGTTGTGCCCTGAGAAGTGGGAACAGTCCATGTTTGTGGATGGAGGAGGATGTGGCAGGGGTCTGTGGGGTGGAAAGCATCTGGATGGCAACGTGTCCTGCAGAGATGGGTGCTCATGACTTTGTTTTTTCCAGCAGCATCCCCGTACAGCTGGGAAGTGATGGACTCTTGCTTCACAGTGCAAATCTGATGCCCTCAGAGCCAAATCCTCATAGGATGCTCATAGTCACAGAATTATAGAGTGGTTTGGGTTGGAAGGGATGTTAAAGATCATGGGCAAGGAAACCTTCCACTAGACTTGGTTGTTCAGAACCTCATTCAGTCTTGTCTTGATGGCTCTTACTTCCTTGCACAGCCAACCCACTAGGAGTGACAAAGCTCCTTTTGTTTCTCTCTGATGAGTTTTTAGCTCTATGAGTTTAGTAGAGATCCATATTAGTGTTGGCTTTGTATGTTTACTTATTTTCTAGTCTTTCCACTAGTGTACATCTCACTAAGAAGCAGTATCTGTGAAAAAAAAGGGTGGTATATGCAGCTCAGCAGACTGAAATGGTCTTTTTCTTTCAGTCACTAATAAAGGATGGAATGGTTACAAAACAGTTTTTGCTTACAATTACAAAATCAACATACAGTATGTAATTAACCTTAAAAACTTCCATTTTCCTATAAACATTGATCTCTCATCCATTAAGTTTGTTCATTTCAGGACTGAGCAGCCTGAAATAAAATAGTGTTCTGTGAATCAGCAGCCTTTTGATAGATAACAGGAAGAAAAAGAATCCAACCATGTGGTATTCCCAGTTCAGCTGGCATAGAATAGGAGTAATTCTGAAGGATAAAGTGGCTTGGGTATGTAACATCCTGGATGGGTGCTGAGTCTGAAGACTCATTTGCTAGGTCTACCACCACTTTCCTCTGCAAGTCACTTATCACATTTTAATTTTATAGTTAAAAAGGAGTATATGAAGCCTCTCATGCTTGCCTGGTCTTCAGAGTAGAAACTGCCTCTAAACAAATGCATGTACAGCACTGACCACAACACAGTGGTCCTGATTGGAGCTGGTTGCTGTTATCATAAGAAAAATCAGTAAATAAATCATGATGTGTAAGAAAGCCATGTGGTCTGAACCCAAAGCACATGACCCAAAGATGGCAATATTCAAAACGGAGGACTGACGTACACGTACTTATGGGTCATATGTGTAGCAGTTCCCCAGGTTACCCCCACCTCCTTCTGTCAGCAATATGAAACCTCCACAACCAGCTGAAATCACCTTCTGAGCCAGGAGTAAGAGTAGGTAATTTAGTTTCCATGGTAATACAGTTCTGGACCATTCTTAAACAGAAGCTGCCAAGTATGACAAATGGTAGGTGCTGATTTTTTTATGTGAACAGCTATTCACCATGAATTGAAATGAGATTGCCAAATTCACTTTCCTTGGGACTGAGCTAGGGTCAAAAGCTATTGTTACATTCAAGCCATAGTCCAAAACTAGCACTTTAGCCACCCATCTCTGGCTGCAATATAGAAATTTTTAAGTCACTGAATAAAAATGAATGACTCAATATCAGAGTTGTCAAATAGATGAGACAGATTTACATCAAGCAATTCTGAAATGCTCTGTAGCCGTGAATTAAAGAAAACATATGACAAATGACTCTTATTCATTCCCTTACGGGGAAGAAATTCTGTTTTAAACACTGCTGACTGTTGTGCCATTCCTATTATATATATATGTATATGTGAAACCTGCATTGGGATAAATAAATGAAATGATAAGGGCTTGGATTCATTTACTTTTCTTCCATGAGCCACTGCTGTATAATACGCCACAGTAGGTTTTGCAGTCTGCTAATCTCCCCAAACAGTGCATAATTGGTCTTGGAAAATGCTGTAATACCTCAGTTAGTAAAATGACAGATAAAAGAGGGAAAGGCCTTTTTATCTTAGTTTTGTTTTCCTTCAGAAAGAAGCAGTAGGAAGAGTGGTTGCCAAATCAACTGATATTTAATACCATCTTTACCATAAAAAAAGCCTGAAATGCAACTCGATTTTGGTCAGGTGGGGCGAGAATGGTCCCACCAGTCACCACCAGCTGAAGGGATATTAGCAGGGTGATGCTGGGCTGCCTGCAGTGGCTGTATGGCTAGAGCTGGATGGACTCCCCAAAACTGCCTATGGCCTATTTGTGAACCAGCAGGCTCTGCATGGCAAACCTATGGGAAAGTGCATCCTAGAAAGGTTCTTCTTCATATTAGCAACTCTTCCCATTTGCAATGTTACCTTTGACAAATACAAAGAAAGGAACAAAACATGGTAAGTGTTGGGAAAAGAGAGATATTCTGCCTTTATAGCGCCCTTACTCACACTGGTACTCAAAGCGTATTGTAGACATTCATTAAGCTGTGCATTAAACGAGTAGTTCTCCCTGACATACTCTATGTGCTGTTTTTTCTCTATGTGTGAAATGCCTGGAATAAAGGTCAGTCACCCACTGTTTGTATTTTTAGGCATTTACACAGACCCAGTTGAGAGTAGCTGTAATTGGCATGGGCAGGTGAATGGGTTTATTTGGGGTGACACCACAAGCGGCTTGCAGAGGCACAAAACTTTGTGTGTGAAAGGGGTACAGTGGCTCTTTCAATGCACTTCAGAGCAGGCATGGACTTAGTACACTCAAGCCTGCCAACTCCCCCAGCAGTGCCTGACCCTGCACCACAGTCCCTCCAGCCTGCCCAGACCTTCACAGCCTGCTGCCCACACCCTGCCAGGGACTGCCCAAGCCATGTGAGCAGCAGCAGAGACACTTCAGAACTCATTTCCACCTCTTGGAAGGCAGTAGCAGTTCTCACAGGGGATCTGAATCCTGATGTGGTTGAGTGGAGACACCTGTTATGAGCTGCAATTAGTACTGATTCCCCAAAAGCTGGCTGTCATTCTCAGCCAGCAGATAGCTAGTGCTGGAAGGGAGGTTGCTTTGTCATTGCAGTGCTAAGAGGTTGAGTGGTGGCTTGGGGTCTCAAACCAACAACGTCCTTAGGAATTGCCCAGACCAGGGCTAGCCAAAACCTTGGGGACACAATATTATTTCAGAGTAGGTTGTTGCTGTTATTTAGCAACTAAGCTCTGCAAAGAACAGCAAGTCTTTGGTTAACTCGCTCAGCACCAGCCACTCATGAGTGCTGCATAAAGGGATGTCTAGGAGGCAAGAAATAGTGTGGGTTACACTATTGGCAGGCAGTTTAACTATCATATATGAACTAAGAGGTATCAAGAGACAGGACTTCTTAAGTTGCACTGGGGCCACTGCTGTTCTTCATGTCTTCTGCAAGGGATGCTAGAACTTCTTAGCATACCGGGTTAGTATTAAGCAATAACTTGTATTGATGCAAAGCGTTGTACAATCTTTGGGTTTTCTCGTTTCAAAAGTGGTGACTTCATTTCCATACTAATTTTCTGGTTTAAAATGGGATGTCTGTTCCCCTGTGTGCCCCAGACACTTTGGATAGTGCTGAACAGGAAACTGGGAAAAGCTGAACAGGAAACTGGGAAAAGCGCAGCCCAACAAGTAATTCCTTCCCTGCGCGCAAAGACAGAATACTTGTGACCTGCTGATACACAGCACTTCAGAAAGTCAGGAAAATTTGTAAGACAGTTGAGTAGACATTGGAAATATTTGCCAAGGAACCTTATTGACTATCATAAGTTTCTTCTCTATGAAATGCTCTTACAACTTCATATACTCCATCACCCCTGCCTCATTTAAACACTTCTGCAAGAAAGAGGGAGCAGCAGGGAACTGCACACTGCTTTTCTTAGTGGACCATTTTATTTTAGTTAGTCACTGGGCTTTATAATGCAGCCTGCCTGGGACAATGCACTAATAGTCTCATTCTACCAGTGTGACAGAACAACAAAGAGCCCAGTATGTGCTGAAATATGCTCTCCCCTTGCTAAGCCTGTAATCCCAGCTTTGATATTTTTTGTTGAAGTAATCAGCACAAACCTGGTGAGAATGAATTGGAAATTGCACGCTTAATTTCATCTTCTGCTTGGCTTCCATCTTTGATCAGAGACTGAAGAAGATGAGCTGAGGGAAGCACATGGCTTCCTGCCCTAGATGATGTTAAAGGACAGTTTTCCTTACACAGTAGCCTCCATGGTAACTTGGTTTTCTTGGTTGTAACCACACAATCCCTCCCATCTTTCCTGTAATGTCCTCCAGAAGGACGTCAAAGGTGCAGATGCATTTTCCTGATTGGGCTGCTGCTGCCATTCTGCTCCAGAGCTGCTGTGTCACTTTCTGTCACCTTTCCTCCAGCTGCAAACAGAACTCTGAATTACAGCCCCAAAATGGGTGACTGAGACATGAGACCTGTTGAAGAGGGGTTTCAGTGCCCTTGCTTACAGCACTACCACCAGGGTTCTCCTCTGCCACCATCCTCCAGCCTAGGAGTCTGTGTGCCCCTGCCCATTTGCCTGATATTCACCTTGGGGATGTTGCCACCGCTGCAGCTGTGAGCACCTAGGCATGCTCTCCTGTCCCATTGGCAGACCTTCAAAGAGTTGGCTAACTACCGCTGCCATTTTCCACTCTTTGATTTTTTAGAAGCTGTTTGCTAACTTTTTAATGAGCTTCTGATGCTGATCACACAGTCCCCACCTTCTCTGACTCTCCAGGATGCCAGCAGACCCATAGAGGGTCAGAGTCCCAGAGGTGGTTAATTGTCACCTTTGTGAGACCCTCTGGCCAGCTGAGCACCCTGATTGAGTGAGCCAAGGCTGAGGTGAACCAATTATTGTAAAAATGAGAGAGATCGTGTGAAAAGAGGGTTTAAGGGCTGAACAGTGCACAGCTTTAGTGAGAGGGGAGCAGAAATGGGGGGAAACACAGACCCAGAGGACTGAGGGGATGTAAAATCTGATCACTCTTCTGCTTGAAGGACCTTCACATTGCAAGGTAAAGAACTGCAATGAACACCAATCTGGGCAAGCAAGCTTACCTTCAAAGTGTGTATGAGCTTATCTCACTGCTAAGGTCAACAGAAAATTCCTGTCAATCTCATGAGGGCTTGGATTTTCAATTAATGCAAGGCTAGTGGACTTTATGTGCAGTTATGCAGCATTTGTAATTATTAATTTATCTCTTCTCTGACTTCCAGTTGACTTCTGAAAGGAGATAATATATCAGTGCTTAAGACTGAATGTATATTTGTACTTTAAAGCACAGTTTTCATTGATAGAAGCCCATGAACTGACATACCATACTCTTCTGGTCGAGTTTAAGAAGCAGCATGAAAATAATTTATAAAATAATAATAAAAAAATATTTATAAAATTAACTGTGAGTCTCCATGTTCAAATTTAGTTACTTTACTGTTTCACTTGTTGTTGACTTAAAGCCTTTTTCTGGTGTTAATACATAACCACAACACTTTTTCCAAAGACAAGATGCTAGGAGTTCGTTTTTTCCATTCTTTTAAAAATTTTGTTTTACAAGCAAGAATCAGATAGGCTGCACCTGCTGTTTCTAGAACCCTGAGAAGTTGCAAAACTCCCTGCTGTGTCTCAACAAGCTGCTTTTTACCACACTGTGGAGTATTCAGAAGTCAGCTGTTCAACCCTTCTTCCCATTCTCTTTTAAATCCTTGAGCAGAAAGTCTGTTAAAGTACTGCATGAACATTTGTGCTTATGCATTCAGAGTTACAGAAGTCACTGAGTGCTATGATGACTTACAAACTGTCCTAGCACAGAAAGCTGTGTACAGAGCTACAAGTAAGAATGGTTTTCTTCCCCTTTGGAACACATCACTTGATGCTAGATACAGAAACAATAGAGGCTTCCTGGAAATCAGTGTGACTCCTAAAGCAGGATTACTAGCAGATTTTGGAATATGCTATGTTTTCAAAGTTGAACTGTGAATATTGTCAAAGGCCTAAAAGATGATACTTGAGGAAGCAGCTGGGTACCAGCTGACATTCCAAGGTACCAGCCATGGAGATTGGAGGTAGCCAAGAAGGGAGATGCTGGCTTGGGACAGGAGGAGGAGTCAGAGGAAAGGCAAGTGCTGGAGATAAGGCAACCTGGCAGCACATTTGGCACTGCTGATAAATTGAGGCAAGGAGAGACAGCGATCAGAAAACAGTGTGCCAGGAGCCTGGGAGGCGATGTTCAGATACGTGTCTGAGTCAGCTCTATCAGAGGCTGAACAAAGACAAGGGCTTGGCAGCAGTGTTTTGGATCACTTCAAGCAAAAACTAAGAAATTGGAAAGGTCGGATAAAGAGTAGTCTGCAGTAGTCAAGATGAGGAGTAGTAGCATCAGCCAGATCTTTATCACTAGCAAGAGAAGAGGAACCACTCTCTGAGACCACTTGGAAAAAGCACCATAAGCTTTGAGCAGTTGTCCAAGTGTACAGGGAAGGAAGAGAAGGTGTTAGAGCGTGAAAAACTGAAAAGTAGATGGTCATTTATTCAATTCAAAACCTGTTTTTTTCTGCAGCGTTCCCCACACAAATATTAAGCACTACAGCAATATGAACCATCACCTCTTTCTTATCAGTGCGACCATCGCACATGGGAAGATGAAAACAATTTCCCTAAAGTTATCCAACAGGTTTTTTTGGCAGAGCTGACAAATGAACTCAAGGACTATAAATCCCTGTCCATTCCAGGTTTTGAACCTTGTTCTCCATTTGCAATTAGTTTAATGAAAGGAAAAAACTCATCAAGTTGCTTTCAATTATCCTGAATTCATACATGCATCCTAAGTTGCTTTCAGTTATCCTGAATTCATACATGCATCCTTTTTAACTGATGTATCCTTTGTTTTTGCAGGTTATTTGCTAGAGATCATTTGTGGTGCGAGAAGTCAATACCACAGCATTTTTTTTTTTACTTTTTTCTTTGATACCCTGATTGGGTACAAATTTTCTTGAAAAGCTACTAGCTGAAAAAGAATGTACATTCCCCAAATACATCAGAGTGAAATGCGTATTTTGCACAGGTGCCTTGGACCAATCATCAAAAAGCATGTATAGCTGTGAGCTAAACACTCGAAATCCAACAATTATTTGCAATGCCTATTTTTCCATGTTTAGACGATTAGACTGAAAGATGAAAACTAAAGAAGAGGCTGTTCATGTGCTGTAATGGTGAAAATAGAAAGTGGCTGGCAATCACTCTAAAATACACATTTTTCTCATATCATACTGGAGAATGTATGCTCTTGAGCAATGGGCCTACTCTGTAAACAGCCACTTTAAAAGGGTATATCTTAAAAATAATCCATTGCCTATGCTGTGCAAGAAAGCAGGAAAGAAAGAAAGAAAGCAGGAAAGAAAGAAAAGAAAGCAGGAAAGAAAGAAAAGAAAGCAGGAAAGAAAGAAAAGAAAAGAAAGCAAGAAAGAACATCAGACTGTAAATGAAAAGGCAAACTCGGGATTCCATTTTGCCACCTCATGCCATGTGAATGCCTTGAGCGCCCTCCATGACATCCCAGCCACTTTTCCATAAAGGTGCAGTTTCTCTTGTGGCTTTCCTGCATTCTGTGCAATGCCTTATATCACATCTGGGACTGTAAAGGCCTGATCCAAAGGCCATTGATTTCATTTCAGTGTCCCAAATTAAGGCTGGAATAAACATATTCATAAATTCCTTCTTCGCTTTATTGTGAGTTTCTTGCATGGTCTGCCCACGAGCTGGCCTAGAAATGACAAACTGCTGATTGTAACACTAATATTTTGTCCACAGAACCCATGCGATCAGTTTTCATTGTCTCCCCAGAAAGTTTTAATATTTCCATTTCTTCTACAAACAAAATGAACATATAATTTATGTTTGTGAGCAAAGTGATTTTATGGTATTTCTCTTTGTTGACAGAATGATTGGAATAAAATTACATTCTGTTGACAAAAAATGTGATGAAATGTTATTTGTGAATGTTATGAACAAAAGGGTTTGACAAAAAATGCAGTTTGCCAATGGATTGTAGTAAACGTTTTAACAAAATGAATTCTGTCTATCTCCTATTTGTCCTAGAACTGACACGTGAAGTTTTTCAAAATCCACCATGTCAAAATAAAATGTAAAAATTTTACCTGTAAAAAGACTAAACACTGCTTTTACAGAAGCCATACCTTCTAATGCTTTAAGCCACATTGCTCTAGGTCACCCCTGTATTTTCCAGAATTCTGTAATTTCTAAAAGAGATATGCTGGACTCACATGTTTTGGTACATATCCATCCTACACTCTACCATTAATTAACAGTCCTAGGCTTTCATAGTTTTCTTTGGTATACTGAACAATGAGGTAGAATGTTGTGATTTTCAGAAATGCGAATATGTTTAAAGGTAACAGTGTTTTTATTTGGAAGTCACCAAGCCTTTAACAGCAACATGAGTACTCACATAATTTAATTTTTTCAGAGCCTATGAAAAAGTCTGACAGCATCTGGGAAATGTGTGCCAAGCTATTTTCTCTTTGAACTTTGATGCCTGACATGTTTACATGGACATGAGCTCATATGAGGATGGACAGGAAGGGAGGGGAATCTCTCTTTGGTGGTCTCAAGTGAATGAGCTTAGACAAGGCTGATTTACCCTTGGTGGCAGAGGGTCTTTAGGTTAAAAGAAATTTGATGGCTCTATGGGGAGTGGGACAGAAAGCACAAGGCCCAGAACAAAGGGAATAGACTTAATTACAGGAAGAAGTCACTATCATGAAATGGTTGAGCACAAAGCAGAAAAGAGCTGCTTCAAAAGGTTAAAGTACAAAAGCCCAAAAGCAAAGGTCAAGCTGTATTATGTAAGCATCAACACATTAACAACAAATAGAAAAAAAATAAAAATCACAGCATAAAGAGAGCCGCCTGCATTTTTCCTTCTTGCATCGGTCATCAGGCCCAAAGGCTATAAATCAGACCAGCACAAATGACTGCTGCTGGACAGAATGATGATGAAGAGCATGAGCTTCTCTACAGAGCTGGTGTGCAAGGCAAGCTAGAGGGACAGACTTGGCCAGGTTGGGTCCTGGGCTCTACATACAAGGTTGCTCCCAGGGCTCTGGCAGGCAGTGAAAGAAGTGAACTATCCCTCCAGACAAATACAAATGAAAGAAAAACATTATAATCCCATTACCACAGTGGATTTCAGTCTGATCTTCCATCATGCAGAGGAGCACCATCCCCACTGAAAACACTGGTGGATTTTGGCCTTACCCCACAGCACATCAGCTAGGCAGCGCATGAAGGACCCTTACATCCAGAAAGGACACAGAGTTTGGTTAGACCCTACAGTGCAGACACACTTTCAAATGTTCACAAGTTTGAGCTTTGCGGGTCCCTGGGGCTTTACATATTCAGAAGTACTGCAGACTTGAGTCCTGAACTTTGAAGTCAGCTGGCAAAAGAAATCCGTGAGCTTATGGACACCAAAGACCTTGTCAGACTTGCTTCTGGAACTCCAAGGTCATTGGTAAGGCAAAAGGTGTTTAGCTCAACTCTGTATGGGTTAAAGATCTAGAGGGGACCCATATCTGTATGGATTGGCCAGTCTCTGTACAAATATTAACATAAGACCAGTGATAGACATTTACATTTATCAGCAAATGCCTCTTAAAGCTAAAAATACAATTAATTGCATTGCTTACGCCAAGGTTTTTGTTATTTTCTCCCCTCCCTCTTCCTCCCCTCCCCCCAACAGTGAGGGAGAAGAAAGGAGTTAATGTGGTAAATAGCTTTTCCCCTGATTTTTCCCTTACAAAAGAATAGATGATATTAAAAGTAAGAAATGTTCAAACATAATCAGCACACACATACATTCTAAAGAAAATAGCAAATTAAATGCAAAGCCTATGCTAATGCATCATCCAGGTTGAGATTTTAATTGCAAAAAGTCAGGAAATGTAAAGTTATGGTTCTCGCAGTAATCATCACTCAGCCCCTTGAACACTGTTAGGATTTGTATTCCAGGCAGTGTGCGGTGTTAACTCGAACACCAGCGTATATATGTGTTCTCTGCCTTCATTACAGTTGCTGGGGGAACCATAATTCTGCATTTGCTGACTTTTGCTCAATTAATTTTTTTCCTTATTGCTGTGCTACAAGATTCTTGCATTTAATTTCACTGTATTAAAAAAAAAAAAAAAAAAAAAAAAAGGCACCAACGACCACAAAAAAACCCACTTAAAACAATAAAAAGAAACTGGAAATTTCCATCACATGTTAAAGTTAGGAGATTATCCATTCTGTCTCTGCATCCTAAGGCTCATGTACGACCACACAGTCATTTCAGAGTACAGGCACAATAATAATAATAGTGATAGTAATAATAGTTAATAATAGCAATAAATCCACATACCTGGAGCTTCACCTCATTGTGAAGCGAGTGCAAAAGATCAGGGAACTGCCATGCTGTGGACAATGCCTTTTTTCAATCCACTGTGATAACTACTTATATGACACTTCTTTGCAGTGATGTCAGTGCTGAGGTCCCATGTTCCCACTGAGCCTGTTTCAGAAGTGTCTCACCACAAAAGCAAATTCTTCTTGTGTCCCCACAACCCTCTAAGGACTCCAGTACCTCTGAGGATTATTTCATCTGTAATCCTCCAAGAACATGTGGGATATACCTTTCTGGAAATCTGTCTAGTTGATCTGCAGGAGCAGCCATAAAAGTAATTCATTCTAGTGGTTTGAAAAATCAGTTGGAAAACAATGTTTAGAGTAGGTATTTTCCTACTCTGAAACAAAGGAGTCATCAATCTCAGCTCTGAAATATTTGAAGGCACATCTGCAGACAGACACTAAATAAGCCTCACTAGCATTATTGACGAGGTCTCTTCATACCAGCAGAGCCCGGCACCACTGTGACTTGCCCTTACCCACCTTTCATCCTCCTCTGGATGAGAGGATGGCTCCTGAAATATGCCCACAATTGCACTGGATGCTTCAAGGTCATATTTTTCAAAGTGGCTGAAGGATATGAAGATGAATACAAGCCCACTCAGAGAACTTGCCTAAATCCCACTAATCCCACCTTTCTGCTGAAGCTCATATGCATATAAAATCTATTCCTAGGAAAAACCATACCCCAGAAGTCACCATTCTCATGCAAACTCTCATGCCAGGGCATCTCTTTTTCTTACAGCAGTGGGTCTGCAGGTCAGGAGAATCCATTAGCCCCAGCTAAAATAGCCCTCACTCAGAAGATGCATACATATAAGTCTCCTGAGCTGAGAAGATATCAGTATTGTCTCTCATTGATAAATCTTGGCATTTTCTGCTAAAATTATTCCACATTTTACAGCTTTATGTTAGCTAATGTGCAAATGAGAAACACAAGTGCCTTCTGTTCTCTGTAAGGTCTCTTATAAACCCTGTTCTCATCATGGAGAGAGTGGGGTTTGTGCTGTTAGACCAGCTTAGCCACAGGTGAGCCCTCGAATTTATAAAGAGCTGTCAGGCCCACATGGTGAGATCACATGCTACGTTTATTGCAGACAAGTTTTTTTTTTACCTTGCAAATATATGAAATATTTTCTAGATGTAGTTCTCAGTCATACTTGTTAAAAAACAGGGGAATCACAAATTTCTCACTGAAAAATTGCATTTTTCAAAAACATAAACAAATTTGGCAGAAACTTCATGTACTTTTTTTCAGTATCTGTTTCCTCTCCTCAAAAAACCCTAGTTAAGAACCACCACTTTTTGCTATTCAGATCTTTCCTTCTATCTCTTTTATCTCTTTCTATTGTAAAGAAAAGGGAAATAGAAAATTTAAGAAGGTATAAAAAAAAATATGAAGAAAAATTCCCATGGATTTTTTAAAAAGCCAAGTTTTTTTGGTTTTGTTTTTTATTCCTTCCCTGAAGTACATTTATTGGGTTTATCTGTAAGCCTCTAAGTCAGCCTGTTCTTTGGACTTTGAATGCAAAGAACACATCCAGCCAGAGGTAAGCATCCAAGGTACCTGGCAGAAAACAGCATCAGACAGAACAGATGGCAGCTCCTGACCATGCCAGAGAGAAGAAATGGTGTTGCCAAAAGTGCAAGAAGTTCATCCAGCTCTGTTTAATGCTTTGTGCCAATTTTCCCCAACCATAGTCAAAAGAGTCCAAATTCTCTGCATAGTCATGTTTAGCCTAGAGCTGATCCATAGAATTGTACCACTTCTTCAACTCATTTCCATTAAAAGCATGATGGTCACTGTCATACAGTGAAAAAGGTGACAGAGGTCCACCAATCTAAAAGATGCCAGAGCCATTTCTTTCAGGGGTATGCAGCATGAAAATAAGACAGTGAGCCATGGAAATAGGTTTAACGTATGTCATGAGAAGAAAAACTGGTTAGAAGTCATGCAGACTTTAGACATAGTGCCACAAAGGGCTCATTTCAGTGGTAAGGAACCATATACAGAGGACCCAGGGCAGTTCCACCACAAGGAACAAGTGCAACCTTCCTGCTCTCCCTACTGAGCAAAGAAGATGAGTTGAGGAAGTAGGATTTTGGTATGTCCTAAAGACATCAGCTCTTGTACATATCCATGGTGATTAGACAGGACCACTAACAGCCTTATGACTGTTAAAGAAGAGAATATGGAAATCAGTATTAGGTGCTGCCTGGAGTATGGTGCTTCCCTAGTTCTTTGCAGCTCAAAAGAAGGAGGCAGAAAAAAGAGAAATAAAGAGTTCAGAGGTGTGAGGTGGGGAGAGCAGAGGAGGCTGTAGACAAGGTGGTTACTCAGGCTGGGTGAACCCCAGAGGAGGCAAACACCAGAGGACATGAGGAATGTGCAGTAAATGGATAGGTGAGGGCAGCGACCAAGTTCTGTTTTATATTCTCAGGACAGCAGAAAATTTTCACCAAAAGCAAATGGTGAAATTTTCACCAAAAGCAATAACAATGACATTGTGGACTACTTAGCACAGCTGGTGCATAGAAACATTCCCAAAATGACGTGATACATGGGTAATACAGATTTACATGTTAAGACAGGGAAATATGTAGAAGGCATGAGCCAGCTCCTTCAGCAACCCCTGTAAGAATATATTGCCTCTCTTACTACTGGTTTTACTGGTTTTATTTAAAATGGACTGTACAAGCGCAGGCAGTTCATACGTCTGGTGGAGTTACTCAGAAACTTTCCTATCCAATGTCTGCTTCAGTATTCACTTTGAGAATCTAGCAATTAAAAAAGAAACAAAAGCATCCCACAGAATGATACCAAAGGACAAAGTTATTTTAGGAATACAATTTTAATCAGTGCAGTACCAGCATTTAAGTCTGCTGCTGTACTGACATCAGTGGGGGAAAAAATAATTAAAAACAAGAAGTCCAGAGGGACTGGCAGTTTTGAAAATGAATCTACACCTGTGTCACCTTAATGTGGGCTTGCTGCAATTCACTCTTGATGCAGAAATTGTGGGGGGAGCAAGAGCTGCCAGCTCGCTTGTTAGAATGAATTTCACAGTGAGAGCATGACACCGCTGCTCTCTGATGTATAATGGCTAACAACCAATTTCCATCTGACTCCCTGCATTACGGACTCAGCAAATTAGTCACCTCACTTTTATTCTCATGTGAGTCCATGATGTCCAGATTACTGCACTGAGAAGACAAATGAAATCAATAGAATATCTGTTCCCAAACAGATTTACTATCAAAACAGAATGGCAAGGGAACAGAAAAGGTACAGCAAACAAGGGTGACCACTCACCAGATATGGGTGACGTGTGCTGAGTACACTTCCTCATCACCCAGGGACAGGTAACTCATTCCTCTGAAACACACAACTATATTATCTGTGTGTTCCCTGTGTTTCCCTGCCCAAGGGGCAGACAACTCTGCAGGCTTAGGCTCAACATGGAGACAGAGCCATGGGCAGACACTTTACTGGGACCATCCTATGGATCTCCAGGCAGGGAAATATCCCTTCATAAGCATCTCCCATACCACACAAGCCCCCTGTTCCCCACTGGCTCCCAGAGAGGGAGCAGCCACCCTTCTAAATAGGCTAGAGGGATCCACAAAGGACCACTTGGACATCAAACCTGTAAAGGTAGTACCACACTGCAGTGTAAGGAGCTCAAGGAATGACAATCACAGACTTTGCTACCATTTGTGCTGATGCTTCTTAACCAGACATGCAAATCAGGGCAGCGCCTGGGTAAGTTTCAGGAGTTCATTTGCCTAAAACATAGGCTTTCCACAAGATAAAAATCACTCTGAAGGCATGAGAAGACTTGTCAGAAGTTTTTTTTCTCATTTCTTATTACTGCATATTGTAACAAGAGGACTTATTTATCCTTCTTCCTTTATCCTTTTTTTCCTTTATCCTCATCCCATAATTCTGCAGTAAAAACTTTGTGATGTTTTCCAACCTAAATCTACCTAAATTGGTATTTTAGATAAATTGAATTTAAAACTGAACCTGAACACATCCTCCCCCCAAATTTCCTAAATATTTTCAGACCTTTTCTTTGACACTTCAAAATGAAACATTTCTCTAAAAAAAAAATATCCTTCTAAGACACCTACCCATTTCTGAACAAACCACAAGTGAAGTAAAAAGCTGCCCTTTGAATCAAAAAAAAAAAAAAAAAGGATAATAATATTGCAACAAAACCAATTTTTCCATCCAGTTTTCAGCAGAGCCATCACTCAACCCTAGGATACGGCTATATTTTCTTCAGGGCATAAAAGAGCTGAGCTGTGTCTACTACAAGCAAGGTGACAAAGTAATACCATCTCTGTGAGTGAAATGAGCCGTGTCAGTAGAAGCGTAGTGGAGCCTTAAAAACTGCTGCCAGAAGAGCTGTATGTAGCACTTTGGGTCCTCCCAGCACACCACAGACGGGGAAACACTTTGCATCCTGCAGCACAGGCAGGGGATGGGAGCAATGTTGCGTCTACATGGGTTTTGTTTCAGCAGTGCCCCTGGCCCCCAAGGGCTCTGCTGCCCAGGTGGAGAACAGTACTCAAGCTCACCAGTAAAGTTTTCTTCTTGGAGAGACACAAACATCTACAAACCCTACCTCTATTGACAAAATCCTCTTGCACAGACCAGCTCAAAGTCCTCTTTCCCTGGTGGGAGAACTGGAGGCATTTATGTGTCTGCAGGATCCTTGGAGAGATAGTTGTAGGAGGCCTCCTTGCTGCCAAGTACAATATCGCTGCAGCCAATAATCATACTCAGGCAGTTTTTAACAGAGCTCGTGATCACTTTAAGCATGAACCTGTCTTTACAACCCCTCTGGATGATAAGGGAAAGGTGGAGACAGCAAAGATAATTGACCTGGTGGAGTCACTAAAGCAGCCTTTGGGTAAGACTGCCATCAAGAACGTCCAGGCTCTCTGTTGTGCTGCCAGACAGGCCACCCTGTGCCCTGGGTGAGAGGGTGGGAGAGCAGACGCACTGAACATCTACATATTATCCATAATTTGTCACACATCAGCTTTTGTAAAACAAGGAAAATCTCCACTACCCTGATTCTAGGGATATAATCAACTAGTGATTGACACATTTTTTATTTTGGCTTTTTTTCAAGTTAACAGCTTCTTTAGAGGGTGCTTGAGTATTTGACCATCTTGTATCTAGTACCTTCATACAGGCATGCAAACCAAAGACTGGGAGAAAATTGGCTCATACAGTACATGGAGAAGTCAAAGAGAACCAGTGGTTTTCCATCACCTACCATTCCTCCATCCAGGCTGACCTCCCCAGTTCCTGATCAGCCACAGCAGTTGTCAAAGGACAGACTCTGAAGCTACAAACTACACACACATAGAGACACATGCAAACAACAGGACAGGAAAAAATCAGACAGGCACCATTTCTGCATAAGGAAATAGTGCAACTGAAAGCTGAAGGAGGAGAAGTCCTAAATTCTTGTCAGCAATACTTACAATTCACAGGCACCTGGATAGCTGTTACCAATCTGGTTGCTCTTATGGGAACTTCTGCTAAATCACCCCATTGGTGCCAGCTAACACCACAGATTTCACCTGCAATTTGAACAGAAGAGACTCAAAAATCAGCCAACAGAGCTGATGAAAAGCAAATCACCGAGTCAGTTTACTACCAATGAGCTCTATTAAGTGACTGTAATGTAGTTCATGGCCCTGGAGTAGTCCCTGTCCCTCACTAATCTAATGGTAGTATTGACAAGGCTCATTTACACAGCTTCTCTTAAAGGTTACCACTATTTGTCAGGGGCTCTGTGTGCTCCAGTTGTGCGTGCAGTCTTCGTTCATATCCCAGGCTTGCCCATCCTCACTGCAGAGCCACAATGCCAGGCAGCACTGACTCCTCTCTTCACAAGGTCACGGTGCTGCAGCCAGGAGCTGGGTGTCCACATCCTCTAAACATCTGCTAGGGATTAACGGGAGAGGGCACAAACCTATCCTAAGGGCTGAACTAATGCAGAGAAATTGGTTGTTTTGACAGCAGTACCTTGCCACCAGGTATCAGTTAATCTGCATTAAGCTGCCTCCCCAGCTGTTTCTCATGGTCAGTGGATATACTCCCCTAATGATTAGCCATCTCACAGAGTTGTAGTTTTATGTTCTTGATCATTAAGCGCAACCACAGCTTCATTTTACATCTTCTATGTAGAAAGAAAAAAATAAAAATCACTAGTCCCTCAGGCATCATCTCTGAGCTTTAACAAGCAAGAACTAGCCTCAGGATTTTAAATACATGGATCTTTGTGGCTAAAATGTCTGCTTTCCAGCCCCATTCCTTATCTGTTTTATAATGATGATCTGAATTGCCCAAACATCATTGCTCTGTTTGGAGGAAGTCTCATGTCATCAACATCCAGTTCTATTCAGGAAATGAAGGAAAACCACAGCAACAAAGTCCTCCTGATGCAGATGAAAGGAAAGACAACAAGAGCTAATGTGGACAATGGGCTCTTTAAGTCCTATCTGCAATTAAAATGTAAACAGATAAATCACAGAAACACTATTTGAAGCACAGAATGATCTTGGTCTTTTAAAAATAGCTTAAACTGGTTTTTTATTGGGTCTTATATAAAAAAAAGGCTGTTGAAATTCTACTTAATTTCCCACCTCACTTCACAGACACGAGACTTTTTCAAGTGGCAGGGGCCATTTCTTGAGATAGTCTCACTTTGAAGGAGGATCAAAGGATCAGGGCAGTCCTTGGGATGTAATCCCCAGCAAAGAGGGATGAGACTAGAAGAGAGGCAATGAGAGAAGGTCTCACACCTCTGACTCTCTCCAGCCTCTCGACATTGCTCCATGCTCTCCAGTGGACATACTGTTTGAGACACTTGCTTTTCTGAGCAGAAACAGACCCAATTTACCCCATGTTTGGAGATTTTTGCTGAAGGACCTTTAAAGCCACTGTGTTGGGTACCTGCTCCTACCCAGCTCTGGGGCCACCAGCTGCTTCTGCAGCTCCAGGTTCACAGGGAACTTGTGGTGGAGCTAAACCAGGTTCCTGTGTTTGGTGTTTGTGAGCAACAAAATATAGACCAGACGTGAAGTATGAAGTTTCAAGCTAGGGTGGCTGAGTAGAGGAACTTGCCTGCCTGGGACAGTGCATGGTAGGCATCCTTGCTCACAAGGGCATCTAAACCTCTACACATCTTCTGTACAGCCTTGGGGAACAGTCCAGGTCCTAAAGTGACATCATGGCCCAGAAGTCCCTGATTACTCCTTCACAATGGATGCAGGAGAGTTGGTATTTTCCTATTATTTCTCTTTTTTCTCTCCATAGCACAAGCAGCCTGCAGGATCACACCAAGGGAACAAAGCACGTCTCCACAACAAGCTGAGGAAATCCACTCAGACTGTATTACTCTAGTGGTAGGCAGTTAATACTGATTCTTCTCCTATTGAGCAACACATAGGAATAGCCATTAAGTTCAACAGAGCAGGACTACACAATTAAAGAAGACAAGATTACCTCCCTTTTCCATTTTCTTCTGTTAACACAGAAAAAGATTTTTAAAATAGTTTTTTTGCTATCCCAGCATTTGCATAGATCTGTGCTCTAATGATCAAAGCATAGACCTGTGATGCAAAAGCTTTTGGGCCAAATCCAACAATTAATCAAACCTTCACAGCTCTGATGAGGATCCCCACTAGAAGAAGAGATCATCTGGTCCTACAGACTGGGACAGCTGGTGCAATAGGATCCCAGCCCCCACAGAGAAAAAGCAGGGCAGGAGATCCCATCTGCCCTTCACTGACAGTAAAACCTCTGCTCTGTGGCAGCAACTGAGAAGCTTTTGGATACCTGGCACTTCCAGGACCAGGGAACTGCCTGTGTGTCCTTTAAGTACTGAAAACACAAGTTGAGCACAGCTGAAAAACCAGCTATTGGCTTCCAGTCACTGCATCAACCCACACCCTTTTCCTTCTCTCTAAAAAAGGGTACTTGCCTACTTGCATCACATGATGTTTGGGCTGTTAGTTTTAGGAACATAAACACATCCTTATCCCTCTCCAAATATCCTCTACCTAATCTACCAGTACTTTTATAAATTATTGCACAACAGAGATGCTGAGACTGCCAAGTCAAACTCTACAAAAATAGGAAATGCAGAATTAAACTTGGTCACTCACATGCTGTTTTACTTCAAATACAATTGGTGCTTCAATTGGTGCACCTGGAAGGAGCTGGGTTATGCAGTGAATTAAAATGTTGTCTGTGGCAGACTTCCCACATTTGCCACAGAAACCAAGAGGCGAAAATGCAGAAGATTAGAGAAAGAAGAAAAAATACTTCCATTGCTTAAAATGTCATACAGAGATATGATTCTCTCTGGGCATATGTTAGAAAATCCCCCCTTCTGATATTAGACTGTTTTCAGACGAAGTTGTATGAGAATGATTGGCAACCCTTTGCACCTTCCTAGTTTTCCATAGGTCAAACACAGGTGGCTGTGGGGTGGATACGCAGCAGTGAGAAGGAATGCTCCTGCCTATGGGTGAAGATGCCTGGACTTAATTCTGTGTTCTGTGGCCCAGGATCTCGTGCCTCAAGAGTACAACAAACATCAGAAGGTATTTTCAGCAAGCCTGTGCTTATTTTTTCAGTGGCAAAATGGGAATTATAAGATCACCTAAAACTCACTGCAAAGCTGCAAAGACAACAGATTAATGCCCATGTTTTTGGTCACATAAAAAGAAAAAAAAAAGTCCAAATAGCAAAAACCCCCAGCTCTCCACTGAGTGAAACAAGAGCCCTGTGGAAACCATAATGTGCAGTCAAGCATTCCAGCCTTGAAAGCCAGAGCATTCAGGACTGGAGCTTAGGAGGCCCCCCAGTATGGGCATTCATGCACTGGCTGGATCATCTCCCCTGGCTCCTGACTGCTGCTGCCATCTCTGCCAAGATGGCCATCCCAGGCATCCAGCATCAGTGCCTCCTCAACCATGCCAAACGTTCCCTGGGCCTAATTCAGGCTGTGGGCAAGAGCTTAGACTACACTGAGGTACATGATGCTGCTAAGTATATTTGCTGCTCTATATATTTGTGCATGCAATATACATTAAGCACCACCATGCTTACAGTTCAAGACTAATGTACCTAAACCCATCCGTTCATTGTCTGGAAAGTGCTGTGAAGGTGAAAAACATGAGAGTATTATTTTGGCAGACACCAGGATTCCAAATGCAACTCTATTTTTTCCTACTTCATGCTGAAGTTGTTAAAATTCTCTGAATATTAAATGTCCAGCCCCACTTTCAGAACTGACTTAAAAGCGGTTTCCAAAAAATGTGCTGAATATTATTCATTTCTCAGAGAATCAAAAAGCTAGAGGCCCTTTGATGGGGTTGCTTGCATTTTTAAATCACATGCACACACATTAGTTAGAAGACTTTGACAATTATGGTTATATATGTTAGTATCTCGGACAAGAATTTGCATGATGCAAATGCAAAATTCTAGATGCTTATAACTTTTCTTTATTATATTTTCGTGTCCTTAACCCAAGTCTCTCCTACGTCACACAGCACTATACCATTGACTGAAGAAATGAAAAATGAAGCCCAGAATAACCAAAAAGTGCAGAGAACTGCAGTCTGCAACCTTCCAAGAACCAACTTCCATTGCACTCACTAATGAAAACAAGGAAATCATTTTCCCCCAGTGCTAAATATGGATCTGATCTTGTATCTGGGTCTCAGAAAAAGGATTCAGCAATTTCTTGGGGGAATGCTTATGCCTCAATGTTTATCACCTGAGTTGATGATAGTGAACTAAACTTGTAAGAGCTAATATGGAATAAACTCTGAATGAGTCAGAACACTTGCTCCTAGAAACAGCATACTTGAAGATAAAAGTTGTGATACAGATTTATGTGTTGGAGGTATTATTCACCATTCAGATGACAGTCAGGCTTCCCACTGACAAAGCCTGATTGCTAGTGGCCTCAGAGCACATATGCACAGTGGAAGATTTCCCATGTTCTGCATGTCTCAGTGCAGTCTTTTTAGACAAGCTCATCCCAGTCCTGGCTCTCAAGGTCAATCAGAAGTTAAACATGCAAAAGTACAGCAAATAATGCTATGGTGCCTAACAGTTTGGCACCCAGACTCCTTAGAATAAGTGAAGAGCACTAATTTATTCAGGGTTTATACAGGTGGGTGTGTGCTCTTGCCTGCTGGATGCAAGCTAGTCATGGTTCAGAAGCTGTTTAGCTGTGTTGTGCCTGAGTAAATATGCCCTGTCTTTGAGCCAGATGTATGGATTCAAGCACACCAATGTACTAATATCACATATACAGCTGCTGGAACATACCTGGCTCTCATCTGGCCAGCTCAAGCCACTGGCAGAACTGATATATCTATCTTCCCTTGTCTTCAGAGGTATCCTCTAGTTTGCATGGGGACAGGCAGCTACCTAAATTATCTCAGACAAGTCAAGGACAGATGCAAAGTTTAAGCTTTTAAGTGAGTCCAGGTGATCCCATGCCAGAGGATGTTAACTACTTCTGCTAACAGTGTTCTTGATCACAAATGTTCTTTTGGCATTCAACATCCAAGATAGGATTTTCACACAAAATAGATCAAGAACATGATGCTCCCTCCTCCCCCACAGTGCTTTAATCCTTATAATCTTGTGACTAAAGATTTCATGTGAGAAGTAAAAGAACTCTTTTTAGCCCAAAGTTTTTTAACCCAGCTTCTAACATTCAGCATAGCAGTCTAGCCAAAAAGGTATGCAAGTGGGTATTTGGAGGGCTCACTCTGTTGTTACCCTTAAAATTGTTCCTCTTTTCTTGAAGCAATTACATGTCTACTGGGGCAAAGCAAAAGTGGTTTAGTTAAGTTAAATGGTTTCACACTCAGCTGAGGGTAGGAGCAACAAATACTTAGCCAAAGTTGGAAAACTTAAATGAGAGATTTTGAGAACACTTATCTCACAACACCCTGAGGTGGAGTAATTAGGCTTTCCTGGGAGAGAGACAGGCAAATCTGAGTCCCAGCTAGCAAGGAAAGGATTTGGATAAAAGTTTCTCACATCTCAAGTAAGTGTTTCAGACTAAGGTGACAGTCTCCCAGCAAAGCAAAGTGCAAATATGATTTGCCACTCTCCTGCACCTGGAGAGAGGAAGACTCTGGCAGTTTCTCAGGGACAGGGTTCCCAGGCTAGAAGGATGCAGAACATCTCGCTTGTCATCCCAGCGAAGTCCCAGCATGCACTGGAATTTGGATCTGCAAAAATTTTAGCTCACCTCTGAGTCTGCTGCTGCTACCCACATGCCAGCCCTGCCACCACTCAGCCAAGACCCAGCAGCACAGAGCCCCCTCCTTACCCAAACTCCTTCTCTCAATGTTTGCTTTCCCAGTGCCCTGATACTGCCTATCTGTCCTGAGAATCAGCAACAGCTAATGACAGACTTGGGTTCTAGCTGGCAAGGAGAGATCACAGCAGCTTCCATATACAATTCACACTACAGGGATCACCTTGCTTTTAGTAGACCAAGGAGGGCAACCTTTGTCCTGTGTCAGAAAACTGTGTCTGTGGCAGCCTGGCCCAGGGAAATTCCAACACAGCATTCTCACTTCCTCACAGCAATACGTTTTGGGGTACAGGCAGTCTCCAGCCCTTTGCAATGCTGACCTGAGCACAGATATGAGGAAGAGTGATGTTCCAGGCCAGCACTGCAAGCAATCCCTCAAGGTCCAAAAGTCTGTGTGCATGTTTGCATTAAACATCATCAGATAAAGCGTGCTGCTTTTCCTCCTACCCATGCTCTATCTCTTTCCTCTTTAGTCTGTGAATTTTGTACCCCTTCTGCTCAGTGTCTGCCTGAGCAGCAACAGGAGGCACCAAGAATAGCCCTCTAATCTCTACCCACTTCTTATCCCCCTGATACCTTCAGGGGGAACAGAGGATGCTTTTGCATTCCTTTCATCCTCTGCCTGGACATTCTTATATGAGGCTGTATCTCTGTTCTGTAGCAGAAAATGTTAATAGCTTGTTTTGTTTTGTTTTCCCATAGTGACAGAGTCTTGTCATGTGGTGGTATAGGTCATAATCTTCATTTTTGGTAGCATCTTCCATTCAGGTCCACGGGGTCATTCATTGTGTTGGTTGTTTTGAATACTTCTGCAACTTTAGGAGTTTTCATTTTAAGATGCTTGTTTCCAGGGATTTGAATAATTTGCAAGGGAGCAAAAGAAGCAGCCAGGAACATGGAATTTGGCATTGACCCAGCCCTTCATTCATAATAAACCTTTAAAAAAACCAGCAATGACTCAGCACAGGCATAATTCACAAACCAGAAAGGCCTGCTTCCCTACTTTACAATTGCATTGGTAGGCACTTAATCACAGCAAATAACATAGTGGATATTTTATTTTTGAAAGCATATGCTGTTATGTTCATCTCTTGAAATTGCTGCAACACATGGCCTCTCATCTAAAATATCCTTGTCAGATATAATTGGCAAAAGTCATCAGATGAGGTTCATGTCATATAATTAGATGTATTATATTAGGCTGAACTGGTTACTTTAATAGTAATGCCACAACATATGCTAACAAGATGTTTTAAAATACAAACAACTTCCATGACCTTCTTGAGGCAGTAACTCTGATTCTCTGTCATTTAGTTTTGGCAATAATCTATTAAAAATATGTTGGGCAACTTGTTTGGGCCCTTCTAAGCCTCCTCTTCCAAACACACCTGTTATTGCAGATCCCTACACCCACACAGCTCTGCTCAAGTACCTCCACCAGCAGGGGATGAGGAGGGGCTGGAGGCAAGGCTCTGTGGCCCTGCTCCCCACTGGGTATTTGCAGTATCATGCAGCTGAGCCACAGCACAGACTTGCTATTCTTACAAGCTCCCTGGTTCTTACAAGCCAAGAATCCGGTCCCCAAATCCTTCAGATGCTCGCCCTTTACATTAGCAACCAAGATATTTTCCTCCTTGCCATTATGCACAGTCGTACTGCTAATAAGCACAAAAGGGCTTTTGCTTACACAGCGATACCAGGTATTTCATCTAAAGGGAAGAGGAAGCCTAAATTTTACATTTGGGAAACACCTTAACGAAAAAAAAGGCAATGGCCATGCAGTGACTCACTGCTTCCTGATGATATTCTGGTTTTTGAATAACAGTGTGGGTGTGGGTGTCTGGTTTTTGGGTAGCTTTTTTTTAAGTTAACGATCTGAAGACGCCCCTCGGTTTACCGTGTGATGCTCCTGGCTTCCTGTAAGTGTCACAGTAGAGATGAGTTTATGATGTCTTACGTGCCTCAGTTTCTGTAGCACCTCTGTTGCAACATCAGTACCAGGAACTGAATTGAAATACTGGGTGGAAAAATATAGCCAAGCTTATACATTTGCTGGGCTGTATCCACATACAGGATTTTTAGCACTAAAAATATATAAGCCATCTCCTTTGGCCTCCACTTTTCCAGAGTAAAGGTATTATTAGTCTGCTAGTTCACTCCCCATGAAAGAAGCGCCTATTTGCAAGGCTAATGGTTAGAGTAAACAATCACACCCCTCCCTGACCCAGTTAGGCTGTTGGAGGAGCTGGGGGTAATTTCTTACGCACGCTAGTGCACCTGCAGATGCAGTGGCCCTGCTCTCTGTTGCTGCCCAGGAGGTGCAGATATTGGGGGTCAACCCCACAGCTTCTCTCTGCTGCAGCTGCCTACAGGACATTTGTGGGATGCTCCCCCACATGCTACTGTATTATATGCACATGGTAAGGAGAATTCTAAGTTTTGTCACACTCCTTTGGAACTGAATGTATTGTCAAGGTCTGCTTATCGTTTAGGTTTTGACAGCTAGACACATACTCAGGTGTCAAATTACTGCCTGCAGCTTGTATTCAGGTAAGCAATAATATCACATAGGGTCAAAAATATTACACATGATGTCTGGCTTCAGAGAGAAAATAATGTACTTCTAAAGACAAACTTCCTCCCTAAGAAATCACAGAGTTCTTTTCAACGCAGCCTCAGTCCCTTCTTGATGCAAATTAGACCAATTCATGTCATAGATATGTTACACATAATTAGAATGGTTTGTCCCACAGGAAATTCGAATTCATCCTGCTCTGATTTCATTAATTCACTAAGCAAATCTGAATTTCCAAAATCACAACTTGGACACAGAAATACGCAAGTTGCAGATCCCAAAATGGGTGAGCTGGAAGGTACGATCTGCTGTACTGGACCATTCCTGTCTCCTTTGGCTGCAGCTGCTGCTTGTGAGGGGGTACGCTGAACACAAAAACTCAGTGATCTCCTCTCTGGTCCACCTTCTCCTGGTCCAGCCACCTGTGTCTTTGACTTCCACACCTGTGGGATGCAATGTGTCTATTTGCTACTGAAAGACTGACCTTCCCTTTTCCATTTAATACGTTTGAGACCATTTATCTTCTTTACCTCCATGTCATTCAGTAACAATGAATTCTGCATAATTACATAGTGTGTGAAACAGATTTTCCTCATGTTTATATTGCGTTCTATTTAATAATTTCTGTGGGAGTTTCTGAATCTATTGAACTAAGAGAACAGCATGCAAAGTACATAAATTTCTCTCATACCTCTAAGATTTTATAAAAACAATGCAGTATTCTATTCACAATACTTTATCTTTTCCATGCCAAAGAATGCCAGACTACTGTGAATGTCTTATAGTTTTTGTGTTGAGTTGGTTTTTTGTTTGTTTGTCTGTTTTCCCAATTTTGCTGTATCTTTTCTTGAATTGGACCAACCAGAACTACATCTAGTATATGGGATAGGTACATGAATTTGTATAGTGATATTATTATATTATTTTATTCCTCTATTCTTTTTTTCATCATTTGAGAAGTGTTACTTACCTTTGTAATCCTTCTGAATACTAATATGACATTTACCTGAAAATGATCCACAGTATTTCCAAAATTTTTTTTGTCTCACTGGTAATAACTGAAATAGATCTCATTACAGACTTTAAGGGTGTTTTATTTAAGTTCTAGTTTCCTCTATCCTAAACAATTGTGTATTACCTGGAAAATTTGTCAGCTTGCTATTAACCCACCCTTTCCTCATTATTTATTATTGTATCTAACACAAATCCTAGCAAAAGTTTTGTGAAAATGAAACAAATGATAATCTCAAAAAAGCTTCTTTTTGAGATACTGAAATGTTTCACAGTTGCATCTTTCAATTATAATAACTTTTGCGATTTTCTTAAATTATATTTAATGTTTGTGAAATTTAGCCAAGGCAAACCCTTGTCTAGTTGCTGGTCGATGTCAAACTGCAAATGCAACACAGTGCCCTGTGGTATATGTAGCTTAGCAATCTGACCCTTCCCAAACATGACCAAATGCCCAGTGACACCAGGGGCTTTGTCAAAGGTTTGCTGTTTCACATTTCTGCTATGAGCCAAGTCCAACCCTGTGGTTGTCACTCTGGGGCACACTCAAATACAAAAAGCTAAAGCAAAACTAAAAGGATATAAGCTTATGTAAAACAAAACAAACCAAAAAAAACCCACCAAACAAACAAACAACAACAAAAAAGAGTGTTTCAGGATCTCATACACACAGAAACTTTTTAACTCTCACATGCTATGAGGTGTCTTACTCTTTAGCCCCTGTCCTTTCTGGAACAACCTGCCTGTGTGGAAAAAAACACCTATCCTGACACCTAAAACAAGCACCCTAATTATTTCATGTATGCAGATTTGAAACTAACATTGCTTCCTGAATTCACGATGAATTGTTTCATTTTCCAGCAACGTGAATGAGCAGGAGTCACAAGAAAAGCCCGTGACCCCGTGGCAGTGACAAGGCAGTTCTGGACCCTGTTAGCCAGGGATGTGATCAGCAGTTCCCTCACTGCCAGAAATGGAACCTTGCCCTGTGTGCAAAAAGAAAAAAAAACAAAAAACCAGAAACACAGCCAACATTCAGTGGAGAGTTAACCATTCCCTCATCCCAGCTCTCTCCACCACTTCTCCTCAGCTCTGCTCCCAGGTCAACATGTTAAAACCAAATTTCTAATGCTGGGGCAGATATTGGTACTGCATCTCTGCTTGCACTAAGTGAAAGATAAAAGGTATTAAATATTTACTTTTCGATTATGATGAACTGAAGAGTTTTCTGCCAAGTTAACAGGTCAGCAACTATAGGAGGCCCACTGAAATGTAACGGGGCTATAAGACACTGCAACATTTGGCCATACAGACACTCAACATGTGATGATATCAGCCAGTGATTTGGACTGGTATTATTTTATTTTTTCTTAAATAAATCTTAATGTTAACTTTATGTGCAAGGGATTGCCTGGAAGTGAAAATAGCATATAGCTGAATCACTGTAAAAGGTAACTAGTTTATTCCCAGACACCTCTCCTCCCTTCAGTCAATTTTATTCCTCCTTCAAGGAGAGTGACATCCTGGCCCTGATGAAATGAATGCAAGAACATCTTGTGGTTTCAACAGGAACAAACTTCACCTTGCCCAGGATCTGGGAGAGAGCTGGCATCAGGCCTCAGATTAAAATTCAAGAGCTCCTGGCTCTCCTTTAAAGTGCATATTATTACCCTGCTGCCTGGCCCACAGCCATCCATCAGCTCTGGACCCTGCTTATCCCACAAGTGGTCTGTAAAGGCTTCATTTTTTTGAAGTGAAATTCTGTCTCCTCATCCAGCCTCCACATTTGAAGTATTTGAGAACCTTTAGCAGGTTTCTGTTCAACTTTGGCAGCCTCCCTTGGAAGCCACAGAGAGTTAGTCACCTGCCAAGGAGAAATTAATCACTTTGTTGCTGCCTCCCTCATGTGTGATGGCAGAAATTCAAGACTTTAGCTCCACCAGCAGCAATCACGTGCCTGCTTCAGACCTCTTCAACTCTCCTGCGTCACCTCTCCCACCTTCCCTCTGCTTGCAGCTAAGCTCAGGTTAGTATTAGTTCATATTAGTGACGGAATATGCTTGCTTTTCCCCCTGCCCTTTCTGCCAACAAGGACGCACTGTGACTAATACTATCTTCGGCCCCAGGCTGAATTACCTCAATTGAACTACATGGGGAGACTATGCCAAGGCTTCAGCCTCACTGCTGTGGGATGGCCCCATCTCAGGCAGAGGGGAGAGTGCCCTGGGGGTCTCCTCATTGCTTCCTCATTTATTCCCAGTCCATTTCAAGACCTAGGAATTTATCACCAATGTTAAGCCGTAAGAGAGACCACATCTCCAGTGGCAACTCAGCTGTCAAAGGATGTTCCACTGGCAAACAGAGATACAGTGCACTTGTTTGTGAGTTCAGTTGCAAAATGAGATACTGAACAAGATTAGAAAAATCCAGAATTTTTAGGAAAAATATCTGTTTTCCAGAAAATGCTTCATCGCCACAACTGAATGAGTCTTTATTGTATGTCAGGTTTTTCTGACCTGTAGTCCATACACTCAACATGCTATTAGAATCTCTATTGTTTTGTTGGGCTTTTTTAACCTTAGGGGTCTGTGAAAGTGTCTAGGAAAAGTTTCAGCTAAAAGGATTCATATTTCAGCATGAAAATTTATAATGATATATAAAATTGAAAGGTTTGAAACCCCTTAATATATACTCTATGTACAGAAATCAGTGTAACCATATTATATATTTAGCACTCAAAAATCATAAGGTACTGGAGCAGATGCTTCATGTATCTTAATTCATCTCCTTGTGTGTTTGATACAACTTTTAATTAGATAATCACTTTTATTTTTCCCTGCACAAAGCTGCCATTTTAAAATTATACAAAACTAATCAACTCTGAAGTTGAATTGAATGTATGTAAGGATGCTGACTATCATGTGCAGGACAATCCCTGATTTTTTCATTGAAGAAATTAGGAGATGCATAGTGAGTGAAATGAAACTGGGTTTGTGGAATCTCATCTTACCTTGAATAGAGAAATGGATTGGCAGATTTCAGGCCACCCACATCTCATCAGAAGCAACTTTGCAGGTTCCTTACTGACTAGATCAAAGAACATGATGCTAATAAAAAAAGAGGAAATTAAAGGAGGAATAAAAGCATATTTTCAGCTCAAGTAAAGATGTTTGGAATAAAATAAATTCCATCACCATGACTCTTGGGGAAGAGTTCTCACTGTCCTCTGCTCCAGTTGTATGAGCATGGGCCACAGACAAAAGGGACTGAGACCATTCATAGGAGCACAAACTCACCCTAGTTTATCTTATTGAAATCTGATAATGAGATCCTCACAGTAAGAACTTGAGAATCCTGATTAGCCTCCAATTTAGGAAGGTTTCAGTGAGCACAAATTTCAGAAAATAATGCTCTGTCATTCTCCATTCCTGGATCACAAACAACTGAGAAGCAGATGCCTTGAATGCCCCAACTGCACAAGCTCAAGAAGTGGTATCAGGGAGCTTGGGCAATCAGAACAGAGCACAGAGTGCCTGTTTCCTCAAGCATCTGCCCAGCTGTACAGAAAGCTGCACTGACGGGCTGTGGAGTGAAATGTGCTGGGTATCTCTTGGTGCCAACACCAAAGTGTCCTGGAGACATTTTATGTGTCAGTGTTCACACTCAGAGCAAATTGTACCCACATGAAAGGAATTCTGCCTTACATCTCAGTCTGCTACAGAAAAAACGATCAGAGAGTAGGAACCAACTGTTGCTTAGGTCATTTAACAGATGTAATTATGTGCAAACAGAATTACAAGCTTGGCTCTGTGAAAGTTCCAAGTTCACAAAGATAGGAATAGTTATGCACAAAATCACCTGGAAGAGGAAGTTTAAATAGAAAAAACTCAATTATAGCTGGCAAACACCTAAGAGAAGTGATGAAAAAAACTATAAAAATGAAACTTATTACATATAAATATATATACTATATATAATAATAAGCAATCCAATAAAAAATAAACCAGCCATAAGAATATGGATAATAATTTTAAAAGACTGAAAGCTGAGAGCAACAATACATATCAGCTAGCTGTTAAGAACTCTAGAAAGGTCAGCAGCGGAGGCAGAAATACTCAAAAAGAAGTTAGATCAAGGTACAAAAGGTTAAACATATGGAAATTAACTGGTCCAGGTAACTTGTAGCCTCAAAGTGTTAAATACTGGTGGAGAAGGTCATCAGACCTTTAATATTGGTTCTCAGTAAGGCAGTTATTAAGCTGTAGCTAGCTGGCAGAGAACTGATGCTACCCCAGTGACTGCAAGAATAAATGACCCATCCTCCTGCTCTGACAGAGAACCCAGGAGCACAGCAGAAGAGCACATAAAAGACCTGGGTTTAAGGCTAATAGTAGAAATAACAGCAAACAACAGGCTTATGGAAAGCAGATAATAACTTTTAAAATTAGAAGGTTTTTTTAGTCTCCACCACTGAGATAATAATCCCAAACTTTTCTAAGATATTCAGCATTGAGTAACATGAGAAACAAGAGTGAAATCAAACTCAGCTTCACATAAATTGAGAAAGGAAGTTAGTTTCTTGACAGTTTAAAAAGTTATGTGGAAACTGAGAGACAGTAATGTTTCTAATGAGTTTTCTCTTGTGCCAGGTCATAGCTCTGTGCCATTTAATATTTCAGCAAAATGAAAAAAAATAGCTAAAATAATTTAAGAGAAATTACAGAAGTATTACAAGAATATTGTATAACAGAGAGTAACTCCTCCTCAATAAAGAACTATGCAGATAAAAGTAATAAACATTTTTGAAAGGAAAGGGAATCATCAAGGGGATAAAAATGAGCAGGAAGCATAAGTTCAGTGAAGAGCTGTGCACCAAAAAGGGTGAGGGCACCAAAAAGTTCACTCGCTAACTGCAGCCCATGTTAACTGAAACAAACCACAAAACATTGCTGTCATTTCTGAAGGGGCCTGGCAAACCTCACCTCACCACAAAAATACAGAGCTTATTTTTCAGCTTCAGATGTACGAGTTGCAAATTGAATGCAAACCTCAGAAAGACTCAGTTGTTGAAGATACACTCTAAGGAATTAAAAATATGCTGTGGAGAATACACAAGAACTAGATATCAATCAGATCAAAACCAACAACTGCTGCAGGTCAGATATAATGAGAACTCTGATTTCGAGAGCTACTGCTAAAGGTACAACCCTGTAGACAGTGTTTAGGACTTTTGGCCTGATTTTCATTTCAAAGAATTAATTTCATAACCTGAAAAGAAACAAAAAAAATATATATTTGAAGGCATGAAGACAGTTAAATCTGAGAGACCATGGTAGTGTAAAAGTATGAAAGAATCCTCTTTGGAGATTAAGCAATCTAAAAAAGACAAAGTTATCAGGATGGAGATGGTCAGGTTTGTTGCAGTAAAGAAGTAAAGCAAAAGAGCAATTTACTGATAGTATCCTTTTTGTTGTTCTTTTTCTGCAGTAGCATCCTCATCCCAGATTCAACTCTTTTCTTCAGTCTTCCTAAGCTGCTGCTCTCACACCAAGGGTCTGAAGCTAATGCAGAGGGGTATATGAGGTGGGCAGGACAGGCAGGACGGGAAGGATGGGCAGGATGGGCTCTCTAGGCTCAATTCAGGTGTCTCACCAGTCACACCCTGAACACATACAGATTCACACGCTAACCTTGCATAAATCTCCACCAAGTCTCCACCATTTTCCAAAATGTTGTAACTCCCAGAGTCTTCAAAAGAGACCTCTTCAAATACTCCATTTTCATCAGCAGCAAAAATTGCCTTCTATTCTTTTTTATCTTTTCTCATCCTGAAAAGATTTTGGACTGAAATATGTCTACTGGAAAGCATCTGATTAGAACAGTAAGCCCAGTGCACACCAGCAGCAAGGTCAGCCCAAAATGCCATACCTCAGCACGGTTCCTTCCAGACAAAACCACCCTGGAGACTAAAATGTCCAACAACCAAGTTTCTCTTTACAAGCAGTTGCAACACAAAACAGAGTGCCATAGAGGAGACGAAAGTTTATGCAAAAAAAAAAAAAATCATTGACTTCTGGAATTTATTTAGGTCGACACGAGTGGGACTTCCTCAGAGGGAAAGAAACTTCTTGTGCGTTAAATGTTTGTCTCCTTTGTGGTAGCAGAAAATTAGGTATTTACCCCTTCAAGCAGCAACAGAAGCCAATACACCTGTTCCATCCAGATTGTCCCTGCTTTTTTTTGGCACGCAATGCCCTGAAAATGGCTCTGGTGATCTGCTGTGGGAGGGCCAGGAGGTTTGCTGAAACAAGTCGAAGTGTTTGTTTTCCGAGCACTTAAAAAAAATAACAAACCACCAAAAATAAGCAGTGGTAATGCTGGTTAAGAGGATATAATGCTCATTGCTTCATTTTATTATTTATGGACCCAATCCCACAAAATATTAAAATTAGGCTAAGATTAAAACTGACAAAATGTGGGTAAAAACAAATATGCCACATATATTTATGAAAAAGCCATAAATCTTATACAGCTGTACCTTTCCTCATGGGTAAGAGATGGGTTCAGAGAGATGTTATCATTGCTCTATCACTGTCCTGTGGATCACTCAGTCCCAGTTCTCATCCCTGAGGAAGATAGGGGAAGAGCATCCAAAATTCCATCCCTGCTCTGCCAAGCACAAACTTGTGCACCCTCCCCACACAAAAACAACAGGGAAGGACAGAGGGGTGGAGACTGTGTGAGCATGAAACCCCCATTTGAGCATCTGCATTTCTCCAGTGGCACCTTGCATCAGCTGTCACCAAGTCATCATGGACTGGCAGGTGACATTCAGTATATTTACATATATGGAAAGCCACAGCTGGATTCAAATGATTTTTCCTGCAAAAATGATGGGCTGAGAATGGGGAACATTAAAACCTGAGGGTTTAATTCATAGTCCTGTGAAAAAAAATTATTGCTTTTCTCATTATCAGTCAAAAAATGCCGTCATTGTCAGAAATAGCAGTGGGGTGTGCAGGCAACTCAGCTCAGCCCTGGCCAACAAATCTGTAAAGACACAGACTTAAAAACACATAGGGACTATGCAAAGGATTGAAACTGAAAGGTGGATTGAAATTCCCTTTTGGCCCTACAGTCATCAGAAGCCTCCTAATCCCTTTGGAGTGTCAAGTGCCTCAGCCCTCACCTGCGAGGTGGAAAATGGTAGCTTGTCCTCTGGGCACATCAGCACCCAGTGGAGGTATAGCACTGGTCCTGCCACAGACAACACCCTGCACAGAGAAACAGCTTATGCCAGCAAAAAAAAAGTGGTTTTGCTGGTAGGAATTAAACCACTTTGCTGAACAGCTTACATTATAACAACAGAAAGGCCTTTTGATGGTAGGATTGAACTCACAGTAGGTATTTTACTGTTATAATTATACCATCTCCATGCCAGCAAAACTTTTTAAGTACAGACCAACCCCTTACATTTTTATCTTTTCAGTTAAAAAGGTTACAGAGAGGCAGAAATTATGGAATGGGTTAGCAGCTGACATGGGGAACTGTCTTGGCCCCTTAGAAAGCACCTCTTCTTGCAATGGAGAAGTCGCACAAAGGTAATTTCCCCAAGGAATCACAGTGATACACGAGCTCCTGAGGTATGACAGGGGACTGGAAACTGTGGTCCAAGGGCTGTGATCAGACTGTTAATTTTTTTTTTTAGTGAAGATTTAGGTTGGGTTTTTTTGTAGAGTACTATTTTGAAATGTTTGCAGCTGCTGTGTTAAAGTTTGGGGGGGTTAATTGTATGGAAGAGATTTTGCAGTGATGAAATTATGTGCATGTGCAGACCGAATCAAATCATAATCCTTTGGGAAAATCTGATGTTTAAGTGCTTCTTATCCTGGATGTGCCAATTCAATAGCATACATGCTTTTTATATATAATGTAATGCAAGACTAAGATAGTTAAGACACATTTAAAGATGGGGAAAAAAAAAAGGGTGGAACTCCTTGGCAACAGCTCTAATCCCTTTGAAGGCTCTGGCATCTGCTGAGTCAGGCACTCCCTCCCTATGTTGTAGTTTACAATCAGCCACTGAGTCACAGCAAGTTCCCAACTTCACTGTTTCATGAACTACATATGAAGTTGCATATTTTTACGAATTGGGTCCTTCTATTTAATCCCTTTTGTTGCTTTTGCTGTTGTCGCTCAATTTAAAATAAATAAATAAGAATTTAATAAATAAATTAAAAGTAAAAATAAAGGACTCAGCTCTGAGTCCAGAAGCAAGGAAATTGTTCTCAGAAATGCTGTCCCCAAGCCACAAAACACACTTCACTCCTTATGAAGTCCTTGGAGCTGGAGAGGCACTTTTCAGACCAGCCATGGGATCCCCACATGAGGTGTCCAGAGGCAGGACTGCACTAGCAGAGCTCTCTGCCCTACTGGATAGACCTTGCTCCCCAGCAGCAGGCTAATTAGCCAGGGTGGAGCCCCATTCTGATATAAATCCGTGCTAGCCTAGGTGTCTTTTTAAAGTGTTTCCCAGTGACGCGCAGACACAGGGCTGTGGCCTGGAGCCAGTCACCAATCCTGCCTAATTTCCTCATCCCAAAATTGAAAATGCAGCCTGCCTGCCAGCAGAAACTCCCATTGTGAAACTGAGTTTGCTGATATTTGCAAAGCATTTAAAGGTGTGTCTTAGTGGGAAAAAGCATGTTCAAACCACAGGTAGGTCATAGGAGTAAACCCATTTCTGATTTTAGCAGACAAAACAGCAGTGACTAGCATTTCACGTGCACAGAGTTGAGCTAGGATTCCTCTTTAGTCAAGTTAAGTCAGGTTTCATTCCTGCCCCAACCAATTATTTAAAGTCCATCTACCCACAAAAGCCTCCAACCCTGCTGTGGTGGAGCTGTTGACTCACGTGTCTGGTCAAACAGAGGGTTACAATGCACTGACCTGCAGTCATCACCAGCGTGGATAGAGAGGAGCTCCATGGGAATGAGGGTATGGGAATGTATCTTCTGGCACATCGCTGTGCTGCCATGGCACATCGCTGTGCTGCCATGGCACACGCCGAGCCCACAGAGAGATCCCAGAGAAGTTTCCTGGGAAAAATTAATGTGGTGGGTCAGGCAAAAGCTGCTCCAGCCACCACAGAATGTGCCACTAGAAACCTCAGGAGAGCACAGTGCAGGTACAGACACTGAGGCACTTGGGTTCCCTGCAAGGCACCATGATCACCCTTAGGCTTGCCCAACACAAGCAGATTAGCTACAGGGAATTCTGCATCAAAATATGTTCTGCATTAACCCGAGCCAGGGAACTGAAACCAAGACCCTGTCTCTCTGTTTCATGAGAACGTTAGAGGGGAAATGCTGAGGAAATGCAATGTAACTGCTCA
This sequence comes from Xenops minutus, assembly GCA_035221455.1. Taxonomy (NCBI): domain Eukaryota; kingdom Metazoa; phylum Chordata; class Aves; order Passeriformes; family Furnariidae; genus Xenops; species Xenops minutus. Next base: position 59,358,046 of record JAWWEE010000122.1, on the reverse strand, counting down.
TGGAAGAATGATTTCTGTCTTTTCTTCAAAATGTTTCTAGAGTTTAATGTAAGTGTCAACAAACTTAGCTATTAAGATCCCCTTTGCTCATCAGTAGTGTTTCCATCTCTAGGCGGAACTTGGTATCTGCCTAACAGTGCAGAGCAAATTTATAGGACAGCTTAAGGTAGGAAATAATGAAATCCACTTCAGCAACTGATAGCACATAATTGTGTGTAGCTACAGTTTGTCACACTGAAATGTATGATAATATGTAAGCTCTGAGGTTCAGTTCCTATTTGCCTCTTATTGTTTAAAGGAATAGAAAAAATAGAAATACTAAAAAAATCGAAGTAGGTTCCATTAATTAAGTCTCTTCCACTTCAATGAGATTCTCTATTATTTTTTTTAAATGTGCTCTTAACCTGTATTTCTTAAAATGTAATTTTGTATGCTTCCTTCCCATTTTTATCCCACTTTCTGTATTTTTCTTTTAGTTCCATGTACATTACATGATAACCATCCATTTCTTTCATCACATTATTTTCTGCAACTTTTCAACATTTCTCCAGCTTTAGAAACATTACGAAACTTCAAAAGAAAATGAAAGATGTGTATGTTTTAAAAAACCTCTAAACCTTAAAATTGTATGTAGTGCCTTTTAGTGATAGAAAAGCTTAAATGAAGAGAGTGGAATTTATAAAAGCTAACATTTAACCATCAGTTTTATATTTCGATTACAATCCCCCAAATATGAAAAAGCCTTTCATTGAAGGTTTGAACTATAAAAACACATATTTTCATTGAAAAAAAAAAAGAAATCTAAGAGAAGCATTGAAATTGCCCTGAAAACAATGATGTTTATTGCTGAGGGGATGGAAATTAAATGCAGTCATGTTTACTGAGGATCTGACTGTAAGGGGGCAAGGTCATAATTTACAGGTAATTACTGGTTTGCACTATCGTTTAACCACTACTGAGATGAATGTTTTTCTTCCTTCCCTCTTCCTGTGCAGAAGTAGTGTTCAGCACACTTCTCATGCATTAGCTGTTCTTGTGCAAATCACTGCTTTCTGTGGTTTGTGATTCAATAGCAAACACTGCTGTCACAAACAAGGTCTGCATCTAGAGATAGTTCTGTATTTTTGATAATATTTTCAGTTAGTAAGAATGTGTTATCAGCACATAATTACAGACATGCATGCTATGAAAAACAAACATGGAAATATGATTGACTACAGTAAACCAGGAATATTATAAATATGGGGTGTGTCTGCCTTTGTATAGCACATACAGTCACACCAGACTCCTTTGCACCAATTCACACAAAAAATATCCAGCCAAGTATTTTGGGTGAGCCCATAAATAATATTGTTTCCCACGGCTGAGGAATATATGCTTACTGGATAACTTCTGAAGAATTTGAGTCAAGTTTTCAGAACTGCTCAAGGATTTTTCTTACTTTGTTAGTGCCCACTTTGAAAATACAGGGTGTTCAGGAAGACGTGAGCACCCCCACTCTGGGAATTAGCCCTTGGCTGAAGATTAAGTTATGAGAGAAGAAACAGAGGGGCTCAAACTCACCAATCATGCTAGACCTTTGTCCTTTACATCAAAACTGTTTTAAAAATAGCAAGATTTTGTGTTTGCAGCATTTGGTGGTGGCATTCCAAACATGCCAGCTAGAATAAAGTCATATGTATTGGTATCAGGTTTTGATGTGCCCAGGGGTGAGTTAATGCCAGCCACCTATTCAGCAGCAGCTCTTCCTGGCACAGCTGTAACCCAGGTTAGCCATGATGGTCCGCTGACATGTATTTCATGTATGACCCATAGTGCTGCAGCTAGTCTGAAAAATACTGACAAGACATTTGCTCCCCCACTGATATCTTCAGTCTTTCTTCCAAACTCTTGCTTTCAAGAAAAGTGCAAGGTTTGAAATGGGCATGGATTCTTGGGGCTGTACCTGCTCCTCCTTGGCAGTCTGTCTGGTGATCCTGATATCACAACCAAAGCCTGAGCTTCACACTCAAAGCCACCTGCACCTCCAGATTTACAGGGAAGGTAGTTTGCCTGGGCTACCCAATCTTCTTGGTGCAACAGTCAACATTTTAATCACTACTACAACTTGCATTTATACAGAATCTCTAGAGATGGGATTAGTTCCAAGCTGGGATGAAATAAATTTCCAGTATCTCCACAAGACAGAACTCTATTCTCTGCCTGGATCTGAGAAGCTGATTGTGGGTGAGCTGGTGCAACCCTCCCATTCTGCTCCAGCTGCCTGTGCCAAGGGCAGAGTACTGTGGGGGTTATTCACACAGTGCACTCCAGAGCATCTCCCTGCACACAGCCTGGTGAGATAGGAGGATGGGTGGCTATTCATATAATCACAGAATTATTGAGCTTGGAAAGGACCTCCAAGACCATAAAATGCAACTGTTAACACAGAACTGCCAAGTCCACCTCTAAACCATGTCCCTAAACACCACAGCTGCATCTCTTTCAAATACCTTCAGGAATGGTGACTTTACCATTTCCCTGGGCAACCTGTTCCAATTCTTGACAACCCTCTCAGTGAAAACGTTTTTCCAGATATCCAATCTGATTCTCCCATGATGCAACCTAAGGCTGTTTCCTCTTGTACTATCACTTTTTATCCAAGAGAAGAAGTCAATCCCCACCTGGCTACAACCTCCTTTCAGTGAGTTGAAGAAGGAAATAATGTTCAAGGTTCTCCCTTGAACCTCCTCTTCTCCAGGCTAAACCACCCCAGCTCCCTCAGTTGCTCCTCATAAGACTTGTGCTCCAGACTCTTCACCAACTTCAATGTCCTTCTCTGGACCTCCTCCAAAACCTCAAAGTATGTCTGGTTGTGAGGGGCCCCAAACTGAACACAGGATTTGAGGTGCAGCCTCACCAGTGCCAAGTACAGGAGGACGACTGCTCTGTTCCTGCTAGCAACACTATTTCTCATACAAGCCACAATGCCATTGGTCTGCCTCATGTTCCCCCAGATCCTTTTCCATCAGGCAGCTTTCCAGTTCCTCTGCCCCCAGGTTGTAGTGCTGCATAGGGATGACCAGGACCCAGCACTCAGCCTTGTTGAACCTCATACAATTGGCCTCAGTCCATTGATCCAGCCTTTCAAAATCCCTCTGCAAAACTTTCCTGCTCTGTAGCAGATCAACACTCCTGCTGAACTTGGTGTTGCCTGAGAATTGACTGAGGGTGTACCTGATCCCCTCATCCAGGTTTTAAGATTTTAAACAGGACTGGCCCCAGTACTGAGCCCTGGGGCCACCAGCTGGATGCAGCTCCATTGAGCACCACTCTGGCTCCAGACATCCAGACAATTTTTTATCCAGCAAAGAATATGCCCATCAATGTCATGAACAGCCCATTTCTCCAGGAGAATGCTGAGGCAAATAGTGTCAAACCCTTTACTGAAATCCAGATAGATGCATCCACAGCCTTTTCCTCATGCACTAAGTGGGTTTTCTTGTCATAGAAGGACATCAGGTTGGTCCAGCAGGACCTGCCTTTCATAAGTACATGCTGGCTGGTCCTGATCCTCTGGTTGTCCAGATTCTTGATGCTGGAAAGGCATAAGGAAAGGCTTGTGCAACCTTAATTTAGTCCTCTTCTAATCTTCAATTACAAAATCACATACTGTATTTTCCATAGGACCCTGCCTCATTCAGTGCACGTAATAGCTGGTGTTCACTTAATGAGCAACTATTCAATATTTTATTTTCTTCTCACTCAGTGTGTTGCCCTAGGCATGATTTACTAGATGTAATTCAAATCTAGCTGTGCAGCCAAAGTTATTAATTTCAGCACAGCTTTTTTTCCTTTGGTACTCATCCTCACAGCACTCCTAAGTGCTACACAAACAGTAAATACTATATTTTCATGACATCACAGTGAGGGTGTTTTCACAATACTCCTGTGTGATTAAATAGGGAGGAGGGATGGAATTATTCTCTGTGTTTCACAGGTGCATAGAAAAGGCATAGAAATGCAGAGGAGACATTACAGTCCAAAGTTTCAAAATTTGTGACACTCTCCTGAGAATTTGAGTCCTGACTTTTGAACATTGTTCATATAATTCCCATTGAGTCAACCTGTTTCTATCAGTGCTCAAGATGCAGGAGACCTTCTAGGCCATAGACTAGTTCCCTCTATCACAGTCAGCTTTTTAATAATCTTATCATATTGGATTTAATAGAAATTGGGTTTCTTGAGTTCCTATTAAAAAGCTGAGAACTCACTCCTCTGATAGTTAGGAACCATTTTCTAATTTTCAGCCTAAATTTATTCATAGCCAGATTGCACTCATTTGTTCTTAGGCCAACATTGTCCTTCACCTTAAATAGTTCCTCTCCCTCTCTGGCATTTGCCTCTGCTGATAAATTTAGAGTGAGCAATCACATCTTTTTCTCTCTCGGCATTTGTCTTGAGGAGCTAAATGAGCTACACTCCCTAAGCTGCCTCTCTCAAATTAAGCTGCCAGGTCCCCTGCTCATCCAAGAAACCATTTTCCACACCTGATCCAGCTTGTGCTTATCTGTTCTGGGCATGGCTGACCAGGCTCGTAGGCACCACCAGGCCTGCCTGTATTCACCCAGAGGAGGGTCAAGAGGCGAAAGGATAACAGATAGTAAACTCAGGAGTTAAAAATACTTCTCTATCTGCCCTGGAAATGGTGTGTCTTAGAATCAGCCTGGGATTTCCACAGCTACAGCACATCAGTAGCACTCTGGTGACTGCAGTCTACCAGTGCATCCCAATTTTCACATTCCAACAGAAACTCTCATCAATTGAATAAATGCAGAATTTTTGAACCCCTTAATTTTACGTTGCTCCTCTCCTCCCAGTCCTCTGGGTCTCTCTGCATACCTCTGCCCTAACCTGTGATGCTGCTGCATTCCACACAATGTCAGTGGCCAACTTCACTGGCAGACTAGTGAACATATACATGTACATATAGTGTATACGAAGTTTCTTTTTGAATGTGTCTGCTCATGAGAACAATTTTAAGGAACCCACCAGAAAAAAAAAAAAAATCAGAGCAAGTATTATAGAAACACAGAGGTCAGATGTGAAAGCTCTGAACATTAGACATCCTGATTTAATACTTTTTGAAAAATTCCTCTATTCAGTGGCTGTCAAATCTTGGTCACTTATTTGACACGAAATAAATTATATTTTGATTTCTGAGAAGATTACACTCATCATTAAATGTAAGACTGCTTCAGTTATGACTTATGTATGCACCTTTTGGGGATTCATGTGTTTTTCTTTAAGGTGAGATTTGATGTATGCAAGGCCATTTGTAGTCATCTTTTTTCAGTCAAACATCTATCTTATAATCACATACTAAAATACCCGGTAAATAATGACCAGGCAAATTGAATGCAACTGAAGAAACATAATACAAATCTGACAGCAAAAGAAAATGCCTAGGCAAGAAATCCAAGGAGAATAAAAACAAGGTAGTAAGCATGTGACACCATGACTTAGCTGAAACAAACCAGCTCCAGTTTCACAGACTGCTTGTTTTTCTGGCTAAATAATCTACATATTTCAGGCAGAATACAGCAAGGAGGAGGATACTTCCTACCCAGGGGTTGATGGCAGAGCCATGCAAGGGAGACCACAGTTCAGGATCTACCCAACAACCATCACCGCCCCCAGCCTACAACCCAAACCTGGGGGAGTGGCCCTAGCAGGTTGTGGTGAAACTCACTGAGCAGCTCATGATAGAAAACCCACAACCTTCTGACCACGTTAGACTTTGTGTCACCATCCTCTCTGCAGATAGCCCTGCAGAAGCTGGGGGAACACAGAGGTATATCCTGTCCAATATAAGCCACTTTCTGAGTGCTCTTCAATGTATATTACCTGCAAAATAAGCCAGAAATTGTTGTAAACAAGAGGAGCTTTCCAAACCAACAAATAATAGTAATTTCAGGATAATTTAGATAACCTCCAAGGTGCAGAAGGGATCAGATTTGAGTTGGAAGGATCCAACAAAGCAGTGAATAAACACTATGTCTCTGTGACCTCAGAAAGGCTCAGCCTGGAAACACAGAAAAAGTTGCAAAATACCCTTTGGAGAGTTAAAACCTAAATATATAAAAACAAACATGAAGCAATACTTGAAGCTTTCTGGGTAAGGGCTGCACTGTCACACGTACTTGGGAAAAGAGGAAAAGCTCTCTCTAGCATGCGGGGGAAGAAAAGCTACACCCATAAGAGAGGCTTGGGTAGAGCAGAGGGCAGGTACAAGCGTGTGGGAGTTGGTGAGAGAAGACTGTTTGTGCAAACACTGCAGGTAGGAGGAGGCATGACATGCACTGGAGCAGAATATTGGAGAGGGAGGACCCTCCGCTTACGGCTTCTGTCCTGCTCCCTGAGAATAGCCTGGTCCTCAGGTACCCGGCGGAGTTAATTTTGGTATCTTTGCAAATACAAACGGAACAGATCTAACTAGTTGCTTTAAAGTAGACAGTTTTGCCTGCACAGAGGCTTGCAGCAGTTCCACTAGATAGGTTTTTCTGTTTAGTTAAGCTGCTACTGCTCGGCTGACAAAGTCTGGGGAGGTGAGGAGGGAAAACGTTTGGTCCTGTTCCTCCGGTGTGTCTGACAGAAGCGCATTCAGTCTCTTCCCAGTGACTAACACCTATTTTGGGGGCAGAAAAAAACCAACTGCCTGACAAAGTCACACTTCGTGGGCCCCTTATACTCGAGAAGTATCTTCAGCTGTGGATACGTATATACACTCTAATGACAGTCAGCTGTCACGTCTGTAAACACACATTTACCTCCCATTAAGGGTTATTTGCCCCTTTTTATGACCTTTCACCAGCTTTCCATACCCTGGCCATGTGGCACAGATGGTATAATCCTGTCAGGCTAAGGCAGGTGACAGTGCTGCTCAGTGTTTAGTAATCAGTGACTGTAATTAGCCAGACTGGACGCAGGCTCAGATAATAGGGCAGTCAAACAGCTGCCAGTCATGAGGCTTTTCCTGTGGACTGCAGGAGATGGAAGAAAGGATGATATAAAGAGGCCATGCATTTTCTAACACACTTTATACAGAATTGGTGATAATACTATATATGGTGGTTTTTAATTAAAAAAAAAAAAAATCATTCCAGAGTGACTGATAAAGTGTATTTCATATCACTAGGGCATACAGGAGCTTTTAGTTGCTTTTTAAATCTGATGGAGGTGTCTGGAGAGTGTTTAGCAGCACCAGAGCTTTTTCCTGTTTGGAGACTATTTTGTCATGCTTTCCTTACACAGATATGTTCACATGCACACAAAACATGGAGGGATGGATGAAGCACTCCATGTTCATGATCCATAAATCAACTCCTTTAACACAGGAAAGTGCTGTCACTAAACTACTAGTTGTTTGCATTCAGAGATCAGGATTTAGCCAAATAAGATTAAACTTAATTATAATGAAAGTAAAGAGAAAACAAAATTAATTTTCATTAAAGATGGTATTATTAAAAATTTGGGGGAGGTTGAAACCACAGACTATAGGAAGTTATCAGAAGAAGTTTTTACTGATTTTAGTTCTTTTTAGAGAGCTCGATGGTTGTCCTCATTTCTCATCTTGTGTTACACTGCACATTTAGATGATATGTACGCTGCACACGCAGTACTCAAGAGAAGTAAGCAGTGTGCTGAAATGACCATATTTTCATGTGAGAGATGACTCATGGTCTCCTGGATGGTAGAAAATTCTCCATCCTGAGCAGATACTAATGCTTACAGTTTGTGAGGGTGAAAGAGGCTTTATTACCAAAGAGGCAACCAGTCGTCTCTCACAGAGGAAAGACTAGCATTCATTGCCTAGGAGAGCTTTCCTTTCCTTGCTTCAACATTGCTTTCCTATGTTTAAACACATGCCTATTATTACAAAGACACTAATAATGAAATATATTTATTTTTTTTTAAAAAATGCACACATAACAATTAATCAACGCCTCACTTTTTATTGCATATATTCCAACAGCTTTTCTCCCTCTTCCCCACCAAAATTACACTATTTATCTGTACGGAACAGATACCTTAATCTTTTTGGGGAAAAGCAGAGAATAATTTCAATTTCCATGCATTTATGGAAAGACACTCTTAAATAGGCCACTGAAAGAGATATTGCATCTATAAATAAATTATTCCAAGACGGGCAGTGGGATGGGGTTACACATCGCCATTGTGCAGGAAAGCTGCAAAGCCTGACCCGGGAGTGCAGCTGTTGTCTTTGTGCCGGGCACTCTGCCTCTGCCATTGTTCCCCTGATTACAACAGGCACGTCGGGGGCGCAGGGAGGGCAGGCGGGGGTGAAAGGATGGCTGTGCATTGATAACGCCTGGCACCATCTCCGAGGGCAGTGATAGGCTGCTCAGCTGCGGCGCTTTCGGGGTGCGGGGCTTTGGAGCGTGTGCGTGTCCCCCCCGCCTCCCCTCCCTGAATCAGCAATTTCAGGAGATGTGAATGTGTTCACCTCCTGCGTGTGCCAGCTGGATCTTACCCAGACACACACACGGGATTGTGTCAACAGATGGTGTAAAAGGGGACAAAAAGAACAGTATTTCCAAACTGAATATGTAATATCAAACAGGTGTGGAGGTAAGGAGATGGTAATGAATAAGAAATACTGAGCTGCAGAGAAGGGTGTCTGTGCAACTCACAGCAGAGCAATGGCAAGGGATCTCATCACTCTTACCATCCTCTACTCAACAGGAGGGGGAAATAGCCATGATCTCTCTGCCACAGCCACTGTCCTCAGTAACACAGGAACAGCTCTGTTCCTATGGATGGCCTGGCTTGGCCCCAAGGAGCCTGGCCCCAAGAAGCCATCAGGGGTGGTATCTCTGCTGCCCCTTCATCCCCTGCATTGCTGCTTTGTTTCCACCAGCACCTTCCAAAGCCCTACAAAAAGACACTTGGTCTGTCAGGATCCTAAAAACCATGCTCAACTCTTCTTCCAGCTGGGGCAGAGGCAGGTTGGGAGGACAAGGCACCAATACCAGTGGTGTTCCCAGCTCGTGTTATCAGTCTACCTGGATTGGAGGGGAGAAATACCCCAGGATAGAAAAAAACCAAATTATTTGTGCTAATCTAGGATCATGCTGTCATCAGAGATACAGTGGGGACATTTGAGCATCAGCATGAAAGGCATCCATGCCATGGGAGGTGTTGTGTGGCCCATACCTTGCCTCAACACTACAACTGATTCCCCTTTCTTTATGTGGACTTGCTGGCACGTAGGATAGCTGTGACTCACGCCACGATCAACCTTTAGGGCTGCGTAGCACACGTGGTACTATGAGTCTGGCCACGGGGAGGGATGCACCTGGCCTGCACCCTTCAGGAGAAGCCTGCTTGGCATGCAAACCCAACAGGGCTATTCACCCCCGAAAAATGACAAAGCAACCATGTTCAGCTCAAACTGCAGAGTCCATCATGGCCAAACTGCCTGTCCATTTGTACCCCAAGACGTGCACTCCAGTTCACAAGGCAAAAGGGGAAAAAAGGCGTATTGTGCTTTCTATGACACAACAGCTCACCACTGCTTTGTAGATTTGCCTCTTCCTAAAACTCAGAGGAAATCCTCCCATTTCTCAGCAAACTGCTGCCTGGTCACTCTGGACTCCTCCTGAACTGCTGAAGTATTCATCTTAAACTTACGTTAACTTAATTTTTATATCTCTGTCTGGTTTTTCCATTTATTTCCATCTACTGTGGGTCTCGCTATCTGTTGGGGACAGGATCACACATCTGTCTCACTGTTACAGCTGCTAACAGAGAACAGGACTAAGGGATTTCTGACGTGAAAGCCATGGCCACCCACCACAAGCAGGGGTAGAAACTAAGATGCCTGTACCTGCGGGACTGGGTTCAATTAATTTGATTCTGCTTTGATGCTTCAGTTGCTGTCAGATAGTGTATGGCTACTTTGTAAACTTGTTTTCAGATTATGTTGTTGTAGGTACCTAACTTGTGTATTTCTAAATTCTTTCTTTGGCTTATCCCAAAGTTACAGTGCATTGTGTACAAATCTACCTTACAGATATTCATATATTTCACTTTCAGTCTGGTACACATCTGTTACATGTAGACAAGCTTCCTGCTCTCATCCCTTTCAAATTATTCTCTCCAGAACTCTGTTCAGCCAAAACTGAATATTGCTATTTCCCCATCCTCTGTGATTTGTCAGCTGCATTCAGCACAATTAAGTCTCTTGTTCATTGTGCAATCCTGCCCTCAATTTACCTGGCTTGGTCATTTCCTCCTGCCTCTCCCCTAACCGGGTCAGTGAGAGGATCTTCCTGATTCCTCCTTCAGTTTTCCGTGGAAGTACCAGCAGGCCTCATCATGGCCCCACTCTTTTTCCAGATTCATGATACCAGACTCCACCACAGGCACCTATGTTTCAGTCAGCTTTCTCCCAGAAGACTCTTGTTTAACATCTCTCTGTAATTCAGTAAAGTAATCAAATTTAAGTTACTGGAAAACCCACCTTAACTCCCTTTTCCTTTGATGTGGCTACAAAAGCTGTAAGAAGATACTAATATATACAAGCTACTACCCAGTACACTGATCAATACTGTATCAGTTTTAACTTGTATGCTCTCACATATCCCTCTCTTGTCTGACATGTGAAGGTCTCTGTTTGTATATCACAGCTGGGGCCTCTGTCCCTCATTGTCTTAATTATGGATTCAATGTGCTGCAGATATATAAATCATGGAAATTTAATCAGGCTTATTGCATCCTTCATCTGGCAGCACAGACTGCAATGAAAGCCATGGTGAAATAAAGGCCATTCAAAATGAGAGGGAGCAAGCAGCAATGCTACATTTTGCTCTTGAGCATTTTCTTAAGATATAGCATCTCTGGGGACCCTATTCCCCAACACATACCTGAGTCAAAACCCCAACTCAGGCTAAGTCATTTATTTAAAAGTTACAGGCAACAGATAAGAGACAGGACCCAGGCTGACAAACTTCAAGTGGTCTGTTTCTGTGGAAAGTGTTTCTGTGGAAGCTCATGAGATGGTCCTGGGGTTGCTCACAGTGTCTTTCAGAGGTAAAAGAAAAAGCAGGGTGAGAACACGGGCCAGGTGAGCACAGGCTGGTGCATAGAGCAAGCGGGCTGGGTTTCTGTCCTGCCCACTCCCCACACCCCTTCCTTTCCAGGCTGCTGGAATCCCTGCCTTCTTACCAATCATGGTGCTTCTTTTCACACCCTTTCCTCACCTGCTTCTTGCTGGTGGCACAAAGAGGGGAGGAGTCATTTTTTCTGTGTTCACACCCACCTCAATAAAAGACCAACCAGGAAGCAACAAACTGCCACCTCCACAGCCAGATCTACAACTCAGGGCACAGTAAATACTATCACCAGAGTAAGTGTTTAAGTAGACATGTGGGACAACTTGTCAGGCCATTTCCATTTGCTTAATCAGATCCTGTAATAGGCACTAAATTGTAACATCTCCTTACAGTGCTGAGAACCTGACTTATCCACAGGCTATTCCCTAGTAGGAAATTGCAGCTGATAAAGTGAATCCATCCAGCATGGGATACAGCTGTAGGAAAAATAAACACATATCCAAATTGAGATGAGAAAAATCTCACCTTGATAGGAGAATTTTGGTGACGTGCAATACACATTTGTTGTCTCAGGGGCAGGTCATGTTGAAGTTTTTCATCACTGTGCATTGCCAGAGCCTGCATGATTAGCACCTATTGAAATCAATTAGTTTAATCACAGTAATATCCTCCAGGTCTGGATGGTTTTGTAAGATGAGCCCCAAAACCTTGTCTCTACTGGGAAAATTACCCATTACTGACATTGGCTACACCCTAACAGATGCAGATGAATAAGTAAACACATTAAGCTGCTGAGGTAGACTAGGACAAACAGCACTAGGCACTGCTTAGTAACCACTCTGTGTTACTCATCTGCCAATGTGTTGACTGCTGTTTAACTTGTTATGTCCTGATTGACACTTGGAGCTAAGCAGCGTTCAGCCTTTGTTCCTTTGGCGAGCAAGGTATGAAGCCTGAGTATCTGTGGTTTTTAAAATAGTATTTCAAAACAAAGATGAAAGAGTTATTATAATATAGCAGAGTATAAAATCAATGCTGGAAAATTATTTTAACTTCAAAATGCTCCTGTGAGCATTGCTGTATGGGATGGAATATAACACAGACTCTAGCCAGTATGAATAAGTAAGGATGAAAGAAGATATTGTGCAAAAATTTGAGGGATAAAAAAATGCAGAATTAAGTACTAAATCAGACCAGCAGAACTGTCAAATGTGTTAGACTATATTCACAGGCACTCATGTGTGACATGCAGGCACAAAACATAAACATTTGTTTAGTTTGAGTAATTTTGCTTTTTAGAGTAAATGGCTTTTTTTTTTTTTTTTTTTTTTTTTTTTTTTAGAAGGAGGGCTTTTATCTACAGTCTGGAATTTTAAAAGTCTTATATCCTGCAAGGACTGTTTGAAGCAGTTCCAGAAAAACTGCTTTTCATTAGCAAGTGCTGACTCAACAAGCTGTAGAAATGCATTGAGTTCATCAAAAAAATTAAAGAAAATTATTTGGTTTTCCTTCTAAAAGGTTACATAATTTCATTTGGACCTCATCACTTAAATAACTGTATGCTATGTTTCAAATATGTTATCACTTGAAAATCTAAATAATAAAGGCAAAACAAACTGGTTTGATTTCAGTGAAGTCTTTGATAAAGAGTTCTTTGGATGACTTCAAGTAAAGCAACACTCAAATGTCATTTCTCAGTAAATTTTGAAATTTCAAGGTTTTGTTTAGATTTGAGGAAAAGCAAAAGTTAAGTGATAGTATTTCTTAAGGAACATAAATGTTTAACTTAGCTGATATAATTTTGCCAAGCAGCCTAGGGATTTATTTCAAGTGAGCAAGTGCCTGTGTAGTTATATATGATTTAAACTTGGACATATGTGATCTAAGTTTGGACATAAAGTCTAGAGGGCTGCCAGGGCAGAGCAGCTTTTCAAGCTGCTCTAATAGGAACCAGAATCACAGTTATTACTTTTTCTGCAAAATAAGCGAGTCTACACTTACAGTCTTTCCTACTCTTGTCAGCTGGATAAAAGAACACTAAAAGACACTAAAAAGGCACTCTGGCTACACCTACACTGACAAATAGCAGGCTCAGGCACATTAACTAGCCTCAAGGCTCTGCAGTATGGCTGTATTCCATGCTCTTGGCCGTTCTCATTCACCTAAAGAAGATGGTGTAAGAAACAGGCATCTATTTGTATCAGCTTTATCAGATAGCAAGTAAAAGGTAGCATTTGTTTACATTTCATAGCAAGTCACTATGGTGTAGACATACTCTATGCACTCTTTCAAAACACGTGATTATCACGTTATGAGCAGGAGGTTAAAATCACATCCATTCACCACAGCCTAGAAGAGAGTTTGAAGCCAGCAGGTATCTCTTTCAGAGAGCATTATTCACATAATTCTCTTGCCCATGCCCCCGGTTTGTTTTCTGTTCAGCCAGTCTGCAGCAATGGCCCTGAGAAGCACAAATTTTTCCTTTCATCTCGTCTTCATCCTCAGTTCTTTCAATTTAGTTCATATCAAGCATCAACATCTGAACACGTAAGCTTATCCTACAATCACAAACTCTTCTAACTCAAGAATTACCATGTGCTCTCAGTAAAACTATCCAAACAGCCCAGCTCCTTCACTGACAAATTCTTCCAGTGCTGCTACACATCATAGGAATGGTCGTACTCAGCCCAAAGGCCTGCCTGGCCCAGTAGACTGTCTCCAACAATAATCAACAGCAGATGCCTAGGGAAAGGTATGAAAACATAGTGATGGCTTTCCCAGAAGATGTGTTTTGGATCTTCTGTGCCAGTACTGATGTCTTTGTATTTAGTTTTTCACAATGGGATCTTCTTCCACGGATTTTTTTCTGCCTAGTTTAGCCTGTGTTAACTCACAGCATTCATAACACGCACCAACAAGTTCCACACCTAAATACACATGGCATAAGGAAAACCTTAAGGTAGTTTTGAACTGCTTATGTGCCGGGTTCACAGACATCTAAATCTTGTTGGAAAGAGGTAAGGAACCAGAAGTCTCTATATTCTTTTTCTTCAAAACTGAAAAAGATATTTAAGTCCCAATTTGCGTGAAGGCATTTCCGGACTTTTCTTATTTCCTTTCTCTGAACTTTTCCTGTCCTCCACTACATTTTTTAAGATGAGGGGACATGAACTCTGTAGGGATTTATGCAGTTTCTTTTGTTCTCTATTTCTTTTCTAATAATTCCTAACATTCAATTTACATTTTTATTGCTACTGAGCATTAAATTGGTGGTTTCATAAGAACTATTCATTATAATTCCAAGATCTCATTCCTAAGTGGTAACATTCAATTCAGAGCCCATCACTCTATATGGAGAGTTAAGATTGCTTTTTTCCAGGGTATCACTTATTTTTATCTACACTGAACTGGTGATACCAAAATTTGCAACACAGTCAAGACTTCAAGATCAGCAATAAAATAAATATTGTCAAAAATATAAAAATTGGCGTTTATTAAGAAATACTCATTTGAATCTAATTCACTGAAGAATTTTCCAACAATGACATCATGACGGTGTAGCATAAAGAGACCTCTAAGCTTCATTTGGTACCACTTTCTTTAGAGCAATATCACTACCTCTTAATATTCTAATGAGTCATCATGCCATCTTAGAGCCATAATTCCTAGAAACAAGGGAATAGAAGAAAATCCCACCTTTCATTAACAAAAATCAAGTAGATTTCAAGCTACCATGGGTGTAAAAGTTAAAGCTTAAAAATGTGATACAATTGTACGGTTAACAAGAGTAAACAGACAAAAAGAATTTAGCTTTTTTTTATTATTTTTACATCCATTTTAAACCTATTTCATGCTTTGCAAAGCATAGTTTTTAACTGGGTAACAGAATTATGATAGTGAACAAGGGACACATGTATATGTGCAGTTAACCAAATTTATTTACTATGGCAATATGTGATATATCACTGAACTAGCTTAGAGTTAATCCAGCTGGTTTGGGGTTTTTTTAAGAAATCTGGAAATGCTGTCAAATTAATCACATCATCAAGACCATAGTAGTTCTCGAGGACAAAAAGATTTAATACATTCAGGAAAACACCAAAAAGACCGCAACAATTTAATAGCAAGCAATGTGGTGGTGAAGACCCTGTTATTGGAGACTTCTATTTAAGACCTGATAGTGATGTTATCTCTTTACCCAAATGAGTGTTCTGCCCCACAGGCTCTCAACTAGTTTAGGAAGGATTGCTCACAATCTCTGTTCATGGAGCTGTTCCACAATCAGATACTGAAGCAGATACTGATACAGATCTGAAGCACTCTGAGTTAGAAAAAGAAAGCATGAAAAATACAAGCATAAGGGGAAAAAAACCAGACATTTTCTTTTTCTATATTACAGCATATATCTACAGATATGGATAATAATTTGTGACTTCTTTGTTGTCTTTTGGGCTTCTTGGTTTTAATATAGTCAAAGATATAAGCAAATATACAGAGGTCAGAAATGGAAATACTATGATTAATAGATGCTGTTAGAAATTAATTACTATACAAAATACATATTAGTTTTAATAATTTTTAGGGCAAATCCTAGTCTTATCTAAGTATGCACAACTAGCTAAAAAAGAAGCCCAAATAGAATTGGTTGTTTTTTCAGAAACTCTTAATTTTCTAAGTTCTTTGGAAGTACAATTTTATTAAAGAGCATTCACAAGAATTAATACTTTAAAGTCATCTTAAGAATAAACAGTTCATCTTCTTCATCCTCATAGGCAGTAAGCATTATAAGATAACATACATGTACATGCCCAGTGTTCACAAAATCTGTTATTTTTGTATTTTCCCTGACACAATAACATCTATTTTTAAATCATGACAAAGATTTTTTTAGATGATCATTACATTACATACAATAAATGTAAATCATCTTATTTCCATCCAACAGCCAACGTATTACATCAACAACATTGGATAGGATCTTAACCAGTACAAACACAAGGATTCATGTTTCAGGTCGTTTATTTCCAGTAAAAGACAGATTACCTCTTACCATGCTGTAGTCTTCATTTTCATTTTATAAAAGCAACCCCTCTTTAATCTCACTGTCAATTTAATTATGAAGTGTGAATTGTCACATTTCTAGCACATGTTATGGTCCCTGCTCTGATAGCTTCGTGATTTGCACTTTTAATAGTGCATCAGTGGAGAGAGGTTGGCATGAAGGCCAGTAAACCCTAGCAAAGCATGCATTCACTCCTTGCTTTGGGACCCAGTGGGGGGTAATAGTGGAGCTTGATAACCAGAAAAATCAGTGAAGGCAAACAATTTTCAGTGCTTGAACACTTTTTCTCACAGTGAGATCTGCCTGCTGGACACCTCTCTGTCACCTGAAAGAGGAGGCACATTGCTTGCTGCATAGCGGCAAGGAATAAGGACAACACTACTGTTCATATTGTCAGGCTAAAATCTTATTTTGGTGAGACTCTTTGCAGGGGAACAATCTCTTATAATAGCCCCACCCCAAGAGACCTTCACGCTTCTGTTCAAACATTGGTATGTGGAGATACATTAAACGACTCCTGCAAATACCTTTTTTGCCAGAAATCTCTTTAGCAAGTCAACCTGAAACTTGCTGTTGTAATATTTTCATTAGGTGTTTTGTTGCTAGGAGTACTTAGATTGGTTAAGTGGATAAAGGTTAGAAACTTCTTGACTTTCATTTGCCCAAGCTACCTCATCTGTTCCCAGGTGGCTCCTGGTCTGTCCAGCTGGCCATTGCTTCTGTGGTGGGCTCACAAAGCTCTATGACCACTCAGGCACATACAATGTATATTATTTATACAACTCTTCTCTGATCGGTTGGTGCCTCCTGTTCTCCTGTGTCACTTCAGCCATCGTCCAAATTTCAATGTCATCACTAGAGTATATTTAAACTCATAACAAGTTGTCAGCTCTTTCTTCTCAGGATGAGAGGTTGTTTTGAGATCAGTTGAAATTGTTTTGAGATTTCCAGTGTTGGGAAGATGACTATTGAAACTGAAATGGCCGCATGGATTTTAGGGTTTGGACTTTCTGATCCTTCCAAGTACACTAAGTACCCAAAACTGAGAAATGGGAAGCTTGGATGTGTAAAACCTCAAATATTTATTTCCACTTTGGCTTTTGAGAGAAACATCAGTCAATTTTAATTTGCCTGAATCACTGTGTGTATACAGTATGGATGGTCAAGGGGTAAAATAAAGCTCTAACTTGATTTTAAGTCCCACCCTTACACTGAAGGTGCAAAAACATCACTCACAAGAAAGCTGGGATGATAATACCTCACACAGAGAGACAACACCCTGCAGCTCTGTAGAGGTAAAAAGAATTCTTCTATAACATCGACATGTGGCAGTAAATATGAACACCAGCACTGCTGTCTGGTGAGACAGGTGGGAAGGGTCACCACCACTGCCTGTTCCTCCCATTTCAAGAATCCTAAGAATTTGCACAGTGGCACATGCCAAGTGGCAGAAAGAAAAGGCTCTGCTGAAAGTGAATAAACAGCTCCTACAAAATAAAGATATGTTTATCTTCAGAGTTTACAGAGAATCTTCACAGAGTCACACAGCTTTGAGATCTAAGTGATACTTAGTGTTCAAAAAGCAAGCGAGAACACTCTTCCCTTCTTTCAGAGGATTCTGACCTTACTTGTGGAGGTAAACCTTATGTTTCTGTGAGGTGAAAGTTTACTGTATAGTTTACTGTGTGTCAGCTTGAAATTACCTGCCATACAGCTGTTGGAGTTTTTCATAAGTGAATTTCTCATGTGGCTGTGGGAACATTTTACACAGGATAGGAAACAACTTGTAAAGTATTTTGACAGAGATTCCAGATTTGTGAGTGTGTCTTCAGTTCCACATGACACTGTATAGAATAGGCAGAAAAGTAAAGTTATTTTTTCTATTATATATGCAAGTGTACAATGAAGGAATGGCAAAAACTACCTTCGCCTTTTGGGATGAAGTAAGAGAATTAATCATTTACTTACTGTGAGACAGTGTTACAGAGCTGAAGGGCACAGAAGCATTAAATATGTTAGGCAATAATTGCAAGCTAGAAACCATATAGAATATGCATCCAGACATTATTTTCTCTTTTAAAATTTACCTTAGTGTTAGATACACCCAAACACAAAAGATCTTTAAATCCACATTTAATAAATGGAGAGCTTAGGTTTTATCTATTTGAATTTATACACAACCCGAGTGCAACAATCTGCTCTTGGCATCTGTGCCATAAAAATACAGTTCTTAGAACAAGTCACCCACAATTCATTGTTTCCTTATTACCTGGCAAAGTTTAAACTAATGAAACAAACCCACCCCATTTTCAAATGGAGTACATATCATGGCTCATCTCTTAGGATGCATGATAACAGACAATGATCTAACTTTGTCCTGGCAATCAACTAACTCAAATCATTTCAGGCTTGGTGAAGGAAATTAAAGCTTCAAAACTGTGGAGCTTCTACATATCAAATTAAAAGACCTGTGGTGGAACATACTTTATACAGAGAGGGAAAAACAGCTTCTGCAGCCAGCTGCAAGTAAGCTAGGGCAGTAGAGGTTAACCCAGCTGACAGTCAATGCCAAAACACAGTGCCACTTTCTACTAAACAGCAGTGGGATAGCAGGTAGCATCCTGACGAGCAGTGAGGTCAAAAGCAATCTTGCCACAAGCCCATGATGCCCTGAGCTTGCCCTCATTGCTCAACCAGATCAGTTGTCACCAGGCTGCGGAGGAAAGGAGGGCTGCCTCTGTGCAATGAAATCACTGCAGTGTTTGTTTCGTTCCATGATTTTGACCCCATTTGCAGTTTGATTAGAGAACAGCCAAGATGCAATCTCATAGTACTCTATATGTATCAATCAAGGCGAAAAGAATTGTCCAAAACTAATTCTGCAAATAATTCAGCAAGAAAATAAAGGCCACATAGAAGCAGCAGCTTAACATCACAAGCATGTATTTTTTTAAACCTTTGTTTAGAGTTTGCGACTTTGGTCTTATTAAAACAAAATGCACTCTTCCTTTTTTCCAGTCAATGCCATTTCTAGTGAGATGAAGCATAAGCAAACAAAGAGTCTATGGTGTAGAAATTTGCCAGCTCAGTCCATGCTCCAGGAGCACTCATGCATTCCTCAGAGCTAGGAACTTCTTGCACAGCAACATCCATGGACAAGGCTCTTTCCTGACTTTGGTGGCACACAAGACTCCCTACCAGGCCAACAGACGATGACTGATTGTGGTTATTCATGTCAGCACTATCCCTGACTCAGCTACAGGACATACCCTGGGCAAGAGACCTTGCTTCCCCTCGGCAGGTCCAGTGCAACAGGGGCACAGCAGATCACTTTCTCTGCATGAGCAGCTATTGTAAGCAAACCCTCTGGTTTCAGGATTTCCAGCCCAGCTCCCTACAGAATGATGAATGCTTCAAGTCTCGCTCTGTAAGGCAATCTGTGGCCAGAGACCAAGGCTGATAAATTTCCAGTGAAAGCACCATGGTCAACAGTCACACAATGAAGGCTACACAGTAAAATTAAAACTCACTGTGGAGAGAAGAGTTTTAGGGCTTCCCTGAGAATGAGCCTTAATGATCTAATAAAAATTAGAAAAGTGCTTGATCCTCTTTTATCTCCAAGGCAAAGAATATTTCTTCATTTACATGCATATTTGTATATCCCACTATATGTCATTATTGAAAACAAATCATCAAAACAATCCCACATTATTCTAATATGCACTTTTCTTTCTCTGTCGAGTCGATAATTAAAAAATAAAAGCCACATGAGAAGTCATGCTTTGCTTATTTCCTTCATGATAAAGTTTTCAGATACTGTGGTGGCAAACCTGTTTTGAATAGCAAGCATTTACCAGATCCTATTATTCTACAATTTCTGTGGGAGATTTCTTGTCACCTTGGAAATTATGTTTAGTTCTAGGAAGAAAAATTAGCTTTACTCTGAGGTCTAAGTAATTTGGATATATAGCATGCAGCCTGTAAAACAAAAGTTTAATATCAATGTACCCAAAAGTAGATTTTATGACTGTTAAATATACATGTTGCAAAAGATTAGATTTACTGGTTCGCTCATATTGTGTTTGTCATTTATAACATTTGGGCACTGAGAAACATAAACTTATTTTATGGTTCTTTCATCCTTTCAAAATGATTGCAGGCCCCTCGATAGGCAAATTCAACACAAGGGTTTCTGGAATATAGACACTGCACATACAAAGGTATTATTTCTGATGGATAACATTCTTTTAAGGTCTTTTCATGATCCATTAATTTATGAATTACACAGCAGAGCAGGCATTGCAGAGGGCTTAATTTCAGTTATATGTTGATCTTTTTCCCTTGAAGCAGATTTTATACAAAAAGTAAGTAGGACTAAAAATAACATGTTCTCTTAGATTGACTCTGACAGTTCTGATCATAAAATTTAACTTTATTCTTTAGTTTTCTTAAGGTGGGCTGTTGCGTCCATTCCTATCTATAAATAGGAATATGCACAAAAAAATCAAAATAGAAAAGTATAATTTCAATGTTTGTTTCATACACAGCACAGTTACAAAAAGCAATGAAATTGCCATGGAATAAAATTTACAATAAGGAATGAAGTATGAAAATAAATGCTGCACAAAAATTAAGATTAAAAAAAACAACTCGATAAAACTTTTTGACAATGTATTGGTAAAGTGACTTCATGGGAGCCAGATTTCCAGCAAAGCATCATATCTCCACCTTGCCAAACCTAATCCAATTCAGGTAAACCAGAAGTAAGTTACTACAGATAGGTTATTTACACGTCAATGAGAAAATTAGTCTCAAGGTCCCTCTTACTTGAAAAGAACGCATGTGCCTTTGCTCATGACTCAAAAAAGAGACCAAAAAGTGATGAGCATAATCATGGAAGTATCCTTACCCTCTAAATGCTAGTCCCTCCAGGGACTGAAGGACAAGGAAATTTCATAAGCCATCATAAATCAGTTTTATAGATAATACCTCAGTGTTTAGAACTCTCATTTATTTCTCTTTTCTCTCCTCTCTCCTTTTCTTACAGCAATAATAATAATAATAAAAAGCCCTCAAAACTGAGAGGGAGAATCTGTTAGTAAGCTAAAGAAGTGATAAAATTCTGACCTCGGGAGGTTTCAATCCAAGCAGCAACTATGAACATTGCTACTAACAGAATTTGGCCATGTGCTTGCAGAACAGTATTTCAAGCAATCCAGATCAGCGGCAATTAAGAGATCTGTTTATTACTGACGGGGTGTGGCAATGTGTAAGAAACTCATGGTCTTCAGAGAGGGAGTTTCTTAACTTCCTTTTCATTACATTCAATGGTTTCTGTTTCACAATGAAAAAGTGTTAAAAAATGCTGACAGTATTTACATTCAGATTTCTCTTGCAAATAATTATGGTACCCAGTATGATAAGTGAAGCTGAAGCTAACATAAACCTTAATATGAACACAATATTTTTTAATGCTGAAAGAGCAGAACCCTCTTTTTCTTCCACACATTACCCTAGAGGCATTACCTGATGATGTGTAGTCAGATCTTGGTTTCTTGAAGTTCCCACAACATTTTCAGGCATTACAATTGATGGTAATGTTCTTGCCATAAGCACAATTGTCATCAAGAGATGTAATATCCATTGAACCATTTACTTAAGTATAGTAACTATTTTATCTCTTGTAATGAAACTTACAAAACAAAGAGCAAGGTTTTGTTCAGAATCAAACAAAAACATAGCTGTTTGTTCTAGTGTTGTGGTTTGGTTCTCCAAAGGGGATTCTTTACATGTCAGTAAATCTGTGACAGGTTGAAAAAAATAAAAAAGAATATTTATTATGAAGGTAAAATTGTCTGAAGTCCAAAAAAATCATGCCATTTTCTTGAAACAAGCAAAAATAGGAAATTCTAGGCACAAATGAGGAAAAGCTGCCTAAGTACACCTAGAAACATTTCAAATGGAAATCATGGATCCTAAGCTACCTCCGAAAATATCCAGTCATCAGTATACACATGCAGCAAATGCAGTCACTAAAGGTCTTATTTGAACAGCATGTAGGACAGACTGATTTCTTATATACACATTTTAAATCCCCATTTTAAAGCTGATCTAGGTAAATTATTTCAAAATTCTAATTTGGAGATCATTCACAAGATCAACTTACTGCTGCTTAACAACACCTTAGTCTTCAGCTGAGCATAGTAATAGACCATGTGTGCATTCTTAGACTACAAGCACACATGAGAAAAAAAAATCTTTAAAACCTTTGTGAAATGGAGTTGTTTGATCTAATGACTTCTACCTTATATTGGTGATGGGCTACTGGCTTGCACATAAATTCATTTCCACTGACATGTGGTAGCCCATTAAGCCACTGTAACTCAATTTCATGTCTGACTACATATACAGAATCAAACTGATACAGTTTGAGAAAAGTTTCACGTTGTTAAGGTGACTACAATCTTCCTAAGGCAATAGATAATTTTCCAAAATGGAGAACAGACTGAGCATTTCTCTGCTTTGAGGCTTTAATACACATAAATGTTCAACTGCCCATTTTAACAATACCAAGATACTTAAAATGGTACATCTGGTACTGTATATCAGAGTAATGCTGATACAAGCATAGCCATTCTGTCATAGTTACTTCTATAGAGATGAAGAACTACATTATTAGGGATCTTCAGCTCTGTGTAATTATATCCAACTTTACAAGCTATAGCAGTTGTCAAATAGTTGGACCAGGACAAAAAAAATCCTATATCTGTTAATTTAGCAAGGTCATTTTATATCAATCAATGATAATTTTCAGGTAGCATGTAATATAGCTCTCTCAGCCATAGCCCAGCACACTCAGAAGCCTCTTTATATGTAAGGAAGGTGTAGATGAGAAGCTGTTTCACTTGCAGACAGCAAGCAGAATCATGCTGTTACAAATGCAGGAAAAACATGTGGAAGGTAACAGAGAAAAGTCAGCTAACAGGCTTTGTCTGAACTTCAAAATGCACAGATGAGTCACCTCTGTGGAGCACACCATGATGGCAGGAACTAACTCTACAAGAAAGTGCTGACCTAGCGTGGGAAACAAGAATTGCCTCATACTTGATTGCTGAAATTCTAATTGTTTCAAGAATTGCATACTGACAGCTTAAGTTTTTGCCTTCATTGAAAGAGCCGGCATGTTTTTCCTGTTCTCAAATTAAGTCCAAAGAGTTATTTTTAATAAAGACCTAAAATAGTCAACAATTAGCTGAAAATATGGGAAAACCACATTCACCTTGATGCTCTTTTCTTCCAGAATAACATTTAGTCTTTGTTTCTCTTGAAGGCGTGTATCTGTTAGAAGACTGAAGACCTGCATGCTGCTGACACAACATGTAGGATTTTCAAAGCAGTGCAGTAGTGTATCACCTGTCATTGGCTCTAGTGCCACTGCTAATCACTTTTGAAATAATCCAATGCAACAGACATTGAGGCCATCAATATTTTTCCCATTATCACAATGTAGATGCCATTTGGATAATGACCACTGCCCCAGAAGAGCAATGACAGGCTTCTGTGCCATCACACTTTGACCAGAAGCATCATGTGAACTGTGCGTCATTTGGTGCTCTGAACTGCAGCAAGATCAGGATTTCCAGCCAAGCAGTATGGTTGAAGGACTGGGCCTTTTCCAGCTGTTAAGCCTTCCTCTTTTCTACATGGAGCAGAGGCTAAGTTCAGGTGGAGGCAACTACATAAAATCCAGTAGGTCCTTGGGGAAAAGAGAAGAACTCACTAGGGTTTCAGAATCAAGCAAAGAGAAGGGGTTAGGAGCGTCACTACCAGCCATGGACTTCACACATCAGTGCTAAGCTGCATCCAATGTTTCTCTGAAAACAGTGCACTTTTCCATTCCTCTCCCAGAACATCTATTAGTCCATGATGTCTTAAACAAGTGAGGGAAGACTTGGAGAAATTACTTGGTAGTACCTCCAGGTCTGAAGAATTTCTGACAGCAAAACAGTGAACAGGTAGCAGAAACAGCATCAGAAACATGATAAGCAAAGGTCGACCTAGATTAACTATATTCTCCTGAGGAGAGGTCCGAAGTCTGGATTAGAGGTTGAAGTAGGAGCACCTCTTTGAACATAACTAGGAATTGCACTGAAGTTCTTCACATCTCCAAAGAGGGCAGGAAGGAATTGCCCAAGAGTAACTAAGACTCCTAACAGACTAAAACAATTTCATGCAACTCACACTCAGGAACTGTACACGATTTTATACTCTAAATTTCAAATAGGATGTAACATAGGAGCTGGACACATCAGCCACTTAAAACTTTAACTTTAGAACTTCTGTCAGTGGTGGGAAAAGGGAGGGCTGGGGGGAGCAGGCTGTTCTTCTAGACTGGGTGGATCATCTAAGGGAATAATTTAGTCTCTGTGATATCTAAATCATGGCCTATTTATTTTAAATTCCAGTAAAAGGCTAATTAGTGTTAATTACAGTGGCAGGGATAGTGATGTGGCTATTCACACACAGACAACTTGGCAGAGACCAAACTCCACTTACACATAGGTCAGCGAAAAGAAAAGAGCGAACTGCACTTTGTCACATCTCATTTGGATTGCCTTCAAAATGCTGAGCTAGAGGCAAAAGATACCACGGTTCATTTCCAATTCCCTGTCTAATCCTCTCACCTCTAATTTATTTTAAAAGTTTAATCAGAAGTTCATAAAGCTCAGATATCAATTTTTTAATAAAAAAAAAATTAAGCACCTGCAGGTAATCTTTTTAGGAACTCATGGCTGGCCCAAGTTTCATTATGAATAGGGACTTTCACAGTTCACCTTTCTGCAAATGCTACTGTGATAAAATGTAACTTTCATTCCTTCGCTGTTGCTTCAGGGATGTGTCATTTAGGGAAAATAAATAGAAGACTTCTATCGCAAAGAAACCATGCTCCTTTCGGGGTCAGTGAAAAGCTGCACCTCATTCTGGAGTTTCTGGCAGCATAGTAATAACTTTTCTGCAGATTTGTCTCTAACTGCTAGAAACCTTAGTACTAATATGATATATTCTTGGTATACAAATACTGTAATATTTGCAAATAGAGAAACCTTACCAAATTTGGGGGCTTTAACTTACTATTAGTTGATTAAAATGATGATATTAATAGTTCTTTAATGATGTCAGACAGCTTTGGAATGCCGATTGTTACAGTGTTCATGGATTTCCAAAAGTCAAAGTGTTTTGACAAGATCTTTCTCTTAAGGCTCTTAAAGAAAGTAAGTTATCAGAGGGATGTAGTAATACGTTGTTTTCACCATGGGAGATCAGCAATCAGATACCTGCACTAGAACTTGTTCTCTTCAGTGTATTCATAAATGATCTGGAAAAATGAACTAATAATGAGATGGCAAAGTTTGCTGATGATACAAATTACTCAGAACGGTCAATACCTCAAAAGGTACTGAACACTGAGTGATTCAGCAATAAAAAATATAGACATTATTTAACATCAATATATGCAAAGTAATACACATGGAAGGAAAAAGACCAACTTCACATACACAGAAACAAATTATACAAAAATAAATAATTTAGTATTGCTTCAGCAAGAATCTTGGACTCCTTGTTGAGGACTGTCTGAAAACATCCGTCCAGTGGTCACTGGCAGACAGAAAATGCAGACTGAAAGTTACAAATCACTGTGTAAGGATGAAAAGTCAAAAGACAAAGTATTACATCACTGTATAAACCCACACTGCATCCACATTCCAAATACTTCACCTAAGCCTGAATGATCCATGTCCAAAGATTTATTAGAAGTAGGAATGTTGTGTGCTAGACACCACAGATGACTTGCAGTATACTATTGTAACTGTATAAGGACGGATTAAAGTGCTTTTCAACTTCGAAAAGAGATGACAAAGAGGAAATAATTCTTTTTAAAAGGGAAACTAAAACATAGGTGGCCAGTAAGGAACAATTGTTCACTATTCTTCCTGCCATAAGACTTTAAAAGCTCCAAGTATCACAGTTTTAATCAAACATAAATGCTTTTCCATACAATTCACAGCTACATTGTAGTTTATTGTCACAAGAATATTGTGGCTAACAAAAATATAAATGGGTATAATAAATAATTAGAGCAATCTATAGAGAAAGGATTCAGCAAAAGCTAAGAAATATATAATGCACTTAAATCTACAGTTTAAGTATTGTGTACCTTGTGGACACAATAGGGCTAGAAACTGGGGGTGGGGGAGAATATCACTTTATGCTTGTCCCATTCTCCTCCCTAAGAAAGTTAAGAGACCATACCCCATTCTGATTTAGTGTGGCCATTCTTGTCCTATTATTTAGACCCAAAAGCCACAAGTTTCATGATCTAATTATATCTGCCTTCAAGAAACAACTTAAATTTGGCTTCTATTTTCAGCTCCAGGCAGAAAAGACATTAATTCTCCTTTGTAATAAATAGGGGCTGAGCATTGCTGGCACTATTATTAACTCCTTCCTCCAGCAAACCTACTCTGTACTGCCGCAGCAATCCCTTCTGACTGCAGAACAAACTCTGCTCCCTACTTACTCTTCTTCATCTGACTGTGTATCCAATTGATCTCTCATCTTGTCCTTCATTATATTTATATTGTCCTTTACTGATTCTTGAATATACGAGAAACTTCTATGTTCTCTTAAACACCTGAAAGAATACTACATGTAACCTTTAGTCAGATTGCATCGCATTTAAAAGCAACATATGCAATTCTTTTATATTCTGCAGTATAATTTTATTTTCTTCACTGACTTTTATTCAGTTTTGTCCCCCTGAATATTTCAGAGTGTGAAAAAGGACAAATCATTTCCAGGATGTCATATATACATATTCATTTTCAACATCATATTCACCATACTATTTATATCAACAGTTTTATTGATCAGATACTTACATTCATTTTTATGGTTAGGAAAATGAGGTTTTAATCATAAAATCAGTAGCTGGGTGGGTACATAAAGCTGCATTTGAAAAATGGAAGAGCTGAGTGAGGTGCAGCATGCTCAAGCTCTAAGGCAGCGCTGTGCCTCAGCACTAACAAGAAGGCAAGGTGTCTACTTCTCTCCCCTAAGCAGGCTTATGCACAAATTAAAGTGGAGAAAAAAAACAAGAGCTATAGATAATGACTGAGCTTCTTAACAGTTTGTATGCTTCACTTCCACAGCATTTTAATGAAATTCGAATGCCTTATTCTTCTGGGTTCTTTTAAAAACCCCAGTCCACATCACCAGATGCATAAACTATGACTTAATGTTTTCTTTTAATGTTTTCTCATCACAGGGCAGATGAACCACATTCTGTATGAATTATAAACTGCATTTACAACAACTAAGTAAAGTAGTGGAAGGTCTGGATTAACCCAAAATACAAGGGATAATTTGTAAATGTTCTGTAGATCCTGACTGGCCTTCAGAACATAGACGGCAAGTGAATAAGCACCAGAAGGCTGTTCTCAGAATAAGTCAAAAATCCATTTCCAGAAACTTTAGAGGCTTTAAAATATTGACCTTACAGCAATAGAAACAGTGATATAAGAAATGCATATTTAACTTCATCTTTTTGCATCAATGAATCCAGAACTGCTCTGCAAACTGTGCATAGATATTTTTGTCACGGGGCAGAAGCTCTGTGAGCAGCAACGGTGAGGAGGAAGGATTGGTGTGAGAGAACTAGCAGACTAGCAGTCCTCCAGACATGTGCCAGGAACACAGGCACTCCGAAGACCATCACCATAATTCAGGCTGACCTAGTTCAATTTACTCACTCTGAATAAATAACCTTAAAAGACAGAGGTTCTCTGACATCTAAAGAAGAAAATGCTCCTGCTAAATTCTGTGTATCCTGCAGAGTTTGGGTAAAGAAAAGTGATTTTTAGGGTTGAAGGCTGTTACAACAAGGCCACATGCAGAAACTAAATAGGAATGCCATGTAGTGCACAAGTCTGATTTGTTTTATGTAATTTTTTCAGCACCTCTATTTTTTAAGAAATTGATTCTGATGGTTTGAATCAACACTGTGTTAGCACACTCTGCTTCTTTATTTTGATAATTAATGGAAAGCTTCTCAAATGTTGGCTGAAAATTTTCCTAGGCAGATTTTTTTTTTTTTTTAGCTTGGCTTCGTGAGAAAATGAAGCTTGCGTGCATCACACTGTCTCCCTGTCATGTTTGTTCAGCTTCAACTGAACTGAACAGCATAGTCCTCTTTAAAGTAGGAAAATCTTACAACAGACCTGTGCAACATTCAGCACATCATGGAAGGCAGCTCCCAAAGTCATTAATTTTGTTGCCAGCAGAGAAGAAGGGCAGTTGATTAGGTTCAGCTAGTAGCAGCTGCTGACCGTGCCAGACACATACAGGTTGGTCACCTTGCATGTGTGCATCTCCAGAACAGCATCTGCCGGGTCATTTCCAGTTGTTAGGCCAAGCAACAGTAGCTAAAAGCCATGAAACAGAAGAGCTAAGGTTAAGTGAGGCATCTCACTATGAGGACACAGAGAGATTGGAGGGTACCATGGAAGAGGACACTTCAGTGGGACAAACATGAATGCATCACAACACATGAGAGATAAAGCCAGAGCTAAACAGTTCTCATTAGTTCTGCCATTCAGGAAATGATCTGCATCTTTGGAGTTTTTTCCTTCATCTCTCTCAGTCCACCTATCTCCAGTTCTCCAGGTGGACTGATCTTTGCTTACAGCTCGTATGTACAAACCCCTATACAGGCACAAAGCACTATAGATATGTATTTAGTCACCTGTGAGATGATGGGTACAGGACAAGTTCATGATTAAACATATGTGTAGCATAAGCCAATGTTATATGTGATGCAAACTGAATAGAACAGATGTTTTATCATAGGTAAGGTGAGAGGAAATAAGACAATGTTTATTTACATAAGCAAATGCCACTTCCCCTTGCACAAGTAGCAATTGAAAATGTGTCCGTCACTGGACCTACAAAAAGAATACACAAGGGCTCATATTAGATGGAAGCTGCCTTTTATTCACATGCTTAAGAAGAAAGCATGCTGATGTTGATGAAACACCAGGTTTCTTTTCACAACTTTGTGGGACAATACTAGGTGTCTGCTGGCAGTTTTCTGTACAGAAAGAGGATCTTTGTGAAGCACATGAGTACTTTCATACCTGTGCAGCAGATAGTATTGTAAGCCCAGAGACACGTGCCAGCATGGCCATCAGGCAGAACCCTGGCAGACCTGTTTGCCTCTTAGGAGATAATATGTAGTCTGGCTTATGGTACATCCCGAGATCCCCTTTTTCCACTTATGGCCACTTGCAATTCCAAACAATAAGCAAAGCTATTGTATTCTCCCTCTCCGGTATAGCAATGTTAATAAGGTTTCTTATTTTTGCTTTGGAGGAGCAGGTTTTTCAACAAAATGTGGGGAGTGCTGCAGAAGGAAAGCCAGGCTCAGAGGCAATGCTGCTGCACAACAAACCCTTTGTTAGCTGCTGCTTGCAGCCAGCAAAGCAGCACTTGAGAGGCCTGCGTGGCAGCTCTGCAACTCCATCAAGCATCCCAACTGGCATCAGCCCATTTTGAAAAAAAAAAAGCAGTATTTGTCACCTCTAACAACTACTGCAGCAAAATTAAGCTATAATTCAGAATTTAAACCAGAACAGACAACCTGCTGGTTTTTATGGTGCATAATGGTTTGCCTCTTTACCATTGCTTTCCACAGTGAGTTGGGTTATGCAAAATAAAAAATTTAAAAAAAAAAAATATTAAAAAAACATTCAATCTTGAAGAAATTAAGCTAAAAAGAATTAAAAAAAAAAAGACTCTGATGCTTCTGCCCCAGGCTCCAGTAATAATAGTGAGTTGATTATATCAGATATGCCCAAATGATCATAATTATGATCTCAGATATGCCTAGATGTCATAATGAACAGAAAAGGAAAAAGAGCTCAAAGTCCTTGCTACCCTAATTTAGGGAAGAAATCGTCTGAACCCCCAGCCAGATGGAAGACAGCAGCTGCACAAAAGAGAGGACATCCCTGCAGAGAAGTGGCCCAGTCTCTCCAAGGTTTTATAACTAGCTATGCCTGCCCCTAAGGCTTCAGAGAAAAATGAAATTAAAAAACCCAGAATTAACCTCGGGAATCAGTTTCTCGCCTTCTGCAAGCAGCCAGTTGTAGCCCTGAAGCATAAGACTGGTTTTTTTAGTCATTGTCTTAAAGCAGAGCTGAGCATGTGGAACATGTTGAGGGCAATGAGAGCTCTCTGTTCTCCTCAACAGTTTGTAAAAGAAGGGAGTGACAAAACACAAATACAAATTCACACATGTAAAGATTGCACAGCACAAATGACCTCCACTGCCATCCACAGAGATGTTCCCAAGTCTGTTCTCAGAGTCAGATTAAAGTGTATCCAATTGGATTAAATTCCTAGCAATGGCAAATTTACCACCCACCTACACTGGGAAATTATTCCTACGTGTAATCACCCTCACTGCATCTTTATAGTGATTGAATTTTTCGAGCTTTGATTTTCAGCCATTGGATCTGTTCTAGGTTTTTTTCTGCAAGACTGAAATCTATACTTGATTTAGTTGTTCTTTTGTTCCTAATACATTCGTAATGCCTTCTTATTGTCTTAAGCTCTGCTGGCCAGTAATAATTCCTTATTACCTTTATCTTCTCCAAAAGTCATTTACATTGTGTAGATTCAATTTTCATTCCCAGTTATGCCCCTCTTTTCCATACTTAACATTGATTTCTTGTTTAATTATCACCTTTGTGCTTTCTTTACTAGGCTAGCTTTCCTCTCCAAGGTAACTTACTTGTCTGCTCATTAAAGCACAGACTTTAGAATACCCAGCAGAATTTCCTTGAGAAGTTCCACTTTCTATTAAAACTCCCCCTTTTAGCACTTGGTTAGGGAAACAAGTTGTTCTGATGAACCAGTCGATTTTAAGTTTCACATAATTCTGCCTGGTGCAAAAAGTTTGTTTCCACAAACTAGAGGTACTGCAGTATTTCTGAGTTTTTTGGCAATCAGCAGCTGACACTGCTTGATGCAACACACTGATTTATGTGACGCTTGAGTCAGACATTTCCATATTACAATATCCTTGAAATTTGCCTAAAATTATATTTTTAGAAAATTTAAGGGGTTCTTTTTCCTAATATTGTTCAGAAGAATCCTCATTCTGAATTTACTGATGGTAATATATCTTTTTCTCACACATTGTGAAAAAATCCTACAAAGAGGTGCTCTCCATTGCACCAGAATTTATCCCGGTGTACTTGTTCCAAATGCCCACCAGTCCATGTTCTGTTTTGCTGTTACTATAATTGATGTAAAATTTGTGCCATTTTCATTCTACACTGGGAATCCCAAATTAATTATTCTTATTTAAAATTTTGAAATTATTGGGGTTTTTTTTCAAATTGGCAGATAATATAGAAACATTATTCTCCTTTAAAATATTAATTAAAGTTATCATTGCTTTTCATGCTTCAAAATCTGCAAGTACAATATACTGTGGAGAAATCAACTGCACAATTTATATTGTGCAACTAAACTGCCAGTTGCCAGTGGTTTTGTGTGGTGGTGGTTTTTTTCATTCTAGTACTTGGATTGTAAAATCAAATAAGAGTAGCAATGAATATTGATCCATTTTTTATTACCCAGTACATCAAACATTATACCCAAGTTGCTTTTGTTAAAAAACTGCAGTACTTCAAAATATTTTTAGATATTTCCTGGCTCCTCTAAAACAAAACAAATAGATTCCTTGTCCCACCACAAGCCACTATATTGTATAGATGAAGCTATATGAGGTAAAAAAATAATGCAAAGGCCCAAGTGCCTTTTCAATGCAAAAAGTATTATGGTAAGTACCTTTTTAAAAAAACAAAATTAAATTCAAGTAGCCCCACTTACTCACAACCACTGTCAAGATGGAGCCATTCAGGACATGACTAATCACTTAACTCCAGGCAAGTTCATTCACATCAAAGGAAAGAAACCAAACATAAAGACCTTGTATGTCATAAGGATCACACTGAAGCTGGGCAAAGTTTCTTCTCGAAAGTTTTGGAGAATGTCTGTGGACTTTTGCATTTATGAACT
>JAWWEE010000122.1:59263566-59325703 GCA_035221455.1 Xenops minutus | reverse complement strand
GGAGGGGAGGGGAGGGGAGAGGAGGGGAGGGGAGGGGAGGGGAGGGGAGGGGAGGGGAGAGTGCACAAATGACAAATGAACCCCAAGGAGGTATGACACCTGTAGTCCCTAGTCTAAGAAACATAAGTATACTAGACAAAAATATTATTGTGGCAAGATGGGAGTTTGAGGGAACCTCAGAATATGTTGTGGCTTGTTACAGCCTTCTCCTGAGGGCACAGCTCAGGGTTGTGAGCAACACAGGTCCAACTCTTCAAAAGAAGAAAAGAACTGAAACCAGGTCGCCCATACTGAAGGTGAAGGCTGAAGTCATTGGGCTTTAGGGTAAAACCCTTTTCTTCCAGAAGCTTTGTGAACTTCTGTGCCTTGCTTTCATTATAGGTAGCCAAAAATGAAATTGTATTATTGGGGGTTAAAGGATCACAAGCTGAACACAAGCCAGCGTGTGCTCTGGCAGCAAAAAAGGCAGATGGTGCTGTGGGATGTCTCAGTAAGTCTGCAGCCAGCAAAAAAAAGAACCAGGGAATTCCACTCTCCTCAGCACTTACTAGGCCACATATGGAATATTGTATCCCATCTTGGTCCCCTTAGCAAAAGAGAGATGTTAAAAAATTTGGGATAGTCTAGCAGAGGGCCATCAAGTTCATCAGAGGACTGGAATATAAGAAGAACTTTTCCACCATTAGAGCAACCAAGCTTTGGACAGGCTGCTTAGAGAAGTGGGGAAACTCCCTGGAAATCATCATGCTTGATGGGCCCCTGATCATCTTATCTAAGGTCCTGCTTTCAACAGGAGCTGGGGGCAGATGACCTCCAGGGCTCCCTTCTAACTCAGCTTTTTCTATATGATTCCATAACTATCAAGGTTTTGTTCTGACTAGGAAATACAAACCAAACAAAAAATACTCAGCGCATCTGGAAATATATAATTTTCAGTTAGGACTTCAGACTGAAAATCTGACTTGCAGTGTAGTTTTAGTTTAGTTTCATCAGGGCATTCTGTCTCCATTCACCTTCTCTGAGGGCTTTCTAAGATACTCGTATCAACTTTGTCAGTAAACATAAATACAAACAATTCACTGACTTTTATTGTCTTGTATGTTATGCCTTGAATTGTTGATAGGCATTTATTCAATGCAATCCTATTTACATACAAACCATATATATTATATACTGTTTCCCTGAACACAGTAGGAAGCAAACAGCAGGAGACAGTTTCCTTACAGCTTCAAGCACCACTTTCTCAGGGCTGCATTACAAACAGAGCTCAGGCTGATGGGCTTCCTCGCTCCCTTTTCTGTGCACGTCTGCAGTGCTCTGCCCCTTGCACACATCCACACAACTGCAACAAAACAGATCTCACTATTTTCCAGACATCAAAAAAGTTCCTCAGATAGTCTAGCTAAGGCTTTACCATGAGTAGCACTCTAGAAAGAATAGTTGAGGACTGGAAACTATTGCTAACTAAAAGGAAATTTCAATATTTTGCTTCAGTGTGCTTTTACAGTAGGTCTCAAACAGCTTCAGAATAAGGTACAGCTGCAAAACCACACACTTGTATTCTTCTAAAACACTCAACCATGGCATGACGCTATGGGAAGACCTCTGTCTTCTACATTAATTACAAAATAGGTAACTTACAGCGTTCTAGTGCTGGCAAAAACCAGACACATTCTTTCATTTGCAATGTTTCAACAGTGAGCTCACAGGAAGGACTTTTTGGACTAATTCTGCTCATTACCTTTGGTGAATATATTGGGTGAACAAACAGGGCCATGCTTTGATAAAAACAAAGAATCAGTACCAGGAAATTTTACAGGTGAAAAGTAGGAAATAAAGAATATGGCACAGTCATGCTTCCTCATAACCCACTTCACTTTAATTCATGCCCACAATTGTATGCTTCACTGATGATAAAAAGTTGGTTATACATGCTGAAACAAAAACTAAGCAATATTTACAAGAATGAAAGAAATGTTCACAGATAAAAAGAATATGAAACAGGAGAGAAGCACTACCATTGTGTGCAACGCTAGCCAGGGAAAACCCAAATATTCTGGTTATCACAGCAATGTATCACCTTTCTGCATCCCCCTAGTAAACCTGCCTTGAAAAAGCATAATATCCAATAGAGGCCCTTACAAGGTATCTCTCATAAAGGGCTTTTTACAAGAAATCTGAAAACTGAAAATTTCTTCATGCTTCAAAAACAGCAAGGGGAGATCATGCTTTTGTTCACCTAGTGCTGTAATTATCTCATTAGTAATACCATTGCTGACAGCTCTAATGTCTTTACTCAAGAAGGATGTTTAAAAACTTGAAAGAAACTACAGGAAAAACTGGTGATACAGAAATCTTGCTTTACAGTTAGAAAATAAAGCACCTCAATGAGATTTGCTTAAGAGCTAAAGAGGGCTGAGATGCCTTGATCCCGGCCTTTAAGTATTTTCATTGAATACTGTCCAGTGCTAAAGGCTTTTTTACTCCAGTGAAGATGGAGTAAGTCAAGTCAAAGCTAAATTCAGACCACAAGTAAAGCACTTCACCTGAACAGTGAGTGTTGATACAGATGTGGTAGACTCTTTGTTCTCTGAACTCTTTAACTACAAATGAGACATCTAGTGAGGTTCACCTTGGTCTTCAAGCAAGACATACAGAGCGATGCTCTGTGGTCAGTGCTAAGGCTGGACTGGATTACATCACCAAAATGATTGAGCTCTGCTTGTCTCAAAGTCTATCCAGCAATTACATTGAGACATGCTTGTAATTCACTCAAAGCACATTTTGCAAATAATTATGAGTGTTACTACATGCTTACTGACATTCTGAAAGTTATTTTCATGTAAATAGGCTACGTTTTAGAGAATATTTTTACTAATGTCCTAGGACTCACGTATTTAAGGAACAACAATTTAACTGGGATATAGGAAAATTCACATAAAGAAAATTGAATGGCTGATCTGCTTGGTGCTAGCTGCAGGAGTCGTAGAGAAACTAAAAAGTATCCAACTAATTCTACAGTCTTCTATTTGCCTGAAACCCCAATTGCTTTTACAGGAGCTAAGAATCTCTAATATTCTACCAGTGTTTAACTATCAAGTATATTAGTTTATGGGGCTCAACAAAGAGCAAACTTTGTTTATTAACTTTTCAGTAAATCCCTCACGAACTCAAACGCTGGCAAGAGAATAAGAACAAAATACACAAGTGTTATCAGGAAACATATATATTTATTACTTTCCAATTTCCCCAGCCCTTGGTAACCATTGAATTTCCATTATTTTCATTGATTTGATCAACTTCTTTTAGTTCAGAACATGAATGAGCTGAAAAGTGAAGAGCCAAAATAAAATTCACTTTCATAAAGCATTTGTCTCCATACAGAATTCACCAGCATAATTATACCCCTATAGTTCTGATGGTAAAACTCCCCATGTGGACTCTTGAATTCTACAGGCATTCATGAAAGATTAGAAAGGATCCACAAGGTATAATTATAACACTATAGTCTCTGGTAAATTTCCTCATATAAAGAAGACTTTTTAATGTTGAAAAAAAAAGAAAGGAAAAGTCCTTCAATTTCCTAATGTAGAAATATTATGAGGTTTTCTGCTCTTCAGTTACAACACACTATATAAGCATGCACAAAAAAAAAAAAAAAAAAAAAAAAAGAAAAAAAGAAAAAAAAAAAAGAAAAAAAAAAGATTACTACTATAAAAACAAAGTTTCCTTGGATGATTCATTTTGACTGACCACTGGTCAAAGAACATTGACCTGAAATGATATCACAATTATTCAAGGTTATTTACCAAGGTTTAGGAATTTTTAAAGATCTAGGTAATTTTCCCTTTTAATACCATGGGTACAATTGATTTGTGGCATATGTGTTCATTGCTTCTGCAAAGCAGCTTCTGTAAGCCATACTTAAGCAGCAAACAGTTTTGTGCCTCTGCATAAAAATGGATTTGAGCTCTCAGTGCCATAATGAGAGGGGAAATGACAAAATTACAGTAGATTTTGTACTTACTGTATAAAAGATGAACATAATAGATCTGCTCTTACTCTAGTTTCTTCACCTTGTAGCTATATGGTTAGAAAGCACAACTTCCAGTGCTCAGAGTTGGATAAAACTTGCAAAAAAGCTAAACATATGAAGATAGAGGAGTTAATGGTTAAGGCATCCAAAAAATCATAATTCATTTAAGTAAAACTGTGCATAAATGGTTAAAGAATTTAGAGTCTGCTGAAATAGATTAAATTTAACCCCACAGTTCTCTCAGGTTCTCATTATAGAAGTAAATTAAGGTTTTCTGGATGGCTTTTAATGTGTGTTTTCTCTCTTAATTTATTTCATTTTACTGAAGTGCAATATTTTCACTACATTTCCTCAGTTTCAATTTATTATTTTTTTATAGCTAACACACTTCTAAAATATTTTAACATTAATATTCTAATGCATTTAGCTTTTATATAGTTTCTTGGCAGAGATTTTTCTTGGATTTCTTTTCTTTACAATTATTAAAAATGTTATGCATGTGCATTAAGAAAGAATATATGGGCAATACGGTTTGGTAACCAAAATATACAGGGTGAAATCAGTGTATTGCTTTTCAATGTCTTTGTGTCATCATAACAGCATGCACAGTCAAAAGTCATGAAGCTTAACATTGATTTACAATTGATCATTAGATCAGAGATGTAAATTATTATGAGAGGACTCAA
This sequence comes from Xenops minutus, assembly GCA_035221455.1. NCBI lineage: Eukaryota > Metazoa > Chordata > Aves > Passeriformes > Furnariidae > Xenops > Xenops minutus. The sequence continues at coordinate 59,320,981 of JAWWEE010000122.1, read as the reverse complement.
GACTGACTTTGTGAGTCCCACATAGTGCTAGGCATATTTTGAAGGAGGAGGGAGACCAGAAGGAAAGTAAGTGAAAGCTTCAGTACAGTCACTCTGCAATGATCAGAATTATAACTTCGTTGGTTAAAAACCAAACCAAACCAAAAAAAATAAGCCAAGGGTAGAAGGTAGGTGGGACATGACTAAAACCAGCCAAGTGTTGAGAAAGCCTTCATTTGTTGTATGGCACAGCCAAGTTTGACTCTGCACTGCATCCCAGCCTGCTCCTTCTCCCCGCCGAGGCACAGCCTCATCACTGGGCCAGTCTCATCATTCCACCCATGGATAGTGGAGCATTTTGTAAAACCCTCAGCAAAGGGGAAGGAGGGCATCCTACCCTCAGTCTGGCTGCTCCTGACTAGCTGAGGTCTCGTATTGCAATGGCTGGCCTAGAGTTGTTGACCTCACCTTGGTTACTGGACATATCATCACAATTAGTCACAATGATATGGTTAATGGATTTTTGAATTTTAATCTGCACTTCTTCAACTCTAGACTGATTAATTTTAGTTCTATGGTGAATCTGAAGTCTGTCTGCTAATTTCTGAGATAATTCCATATTAATTAAAGCAGCAAATTTCTCACAGAATCTGTTTAAAATAATTTTATTGAAACAGTGGGTGGTAGTGTAAAATTAGTGAGCATCCATCTTACACTCAAAATGAAAATTAGGTCAAGTACAAGAGAATATATTTTCACATAGAAATCAGATAGATTGCTTTTCGTACAACACAGATGCTATGGCTCAGAAGGGGATCTGGTTCCTCTATCACCTTTTAGGGTTTAATAGGTAAACTTTAATAAAGCTTCCTGTAGCAATTTAAAATACTTTTTTTAACAGCCTACTGAGGTATAAACATGTATTTCTTCTGTTTAACTTGCTATGTGGTCTATACACTCCTGCAGAGGGGCAGACCTACCTACAGACACATTTGCTTCCTCCTGCTGCATCTGCAGTAAGGGCTACCTACAGGATTCAATGAACACTACTTCAAAGCTTCCTTGCCCAAAAATTTCCAGAGTCTCCTTGGGTCTCCTACCTATGATCAGAATAGAGTATACAACCCTACAGAACAGATTATTCCATCACTGGAAGCACCATGCAGTTATACTTAGCACATGTCAGTTACATGAGTTTCTGGAGACCTATCCAATGATCACTGAGATCATTCCTTAAAATTTCAGTGTGCCTCCTACACCACAATATTCAGGTACATAAATATACACTGAACGTTTGTGCAATTAGTAGAGAAGTCTCATGCATTCTTTAAAACAGAACCCAAACTTACTCCCAGATCTGTGAACAACACCCTCATGTTTGGCAAATAGCAGCAGCTGCATCTGCACAGTGCAGAGAAAAGGAGGTGAGAAAATACTGTGCTCTGGTTATAGCTGCACAAACTGCTGCATAACACACAGGAAAAAACAGCAGCAAAACCTTAGCATTCTCTAGCCTTAGAATTTTGGTTATGTTCTAGTAATGTGATCGAATTAGTCAGTCCTATTATAAGAACTGTTAAAAACAATATCTGATATGCAAGTGCACCAGCAACAATGCAAGCTTTAAAACCTTACAAGCCATTTTGAGAATTAAACAGAGATTGACAGTGTCTCTATTTTGTAGTGCCAACTTTTTGAACACTTTGCATTTGTCATGAAACATATGATGGTGTTGGCAGCAGTTCCCAGTTAGCACTGGTCCCCTTTGTGAAAGCCACTGCCTAAACAAAGAACTAGATATGGTCTCATGCTCAACAAATTTGAAGTGTCTCTGTTCCACTGGTGAATTATTGCTATCCTGGACAGGAGGTGGAAAGTGCACAGGATTCTGCGGCACACAGAAAATAAGCTCTTCACAGTTTTTTAGGCTGTGCACAGGAGCCATTCTACCACTTTTCAGCAACCCCAGCTTATATTATATCTACAGACTTACAGTAAGATGAGATAGTCACAGTATTTAAACCTTCAAACAATCTACACTGCAAATCTGCCAGCCTCCTGTTCCTCAGAATGTTTCATCTCAGCTAAAAATTATCAGTTCAGAGGGATAAGAGCACAGAGGTATAGAGCTGACTGTAATGCATTCCACCAGACAGCCTTTATGAATTTTTTAGCTGAACTTTCTTCTGTCCTTGTTGTTCTTGCCAGCCACATGCAGAACATTTTAGAGACAAGAGCAATTCCTCTGAGGTTTACGTGCACTATTCAATTCCCAACAATAAAAAATAAAAAATAAAAGAAAATCCTTTTTCTAAACTGAGTTTCATCCGTATTTTCCTTCATCCTAAATTACAACTAACATCCAGTACTTGCACTGCATAGCTGAGAAGCTAGCAGAAATTGCCACATTCAATTAGCACACCAGAAGCAGCAAACTAGAAATAGGATTTCATTCAATTTAATTCACTAGTTGGTTGCCATAAATATTTGTCTGTAAAACATGGAATTCTGAATACTCCACAGACATTATTTTCCTTTCATGAAGATGTTTGTTTACTTTGGCAGTGATTCTCTTGGGAGAAACTCTAATGACTTCCACTACCAAAAAAAAACCAAAACAAAAAGAAACAGAAACTGCCACTAGCAAACAAGAAAATATTAGTCTAGTGTGCTGGTTAAACTCCAGGGCACAAAGAAGAAAAAACAGAGTAAATCACTGCTTTGCATTCTTGTGACCAGAACACATATCCTTCAAGTCCAGCAGGCAGTACAGCTCTCGTGATGAAAGTCAGGCTTTGAATAAAGGAAGAAAGCTGCCCATCTCCTGTGAATTTCAAGATTTTACGATTTTTTAGCCTTAGAAATAAACAAACAAAAACATAACATGGGAGTGGGAATAAGAGAACAAAGCAAACTATCTCAATCCCTGGTGTTAACTTTCCCCTCTGCTTTTAATTTCATTTCAACATACAGTGTTCTAACAATGGCGTTTTTTACCCAGTTTTGTTATATTTGGATGATTAATATTTTTTTCTTTCAATGAGAAAAAACATCAGAAGAAAAGATAAGCTACTGTGACTCAATGGACTGCTCACTGCTGAAAAAGACTTACTAGCTCCTTCCTAAGGGTGCATGATTATTATTTTCAGAGTTTAAAAAAAATCAAAAACAGAAAAACAGTGAATGAAGCACATTGATATAGATCTACAGACTCTTTTTTCTGTGAAATGTCAAACCTCATAATCTGCTTTTCTGTATGAATAACCTGCAGTCCCAGACTATTTACCATGTTTCCATGGGAGGAAAAAGTCATTAACAAAAAATCAACTTTAAGGTTAAGAGGAAGCAGCTCTAGCAAAAGTAGGAGAATCATGTATTTTTGTTACCAGTTAGAACAATGTGCTGTTCCTGGAATGCGTACACAAGCCGGTTTCAAAGTTTAAACTGAGGAACAAAGCAGATACATGTAACAGACCAGAGGACAGCAGACTGTGTACTTCCCTAAGCAGCCTGACCACAGGGAAGGAAGATCGACCAGATCTCCTAGCACAGTCCCTGCAAGTAGTGCAGGACAGACACAGCTACCTAAACACAGACGGCTGAGAGAGAGCCCAGGAAAAGAAGACATGGAAAGGGAGAAGAGAGGTAAAACAGCAAAGAGAAAACAAGAAATTGATTTTAAAAATCCTGATTTTTGTTTTGTTTTGTCTTTTGTTTTGCAGCTGTGGAGCTTTGGAAAAGAGGTCAGAGTAGTAAATCACTGTAAATAGTGAAAGACATATAAATATTGTGGGCTGTGGAAAGAACAATATGTTGCATTACAAGCAGCCAATAAGTCTCTATGCTCAGCCACTCCACAAAAGGTTTTTTGAAGTCAGTACTATCTGTAACCACATTTACTTTTAACAGTGACATGCTAAAAAAATTATCAAAAAAGCTGTGTTTAGCACTGTAATGAAAGCAAAGATACTTTTCATATGTATATCTAATTGCAGCCTATATTCAAAATCACAGCCACAGCAATTTTCCAACTAGTTAATAGGAGGGAAACAGCAGATTCTAGCAGTAGTCAGAGCTATTTTCTGTTGTATACATTAGGCTCCTGATATTCTGGTGTTCATGTTAATTTATAAAATGAGGAGGCACTGAAGTAACTCTGCATACACATAAAGTCTGAACCCCGTATCTGAATTTTTATCAGTTTCCTGATTTATTGCATGTTCACAAAAAACTGTAACACTTATTATGGGATGTCTGATCAGAAAAAAGTATGGATCCTACCCCCAAGAACACAGCCTTTTTTAAGAAGCTAAACCCACAGACCTTTCTGAAGTGGACAGCATCTCAGTACAATCCTATTCAGTTCTTATAACCACTTAAGGGTTCTTTTATTCAAGCAGAAAAATAGAATGGTTTGCAAGAATCCTTTCTCTTATAATAGTATTCTGTTGCTAACACTGGTCAATAGCAGATCTTATTCTCCTGGGTTTATAAATGGAAATAACTTAAGCCGTGCATTGTAATTTCTAGAAGAGATGATAACCACTCAGGGCCAAAACTCAGAAGCCACTACCTCGATGATCCCTTTCACGTCACCCAAATGGCAGACAGAGGAGCTGCTCTGTAATCCTTACAGTTTACTTCATCTTTATACATTGCTATTTTATATAGTTCATTGTGATTTGTCTTTATACTTTCTCTTCTATAGCACTGCTGGTTCAATTCACCACACAAAATTTAGCACTCAGTGGATGATGCAGAACACTTGACAAATAAGATGATCATTGTCTTTCAGGCACCAACAAAGCCAGGAGAGCTGTCAGCCCCAGCTCCGCCACAGGCCTTCCAGGTGAAGTTGATGTCTGGCACATTTTTGGAATGTATACACAGAAGCAGGTTGATTAATGGCTGCAAAAATCATAACTTATGTATATTTGGTTCTACCATACTGACAGCAACATCTGCTTTTTTTCAATTTACATATTATGTACAGTGGCATTGCATATGGCTTGGCATTTATAATGTTTGCTGTCTAGTCTAAGGAACTCGTCCCAGCTCCATGACTCTTTAGCTTCTTCTAGTCATTGAGATGAGGTGGGGCTCTGCCAGCATGCTCTCTTCTTCAGGAGGTCTCTCTTCTGAAACAATCAGGGAACACTATTTGATCATCCCAGTACACCCTAAGGTCTGGAAAGGCAGATTTAGGGAGTTCCTGTGTTGTAAATGGTTGAGGTACCTGAAGGAAGCATTATACATGCTTAGCTTGTTCTCACATATTTGTTTAGGCAGCTATTTTCAGACAGCATTACCTTACAACTGGCCTAATCCAAGAAAGCTCTCAAGCCTTCCCTAGAAAGGGGCAGCTAGGAAAAAAGAAAGCAGGAAGGAATCAAGGAATTACAAGGGAGAATAAAATATTAAAGCAAGAGGGTGTGAAGGCCAAATGGTCAAAAATCAAGAAACCTGGGAGTAGAGAGAGAAAGCAAGCTGCCAAGGGCAGGTCTCAGCACTTCTTGATGGCTTCAAGGTGCCAGTTAAGAGACTTAATTTGGTGGAGGAGCAGCCAGAACTTGTGGTCTCAACATACACCAAGGGGTCTCATATCTGAGGTAGAAGAGCCCAAAGGATTCTCGGTTTGACTCATTCTTGCTTGTATGAAGAGTCAAGAAGTCTATGTCACACAATCAAGAAGCATCAAAGACCTACTGGATACTACAGCAAGATAGCCAGAATCTTTCCTCATAATCAGCAGAGAGAGAGAGAGAGATCAGTTTTCTCTCTCTAAAAGTAACTGCATTAAGGTAGGCTAAATCATCCTTTGGCAGCGCCTGTCCTGTGTTTGTAGAAGATTAGGTAACTAACACAGAGCGGACGGTTCCTTTTTATATGGTTAAAATAGATGAGATTCACTCCGTGAAGGCTGTTTTAACAAACACACACGATTGGGATGGGTGCCTACTATGGTAGAGATAAGCTGCCATGAAGGATGTGAGTGCTCTTGTCTTTCAGTAAGTTTAAAAAGACTACTCGTGTACACCAAGACAGCTGTTTTGAAGGAAGAATTAATAGAACTTGGGCTTGATTTAAAGGTGAGGGGCAGAGAAGCTGATATATTACCAAAAAAAAAAAAAAAAAAGAAAAAAAGAAGTCAACTGGAAGAGTTCCTATGCACTTTGTAGAAACAGGCAGCTGATTATAGGAGAGACACAGAGCAACATTGCTTCCACCCTTGCTAGACGCCTGAGAATGCCCCAGGTAGGGGACAGCTTCTGTTCAGGCTTGCACACAACCAAATGTCAGGTGTATGACATGAACACAAAGGGAAGCCAGATGCTACCAGCTCTGCAGCTCACAAAACTAATGTTTACGAGGACTGTGCCGTGAAGCAATTCACTACTCAGAGAGGAACCATTACTTGGCCAGCAACATTTACTCAGCATGTGATCATCTGTAGGGCCTTGGTCCGCACTCTGGGTTTTTTAGCCCTTGTAAGACAGACAGCTGCAGAGTTCCTGAAACAGAGGCCCATAAAATGAATAATTCTGGAGTGTTAAGCCATAATACAGTGAAGATAAGCATGTATCAACTGTTCTTCTATGCTGCAGATGTATTTTCATCTTAACCCTGCAAGACGGCATGGATACCCCAATACACATACCCACACAGGTTCACAATCGTATCAGCAATGACTGCAAACGCCGGAAAAAAACGATTTTTTCCCTCCTCTACAATTTATATGCATACAGCAAACACACACAGATTTAACAAATACGAATTGTTACACTGGGTCAGACCAAAGGTCCACGGGGCAGGGAAGAACGCAGCCATCCAGTCGCTGACATCGGGCATGGATGGATGCCTAGAGAAAAGTACAACAGGTCAAGCACATAATGACACTTCCCCCGTGTACTCACACATTCAACAGCCGTGTATTAATTCTTGCACTGCTGAGCTACAGCTTTCCCAGAGCACAAAGGGAGCTCGCTTGTTTTAGTCTTTTCAGGGGTATGTTCATTTGTACCAGCAGTACATCTATAGGTGCTAAACTATTTATTCCCTTGTCCTTCCATCGGGTGGAAGGGATAAATTCCCACCTTTGACAGCGGAGTCCCTCAGAGGGCTCCACCTGATGCCACCACACCCCGATGCCCAAGGCCACAACCAACATGGCTTGCTGGTGGGGAGCAGGGGGTGACCAGCCCCGGTGGCCGGGAGCCGTGACACCCGCCCCACCGCCCTGCAGGAGAGAGCCCTCCCGTGTGTCCGACCCCGGGGGTGGCACGGCCCAGGGCGGTGACACGGGCACAGGGCGGTGACACAGTGACACGGGCACAGGGCGGTGACACGGGCACAGGGCACAGGGCGGTGATACAGTGACACGGGCACAGGGCGGGGCCGGACCTAGGGGGCGGGGCCTCACGCGGGGGGGCGGGGTCTGATGCGGAGGGGCGGGGCCTCGCGCCCGGCACATCTCGCGCCGCCGCGCCCCGCCCCGCCCCGCCCGCGGCGCGCGCCCGTGCGTCAATGCAAATGAGCAGCGCGCGCGGCGAAAGGGCGGGCGCTCGCTCCCACCACCCCCTTCCAATGGAGCGCCTCACGGGGTCGCAGGCGGCGGGAGGAACCGGAGTCCCGGCTTCGCCCCCCGGCGCCGCCGGTCGGAAGGAAAGCCAATCACGCCTGCCGCCGCAAAGCGAAACAAAATCGCTTCATTGCAGGTGTTTCTCACTTGGGCGTGTAAAGGCCGTGGAAGCCCAACGCCTGCTTCGCTCGCCCCAGGTGCCACCCCCCTCTCGCCGCAGTGGTGGCGGCCGGCCGGCCCGCCGGGCTCATGCATTATTCATGAGGGGCGGGGCCGCGGCGCCCATTGCCAAGGCCGGCCCGTGACGTCACTGTGACGGCTGTTCCGGCGCTCTTAAGGGCGCCGCGGCGGCGCCGGGCCGGCAGCGGGGCGGGGGCGGCGGCCGCGGCTGGGGGCGCAGCAGCCGCGCTGAGGAGACCGACCGGGTCGCCTGCCCTGTGGAGGTACCGGCGGCCTCCCCGCCTTCCCTCCCTCCTTCCCCGCCAGTGCCAGGCCCGGGAACGCCCCGCTCCCCCCCCTGCGTCGCGGTGTGGCGGCTGGGGGGTCGGACGGAGGAGTTGCTGTCCGGGGACAGTGACCTGTCCGGGCGGATTCCTGACCTAGCGGATCGCTGTGGGCGCGACTGTAGGCGGGAAGGGCCGCCCTACCGGGGGTCCCCATAAATGAAAACGAAAAAGAAATCTCTGATAAAAACGGGCTTGTTACCAAAAAGGTGCGGTATTTCTAAAGCAATACAGTGGCGCTCATGGCAAAGAAGAGGGCTTTATTCTATAAATTAGCTATTTTCTGACTTACATAGTGGCTTGCGATAGGCGGGTGTCTAAGCCCCCCTCCCTGAGCCCCCGTCTCCCCACAGATATTGTTATCTTTGTCCTCTCGCAGTGCCGGGGCGGGGGCTCACCCCAGCGCCCAGCCGGTGTCGGGGAGCTCCTGCCGCCGGCCGCCCCTGCCTTGGCCCGGTCCTTCCCCGGCAGCGGCCGCGGCCGCCTCGCCTCAGCCCCCATCCCATTCCCAATCCCCATCCCCATCCTCCTCCTCCTCCGCGCCCCTCGCCGCCGCTGTGGCCGGCTCCGCTGGCAGCGTGTCCGCCCGGTCGCCGCTGCCCTCTGTGTTCCCCCTCAGCGGCCGCTGCTGCGCATCATCAAAACATGCAGGATGAGCTGCTCCTGGGGGTGACACAGCAGCAGCCAGGCAGCGAGAGGCTGAGCAGCAGCCCCGCGTCGGGACACCCCCCTTTCGGCCACCCCTCCTCTGACTTTAAACCCTGTCTCAGCCCCCACCAGGATTTAAGCAAGCAGCAAGCGCAGCAGCCACAGCCGCCGCCTCCTCAGCTGAGCCAGAAGAGGAAAGAGTTTAAGCAGCAGCAGCAGCAGCTCAGCAGCCCAGCCCAGCGCGGCAGCAGCCACCCCCTGAATAACCCCCACCCCCCAGACTATCATCACCACCCCCCTCAGCAGCAGCAGCAGCAGCAGTTCAGCCACCCCACTGACAAGTACCAGCAGCAAGAGCACAGGCAGCAGCAGCAGCTCCAGCTCCTCAGCGCTCGCCCCCCGGAGCCGCCGCGGACGGGGGATCACCCGCAGCACCGGCCCCTCGGCCCCGCCGAGCACCAGGGCGGCGCGGACAGGGGGGGTTCGGAGCGGCTCGCCCCCTCCTGCCCGGGGGGATCGGCGTCCGCGGACCCCAATGTGGGGGTGGCCGCCGCCTCCTGCGTGAATCCGCCTCCGTCTCCTCATCTGCAGGCGAGAGCCAAGCTGCCCCCCATGGAGTCCCCCCCGAACAGCCACTTACTGGGCAGCCCCGGGAACCTCCTGCCCGGCGGGCTCGGCTCTGGCTTCAGCAGCCTGCAGAGCCCGGAGATCCCCAGCCCCCATCACCAGAGCGGGGGCGGCTCCTCCTCGGCGGCTTCCCCTCCTCCTCCGCCGCTGCCCGGCTTCGGCACCCCCTGGTCGGTGCAGACCTCGTCGCCGCCTCCGCAGCAGACGCAGCAGCCTCCGGTGTCCAGCGGCGGCGGCGGGGGGCAGATCAGCGCCATGCCGCCCCCGAGCCCGGAGTCCGAGACCAGCTTCTACCCGGGGATCCCCTCATCCATCAACCCCGCTTTCTTCCAGAGCTTCTCGCCGGTGTCTCCTCACACCCCCTGCGCCGGGCCCTTCAGCAGCCCCTTCTCGGCCGCCGCCCCCCCGCCGCCGCCGCAGATGAATTTACCTCAGCAGCAGCAGCAGCAGCAGCAGAACCGGAGATCCCCTGTGAGCCCCCAGCTCCAGCACCAACACCAGGCGGCGGCGGCCGCCGCCGCCTTCCTGCAGCAGAGAAACTCGTACAACCACCACCAGGTAGCGGGCGGGGAGCGCGGGGCGAGGGGCAGCCCCGGGCCGGGCCGGGAGCGGGGCGAGGTGCGCGGCCGTGACAGCCCGGCGGGGCCCGGGCAGGGCGGGGCCGGCCCGGCGGCAGGGAGCGAAGGGGGGAGCGAGGGGAGGGCACCTGCGCCCCCCGCCCGGTGCGGGGCCGGAGGGGCTGCGGTCCTGCCGGCCCGGCCGCGCTGCCCGCGCCTTCCCGGGCGGCAGGTGCCGGCCCTCCTCGGTGCGCCGTCCGCTGCCCTGGGACGGCGGGGTGTTTCGGGACGGCAGGACAGTGCTGGCTCGTAGGAAAGAGCGCAGACCCTCCTGTTGGTGTCAGGGAGTTTGGCCGTGGAAACGCGCCCCTTGGCCGGGCGCGGCGTCCTCGGAACAATGAGCCTGACAGCTCGGGCTGCCCCCCTGGCCGGGCACAGCGCATCGGGACGGGGTTCACATGGGAAAGCTGTCACCGTGCTGCCCTTTCAGGGGGTTTGGCTGACATTGCTTGAATATGCGTGCGAGGGCAGCGCCGTGTTTCAGGTTACCGTACTTCTGTGACCGATTTTAATCAAGTGGTGTAATCCCATGTTAAAATGGAAGTTTACGTCTCTTCCTGAAATAAAATACTGGGCTTTTTGTTAGAAGCAAATCTATGTTAATGTTACCAGCTATTGCATTATAAGTCCATCTTCCTGCGATTGTTTGCTCAGCTATAAAAGGCTGAAGTTATATAGGCTTCCCCTTATTTATTTTTTCATTCTAGTATTAGATCTTGTCAGTTTTAATCGGTAGAAATTCATTTGTATTAGAACGAGTCTCACATTAAGTGTGCTTATCCAACAGCTGATTCTGATGCATCATGATTAGAAGCTAGTTGTCCTTAACATCTATAATAACCCTCTTCAAACAAATTCCAAAGCAATTCTCCAACAGTGAGGTGTACAGGAATTTTCTCTCACGTACAAGTTGTAGGTATACTTAAGGAGTGCCATGGCAGCATAGCTAACAATATTAGAGGCTTGTTAACATTTGGCATTATCTCTTAAGGTTTGTTTCACAATAGAGTGCCTGCCTCTCCCAAAATTCCAACCCAAGTATTCAAGTTTTACAACATAATTATCTATAATTATATAGAATAGGATGTTTTCTTGATTACTTGACCAAGAATGGCGTTAGTGGTTTTTTGGTTTGTTTTCTGGGATGGGGGCAGTGGGGGTATTGTTATAATTTTATCTTTCTATCTTCATAAAATTCTCTTTAATACATAACATATTGACATGCTTTAAATTTTTAAATTATTAGAATTGCAAGTTGAGGATTGCTTGCAGCTAAGCCTAGAGATAAAAGTACTGTTTTCACTTAACAGCTGAATTTAGAATTTTCACACACCCCCACTCCATTTCTATGTTTGAGAAAAAGCCTTTCCAAGAACAGTCAGATTCGAGAATTCTAGAGATAAATACATTTCTTCACTGTCGGTCATGCTCAGTGGGTCCACCTCTTGGTAGTATGGCAACCACTATAGGTCACTTTTTAGCACAAGTTGTGGCTTAGGAATAAAATCTTACCATTCTGTAAAAATCTTCCGTCTAAAAACTGTTTCCATTTTAATATTGGAGAACATAGTGCACTTGTTAGGTACATGTACTTCTACGTAGGTGTAAGATACACCACATGTAGACAGAAAAAAATCCCCAAAAAAATTAAAAATCCTGGAGTACACTGTGCAGAATACCACAGATTTATTACTTCAGAAATTACTCCATTCGTTACTCCAGAATTACTTGAGCAGTGGCTTCAGAATAATGCATTTTAATGTGGAAATGTTAAGATAGCTTCTTTCAAGCAGATTCTCTGTACAATAGTCAGTGCTCTTTTTGCTCTTATATGGTAATACTGAGACAATGATATTCAAAATACTGGGGGGGAATTAATTCCGCCACTTGAATTTTAACTTTTTAATTTCTCCTCACAGTAGTAAAATACTACTACTTGCTGAGTAGAAATTAGTGTAAATATAAATAGTATTTTAATAATAATTTTAAACTTGGTCTCTTTGAAGTTTTTGTGTTAATTTACTGTATGATAAGCAGGTCTCAGGGTTTTTTGTAAGATGGTTTTACACTCTGGAATTGTTCTTTTGCATAGCTTTAAAGAATGCTGTCAGTTACTAAAATGATAATCTAAATTGCTTGCACAAGTACTGTGGGGTTTATTGGGGCACGCATGGAGGAGTAGGAATTACTTTTTTTTGAATCTGTTTTCTTCCTTGCTTCAGGAACTAATTTACATGTTGTCAGGAGATAGTGATTAATAGGAATCTCTGCACATTGCTTGCTTGATGGTTGGTTGTTTTGGGGTTTGTTTTTTAAGTAGAAAAACACTTAAAGTATTTTGAAAATAATGTAAATTAACCTTTTTTTTTTTTTTTTAGCCTCTTCTGAAGCAGTCACCTTGGAGCAATCAGAGCAGCGGCTGGAGCACAGGAAATATATCCTGGGGAGGAATGCATGGCAGAGACCATCGTAGAACTGGAAACATGGGAATTCCAGGAACTATGAACCAGATCTCTCCTTTGAAGAAGCCCTTTTCTGGTAATGTCATAGCTCCTCCTAAATTTACTCGCTCCACTCCATCACTGACACCAAAATCGTGGATTGAAGATAATGTTTTCCGAACTGACACCAACAGTAATACTCTCCTTCCTTTGCAGGTAAGGATGGTATGTACCTGGTGTGTCCATAGTCTTGCATAGCATTTTGACTTCATTCATTTTAAAGGAAAATTAAACAGTGGTTGCAGTCCTGCTAGTTGGTTTGAAAACTGTATGCTTCTGTGTTATCTTTAGTCTTACATTGCAGCTAATTCCCACATTTTCAGTGTATTCAGCAATATGGTTCTCACTTTTAAATAAGAACATTGACTGTCAAGAAAGATAAAAACTGTAGGCACTGATGGAGCAATAAAACAAAATATGTCTAATCCAGCAAATATCTTCTGCCTATATCAATTGTCATATTCTTTTAAATCCCTTTAAACCTCAGGATTTTTTTTCGTTTGTTTCCTTGTTGTATTGAATAGGCTTTCTAACTTCTGTAGATGCCTCTTGAGTCTGTGACAGGTTTGTCTTTTACTGGCATTCTAGGCTGACATTTATATCTTAGTGAGGTCTTTTCCTCCACATTTTAGCACCTTTTATGTTTTCTTTTGTCTGGAGGCCCTGTGACTTAGAAGTGTTAAACAGGAGGATGTGTTTTAGGATTAAAGGTCTGGGTTCACCTGAATTTTGCTAGTGACATCTTGTGTGACTTTAGGTAAAGCACTTAAATCCAGCCTCAGTAACCTCTTGGTAAAATGTAAGAATAGGAAAAATAACCTGTCTTAACTAGTAATTTCTTGTTAGCAGAGGTCTTTTATTTGTCGTGTGACCACATTTGAGTTGATAACGGTGTATTTGAATAAATTAGCAATCTAATCCTTACATAGCTGTAGTAATGGCAAAAGGGTGCTCCTTGGTACCAGATTTCTCAGTAGAATTCCTGGTTTTCGTACAGTTTTGCTGGTGGAGGTCCATTTGGAACAGGAGGCTATGTCCCCACTCTATCCAGGTGAGCCTTGTTACTGGCAGTGTTCTTGAAGTTAACCTGAGTTTAGGACATGCCAAAGTCCTCCTTCAAGTCTATGTGTTTGGACCTGAAAACTTGAGAGCGTTTGTCCATACTATGAAGATCAGTTCCATTAAGTAGTCTTCCTAGCTGGAATATCAGAGTTGAATATTTTTTTTGTGTGGGTAGAAAGATGGGGCAGATATGTGGCATTCTTCAGGTATTCTCTTCTGTTAAGGAAAACATATTACAGATAGGCAATGCTTCGCGATATGGGGCTCCAAGAATAGTAGAAAGTAAACACTGAAATGTGTTCCAAAGATGTTAGCCTGGGGAATATGTTTAAAAATATTAATGCCATCATATGTTGAAGCTGTGGTGATGCATACATTGAAATTCATATGCAGCTAAGCACAAGTTTTGAATATATTTGCTCATTCAATATGCCTTACAAGTCTGTAGGACCATTACTTTGAACTTTCAGAAGCTTCTACAGTGGTTGTCTTACAGAGATGAACTCATTTTATGTCTAAACAAGTGTCTTGTGCTTTCAGACTGTAATCTACATAATTTTGGTTTAGTAGGATAGGAAAAAAGTCCTTGTAATTGAACTTTATAATACATTAATGTTTCTGTTCAAGAGTTAGAGGATTTTTTTTAAGGGATGGTGTCAAAGTGAGAAGTTGGACACTTGATTAGTGTTGGTCATATCTGTGAGCACCAGAGCCATCAATTAAATAGACTTGTTTGGCTATATTTATGCTGTAGATTTCTCTGTGCTTAAATCTCCATAACATGTATAAAGTCATAGTTGCAGAACCCAGTAAAAATAATTCTCTCTGAAGGGTTGCAGTGTTATCTGCTGCTATTGTGGAAACACTAGATGTTTCCATAAATTATTTTGGTATACTGAAATCGTGTTCATATTTTTCAGTTAGTACACTATTGTTATATGATTAATTCCTTCTGATGACTGTTACATTTTGCAAGTCATAATGAAAAAGTTAAATAGAGCTTGGAGCTCATGCTTCTTTTCATCAGGACTTGTGTTGGCAATTGCAGTGCTGTCAAACACCCATCTTACTAATTCGTACTGTGCTTGTTTCCTTCCATAAAAGGTTGTGGTATTCTTGAGGATTCTTAAAGATACAGTAGCAATTTCAAAAGATACTAAAGAGTAGTACTAATTAATGTTTTGCTGTCTGCAAAGTCTGGCGTCAAAGCATTTGTATGTGTAGAAGTTACCTGTTTCTTCCCAGCTTGCACAGAGCCAGCATATCTGAGCATGCATGCTTGATACACACACACTGTGTTGTTCACAGTTTTTGGAGAATACTTTTTTCTGTGTTTTAACTGCAGTAATCATTTTGTGGGTCAGGGGCCAAAGCACCTCTCCTTCAAACTTCAGCTAGCTCAAACTTAGCAAATAAAACAGCTTAGAAAAGCCACTGCCCTCAGTGACTAGCTTTGTGTAGATCGTTAACACTCAAATGCTATATATTTTTGCTAAATTCAAATAGCATTCAGCAGTGTCAGCTGATTATCCATTTTCTGAAGAACATGTACCTCATGCAAACAAGATAAGCCACAAAGGAATTGATTGTATGCAAATTCAGAGCTCTGCCCTTCTGTCAAACTTCTTTATTCTTTGGTGTTGGCATTGATGGGTGATCCCCAGTATAGAACTAGTGTCACTTCTGATGAAAATAATGTTTGTTGACATTAAACTAACCAGTGACAATGAATGTCATTACTGATAACTGAATAAATAATTATGTGTATTACTTACAGGGATGAAACCAGATTTTCTGTACTTCCTGGCTAAAACTGAAATATGTCATATTTGATGTTGAATTCTCAATGGCCACATTAGCTGCAGTGAAGTTGCTTTCACTTACAGAAATTATGAAGGACATCTCAGGATTTTTGAAAAGTTAGTTTATTTTGGTTTTTAGTAAAAGCAATTAAAGATCATTGCAACACTGATGTAGTGTGAGAAAATTAAGCCTATAGCCAAGTTTTTCTAATGGAACTCACTGTAAAAAGCTTTTTTTGCCTCCTCAAGTTTTTAAGATAATACAAACTGCATCAAATAAAGTTCTTCCAAAGACAAAATTATGTCTGCAAATTTTAAGTTCTGCCATACTCTTTGCACCATTCTAGGCACTTCATGTAGGGAAGGGATTGTGCCTTGTACCAGAATCATTAAAGGAACAGTTAGAAATCTTGTCAGGTATTGACACCATGCAACTTAAGCATTTAATTGAGGAGCCTATTTCTCTCTCCTTAGAGAGAATCTAGGCTCCTTATTTAGATAATCTAATTCTCTGGAAGAACAAACCTGGCAGCACTGACCTTACACAGCCCCTGGGATTCCAGTTTAGGCACTTACATGTGTTTCAAGAAGTCAGATAATATGAATATTCTCTTTTTCGCTGGCCTGAGGTAGAAAAAACCTGAATATAACGTACAAAACTAAAAATATATTTTTTCTAGTGCTGGTGCTGTTGTTTTCCCCTAAAAAACATGCTTCAGGCATTTTTGTGGCCAAAATGCAAGCACAGAAATCATTGTTTCCTATATTCATTTTTTTGATTTTCATTTCTTGGATGAGGGACATAATTAGGCATTTATAAATTTATTTGTTTTAGAATTGCAGTGTCTGCTAACCCTATTTTGATTGCAAACTTAGCTTTTCTTACTGTCTTGCAAATAAGCTTACTAAAACCTGTTAAACAGTTTAATAATA
The DNA here is from genome assembly GCA_035221455.1 of Xenops minutus. Lineage (NCBI taxonomy): Eukaryota > Metazoa > Chordata > Aves > Passeriformes > Furnariidae > Xenops > Xenops minutus. The sequence continues at coordinate 59,304,730 of JAWWEE010000122.1, read as the reverse complement.
CTCTGCAGTGTTCAACTATTTTCATTCCAGTAAAAACACTGCATTCTCTGAATATGAATTTAGTTTGTGTCTCTTTTGAATTATGAAAATACACAGCGAGTCTGGGTATTTTTCACCTTGATTTGTCCTTCCTGTTTGTTCAGACAAACAGTATATGTAATGTTCATGGTCCTAAAGGCTGAGCTTTATTATTCTGTTTTTGAATGTAGCTCTCCAGCTGGGGATTTGTGTGGTAAGGTAGTATGTTAGGCAAATGCAGATTTTTCTTTTGCCATTTATTTTTTAAATATGTTCAAGTTTTCAAAGAGAGGAAATCACTTGAAATAAGATTGTATGTCACAACAGATGTTAGTTTTAGATATTTAAGCTACTGTCATGTTGCTTCTGCCTTACAATCACTTACATTCAGAGAATTTCAGATTTTCAATGTGACAGTTTTAGTACAATTTAACATAGCTTAACAGTTTAAATGGCTAATCTAGATGATACACATACCATTGAATATTAGGTGGAGAGCAAGTTGCTAAATAAAGTTGGTTTCTTAATGTTTAGACTCCTAAATATGTGGTCTGTTTCTTCAGAAGTGCTGACTGTGTGGTAGCTGATGTTAAACTTGAAGGCATGGGAAGTATTTAGCTGCTAAGTTCTCTTAGTCTTCAGACTACTGCAATTGTCCAAACGGTGATTTATAAGCTAGGCTTTACGATTTTATTTTTACTAGGGCAGTACTGCCACAGAAGAGTTTTGGGGTTTTTTTAATGAAGTAGATCGATTGCCTGGGACTGATTAAATAACAGACAAAACAAGATATTTGCGTTTGACCACCATACTGGGAAAACTAGTCTGCTGCCACACTTTTAACTTCAGGATCACAACCTTTGAATAAATAGTATTGGGAGCTGTACAGATTAATGATTCAAAGGAATCAATTAGGGGGAGGTTTGTGGGGCTTGCCATACAAATATTTTTATGGTTTTCTATGAACTAAGACTTTTCTCCTACTATTTAAATTTGCTTCAGTTGTACAACTCATTTTATTAATGCAATACAAAATCAGAGTTAGGAAAATTCAGCAAAATATTTAACAGCATGAAAGTATAGCGATGATGTGTACACTAAGTAACGCATGTCACCTCGTTCTGTCTGCCAAAGCATGGTTCTTCTCTGAGTTAAAATGAATGCATTCTCACCTAAGATCAATCCAAAAGTACATTTACCATATGTGCTGATGTATTTGCATTTAAGTACTCAAGGGAGTATAGATATTTCTAGGTGTGGGAGGGTTGGGATATGAGTAAACCTAAACTTGAATAACAACTTCCCCTTCAAATGTCTAATTGTCACTTTAGCTATTTCATTGAAACTATTAAAATACAAATTTTCTAGATTTTCCTCATAAGTCAAGATTGTCAAGACTTTAATCATCTCCATAATGATGGAGATGATTGTGTCAAATTTATTAATATATTTTTGATCTGAAGTACTCCAGTATTGGTAGAGTACCTGCTGTTGGGATTTTTTGGTTTGTTTTCAAACGTTTATGTAGCTGGGAAGTAGGTGTGTCTTTGCCACAGGACCTGTTCTTGGTGCATTTTTAGGCTCAGTTTAGCTAGTAAACATAGCTGATTGTGCTATTTTAACTTTAAAACCCTTTGTTGTCAGGTTCACAAATGTCTACCAGACATCTTTAGTTCATCTTTACCACTAATGACACCATGAAAAATAACCAAACAAACGTGTCTGCTTTCAGCCTTCCTTCCTCCTTGCTTTTTTGATAGAGCTAAAATTGTAATTGTTACAGGTTTTCACAGTAAATTTCTCATTTAGACTAGTTATGGTTTCAACAAGGCTTATGATTATAGTATATCCTCAGTAAAATGAGAGTGACTTGAAATTCAGATGTTAGTAGGGATGGTAGTTTAGAATATATAATGTACTTAATTGTTAGGTTATTACTGCTAAGGTTAATACTGAATACTATATTCAGCTTTTTAAAGTCTGGATACTTTATTACTGAATCAGTAGTTGCTTTCTAGTCTTACAGCACATTTTTATGCAGGGGTCAGTTTTAATTTAATTTTTCTGGAATTTGGCTTTTAATAAACTCAATTAATTAAGGTCGAAGTTACAGATTCTTTTTTGCAGCCAACTAAGACCGTATTTGAAACTGATTAGAAGCTTAATGACTTTTGTCTTCAGCCTCCATTGCATGCTGTATTTATACGTAATATGAAGTGACATGTAAAAGGTCATATCTTGAAAGATACTACCACTTACTGATTTTAATACCTATGTTAGGAGTCTAATTTTTTATTTGCAGTGGTTCTGCAGATCAGTAGTTTGAATCATGTGTCCAGAATTGAAAGTTGTCAAACTTTCTATGAACATCTATTTTTAATGTTTGTAGTCAAAGATTAGCAAAACTGTTCACCATTTAATAGCTTCTGTTCTTGTATTTGCTTTATGTATAAATGACAGTATATAAGCTTTGAGATGTGACTGCTCTGAGTTTCTGCAAAAGCTCAAACAGGATAATCTTTGCATAAATTGCATGGGTATATTTAGAAGTCCTAAATAGAGTGTGCCAAGAAAAATGATGTGTTCAGCAGTTTAGCATTGAAACTTGCTCTTCAGAGAAAGCTGCCCTCCTCCCATCCATACACATTCAGATGCATGGCTTGGGGACTTCTGAAATGTGCACTCTGTAGATGTGTTTTGCATGACGTTGTCAAAAGGTCCTTCTGGCACTCCTCCGTGGGAAGGATGTTTTGTGTTTCTCCTATATTGTGTAAATTTGTAAAAATTCAGAAAGCAATTACCACTTTTCTGTAAACTTTCTTACGCAGTCTTAACCTTAAGTGGAGGTAACAATCTGTCATGTAGCCGTATAGGTCTGAATCCGTAGGGAGTTCTACCAAACCCACATTTTCAATTCTGCTGTGTATGAACACAGTTGGGATTCTGGTATTGGAAAGGTATGTCAAGCAGGATTCGAATGTTTATACAGTTAAAAGGAAGCAGAAAGCTAGTCTGAGAATTTGTAGTGCTTGGGAGAAATTAACTATCAGCTCTGTGGACAAAAAGCTATCATTATGTTGTGACATTCAGCTGAGATACAGACCTTCTGAAACAACAAGGCTTCACTTGCTTCTTTAGCACAGAACTGATGAGCCGCAGAGCTGAGGGAAATGCAAAATATTTTACGGGAATTCAGCCTTGACAAAAGGTGCTTTTGGAGTCAGGATGATAGCAAACGTGTATTAACATACACGCTTATGTATCAATACCTCTGTACTACTGATTATCTATAGTTTCATTATTTCAACACAGTTGAAAAGCAGTTATCTTCTAAAACAACCTGGATCTACTTTTAAAACAACATGGAAATAGTCCCAAGAATTAGAACTATTTCCATGTTGGTTTAAAGGTAGTTCCAGATTGGTTTAGAAGATAACTGTTTCTCAGCTGTGTTGAAATAAAGAAACTAAAGGTACTTGTAATTCTTGGGACCACTTCCACGTGCATGGAGAACTATGTAGTACAGTCATGTTCAGAGGTGGTACTTCTTGTCCCAAAAATTGGCCAAAACTATAATGGAAGTTGTCTAATGTGGTAGAGCATGCTGTAGTAGAATCATTCCCTTTCAGCAGAGCTTTCTAGAAAATATTTATTGATGTGTAACCTACATTATCGAAATACTTTTAATTTCTACTTTGAAATGAAAGCTCCATAATTGCATAGATGATAACTGTTCTCTTTAAAGATATGATGCACATATTTGGGGAGCTCAAAGCAGTGTGTTGGTATTATAAAGCCTACTTGCACAAAGATTTAAAGTGAACCTTGTACCCAAAGAATGGCTTACTCCTTTTGAGATAGTTAAATTTCAGGTATTGTTGCTTTATAGCATTGAATTCATCAGTGTGAATTGAAGTAAAGATTAAAAGTTTGAAGCACTGATTGCCAAGATATTACCAAATTCAGAGGTGGGTAGTGTGATGTGTGGGTAGTGGGATAGCAGAATGCAATTCCCGTACTGAAATCCTGCTTTACTTTAGCGTATTCACAACATTTTTACATTGTGGGGTGCCTGCCTATTTTGTGTTTCCACTGTCAGAAATTAAGTAATGCAATTCAAGGAAACAAACTTTTTTAAGCTTTTTAGATGTAAACTTTCTAAGGTGTAAAAATCATGGGAAAGAGTTTATTATTTCTTCTGCTTCCAGCAGTGCAAGACCTTTCATTTTAGATACACAGAACTTTCAAAATAGAATGATGCAAGGGTGAAGTTGGAATCATTTCGCCATGTCACCCAGTGGAGCAGTTTACAAATTGATCACAAACACATGTTCTGTGTTTTATTTTTCCATTCCTCTGGAAGATCTAGGAACAATTGGACCAGTTTTAGGAATTAACCATGTTGGAGCCTTTTTTTATAGGTTTCTGCTCTCTACAGCATTGTTAAGTCTATAATAATTTATAAGTTATACGTTATCTCATACATTTTCCAGATAGTCATATGTTATCTCAACATTTATGTATGTAACAATGATCAAAAAAATAATTAAGAAAAACTGTAGTGAGCCTGTAAACAAAGATAAAATGTCGCACATGGAGTTCAGTTCAATTTTTTCAATATTTGTTCTTTTCCCCTGTCAGCTACAGAGGTAGCAAAGCATGTTTTCTGTTTACTCAGCACTGTGTTTTGCAAGAGCACTTACTACCTACCTAGTATTGCCTTAAGCTGAATATAAGACTTCATTGAAAAATCCTGATGAGATCCTTTTGAGTTCTAGGGTATTGTAGGGAACAGATCCAGCTTTGCCACTGCTCACACCTTCTGTAGAAAGCAGGTTTGCTGTGGTAAGCAGGTTCTTTTCATTGTCCTCTTGAGAAACAAACCTGTAAGGACATGGAAGCACATTAGTCACTTGAGTTTCATTCTAGTGCTTCTCAGGACAGCTAGAGAACTGAATGAAAGCCAACCAGGCCCAAAATAAAGACTGCTGTGACCTAAAATAGTGCTGGTGACTTGTCGCTCAAACAGGGTTGAAGATCATTTCAGAAAGTGTCATTGGCATTTGGTCTGGGATGTGGCAGGAGACAACAGAAACCTACTTTTTAAATTTATCATTAAAATTGTCTCAGGGCTTCCAGAAAGAAAATAAAGGATCTGATGAAATGAATGTGTAAGAGATTGTTTACCCAACAGGAAGCCTTTACTCTTTATAGTTGTTTGGTGGAGAGAGAGCTGGAAAAAAAAGTCTTCTCCCTCTTCATGCCAGCATTGACTAAACTTTCTAAGAAAGATGAAAGTAAAATCTTAGTTTCATCATGCCTTGTCTTGCACAGCTGATCATAAGTCACAGTTTCTCATAGAAAACCTCTGTTTCAGAGCTTGCTGGTTTATTCCTCCAATATGAAGAATACCTGCTTTCTAAGGGATGTGGTTTGAAATGGGTCTAAGTTGTGCTGAACTGTCATGGAAGCTACAATGAATGTGGTTCAGATACCTTCTGTATCCCTTACATACCTATGAAGTGGATGACTGCATCTTTAGGGAGTGTAACAGTCATGGGATGTATGTGGTATTTCATACTACTCTGTGGAATTACTACAGTGCAGACAGAGAGAAGACAACAGTAAAATTAAGGCATGATTATAATGCCTTAAGTTTTTTAAGTGCAGTACAGTCTAGCCAGAAGTATTGCAAGTAGAAGAGATTATGGTTTTACACAAAGTATTTCCAGTTTCTGAAGGTATCTCAGAAAGACCAAAGAAGTTAGTTATCTTTTTTCTGTCTCTGTACTTTGAGTGTATTGCAAAACATGGGAGAGAATGTCTTAGGTAAAAAAAAATCATAGAAAATATTTATGGTTCATTACAGTAACTTTTATTACCTTCAGTGAAAATGTTTGTAAGACAGTATGGTAATTTCTTAATATTTATGTACAAAAAAAATTGTCGTCTATAAGACTGAAAATCTATTAGTAAGCTTTCTGACATTTTTTTCATAGTTTAGCTTTAATTTTGCACCCTTTAACCACTTAGTGCTGACCATTTGTAACTCAGGCCTTTGTATGTAAAGAGTCTCAGCTAAATCACCCTGAAGCCACCAGTGCAGCCTGCGCAGGGGCTGCAAGCCCATGCCAGGCATTTAGCCAAGCACCAGGAAAGTGCTTTCTTTTATGTGAGGTGACTGTCCTTCTTGTCCTGTAGTTCCCCACCTTGCTTACTATTTAACTTGTGCATGAAATGAAATTGAGCTCTTAAAGACATTAGTCTCCTTCATTAATCAGCCTAATGCATAATTCTGCTGTGGATCACTAGAACTGATTCAAGCAGTTCTGAAGGAAACAGGCAATTACAGGCTGTCCAAGTGCATACACAGCAGAGTTCTTCACACTGCATATTGAATTTTATATTTGGATGCTAATAAACTTACTGTTAATCAGATCTTATTTTGTATCATTGTCCATCTCCAGAGTGTCTGAGTGTACAGCCTTTAGACAGAAACTTTGTTGTCCTTTCAAGTTTCTTGTTAAAAACTATGGAATTTGTATTCCAGTACTAAGGCTTTTGTTTTCTTTTAGGATCGAAATAGAATGTATGACAGTCTGAATATGCACTCTTTGGAAAACTCCCTTATTGACATTATGAGAGCAGAGCATGATCCACTTAAAGGTATGTTATTATGCTAAATAAAGAAAAAAGGGTCATCCATTTTGCATATTTGAATTAATACTGATTGCTAATTTAGATTCTAGGTTCATATTAAAATAGCAAATGAATTATTTTCTCACTCACATGAAAGGTCAATCTTAATCTGTATTTTACTGAAATCACTGGTTTACAGTTGTGTAAAACAAGTTTTAGTGTTCTCATAATTTTTTTCTCCTTTTCCCCTCCATCCCTCCCTTCTTTCCCCAAGAAATTCCTAGTTTGTTTTATTTGAAATTTTCTCGATTTGCTCTAGAAAATTCTGCCTCAGTTTGTGAAGACGCATTGTTCTGTTAGAGGTAGCCAAAAGAGGGTGGGAGGGGAAGCAAACTACTACCAGTGTTAGCCAGTTAATTTTCCCTTTCTCTGCAGTGGAATCTGAAAAGAAAATTAAGTCCATTGATAAAATCAGGTTTTGTCCTTTCAAATATCTTTTCAAAGCTCCTGGAGGATAATAATGCATCCAATCTGAAGAAGTCCTGAAGTACCACTAAACTTTAGAATGCTGGTTCTCTTACCCTTTGGGCTATGTTAAATCACTTGGCCACAGCAGTAAGCATATAGCTAGCTTCAGTTTTAACTCCTTTATTCACTGTACATTTACTCACTGTGAATTCTGTTTTCCCGTATTTTCTCAGGTGGTGTTTACTGCTGAACATCAGGGCAGGGAACCCAAGCCATTTTGTTTGGCCTGATCAAATGTTACTTCATTTGTGGTATTCTAATTAGACTAATGCAATATTAACTTCAGAATTATCCAAGACTTCAGGCTTGCTTTGTAGAAATTAAATCCCTGTATTAAAGCAATTGGAAAAAATAAAACAATCAAAAATTATTTATTTCTTTTTTGCATAATTATTTACTCCCATCCATTCTCTATTCATTAGGGGCTCCTAGTCTTAATATATATAGCATTAGTGCATAAAGGCCTGTGCTCTCCTAATTTAGAGGGCACCTTGCTTAAATTTGCTCATGGTTCTTTTAAAATCTGTGTAATCACCTGGAAGACCTCTAGGATTCAAATAGCATGTAATACTATTTTAATATTTACAATATTCAGCGAAGAGTTTGGCGTTTTTTCCCAAGCTGAAAATCTCAATGTCCTGATGTCCTGTTTCTTACTGCCTACATAGAATTAATTCCAGTTTTAGCAAGTTTGTCATTTAAGTCCATTATTAAGTTCACTTTCTGTCTATTCTATGTTTGCAAAACATTATTAAGTAACACAAAGGGTTTGAAACAGCTGCACTAAAATCATGCATATCTCATCAAAGACGAAGTGCCTAAGTGTACCATCCCTGTTCCAAAGCATTGCTGCTTCTATTTGCCACTCTCAGGTGGTGACTAATATTTCTTTGGTTGTCTGAAAGCCACTGTTAAGAATAAAGTTAGAGAATGCAGGTCTTCTATGGCAATGAACTGTCATTGGCACCTCTCACTTTTCTTCCTGTGCATGCTGACATGACAAATGGAAATGGTTGCTCTGTTCCTCCTGCCATCATCCTGCTTTCATTTTGGCTTTATAACGCAGAAGACATTTCAGAGGCACAGCAAGCACAGAAAAGACCAACTTTTATTTTTATTTATCTCTTCATATTTCATTATGATACAATGGATGAAAATTATGTATTTCCAATAACAATTTTCTGTGGAGAGTAAGATAAGACAAAGCTTTAAGATTTTAAAGTGTATTTGGTTCATACATAGGCATTTTGAAAAACTGAATTGTTTCTGTCTGTGCTTTCTAGGGACGTGTATAGGGTGTTGGTCTACAGTTAAGAGTTTGGTTTTGTTTTTTTTAACAGTTTCACCATCATCCTCTTGCAGTGAAAATTCTGCAAAGTTTTATGTTTGAGCTAAAACAGATGGAAGCCACAGATAGTGATGAATTCAAAGGAAACCCATTTTTCTATTTGAGTGCCAGAGAACAATGCACACGCCAACTGAATTTAAATAGAGTAATTGTGTGCTGTTATTTAAATTGATTGAATAAGATACTTTTTTTTCCTCTGTGGAAGTAATTTCAGCTGAAACAGCTATGTTATTAACAGTAAGGCATGAGAAATGTTTCTTATGGGCTGAAAATGGGAAAGAATCTCATGCTAGAACAGCCATTTAGTTCTATACCCTCTTCTGTTTATTCAGCATTAGCTGGCATTTCTGTAATTCCTGAGCAACTTTAAACTTTTTTTTTTTCTGCTATCCATGAAACACTAATTTGGTTATATCAGTCTCTGTGGCTTTTCTTTTTACCACAGAAAAATCTAACATTTACTTAAGAACCCATCATACTTGCTTGCATAATGCACAAGATTAAGAACATTATTATTATTTATTTGTTGTTCTTCTTATAATGTACTTTGTTGTCACTAAGGAGAATCTTGTAACTAGAGAATATTTTTATGACAAGTTTTCAAGTAAATCTAAGCACAGTAAAACAATGCATCTTTTATGTCTGATCACAGCAATAAAGTGAAAGTCCCTGGAATTTCAAGCACGTGTTTCAGATTTAGCTGCTTACAATATCTGGAGTATGACTAAGCATCGTGTCTCAGATTTTGCACAATGGAGAACAGACACCCTGTGTACTAGCTACAGTTTCGCATGTTGAGATTCATTTTAGAAGGAAGTCAAATTTCACCACTTTTGCTTTCATGAACTTAAAGAAACTTTGTCTCAAATATGATTCACTGAAAACTGAGCTTATGCATGCCAAAAAATTGTATGTATGTGCGTAGTTTTGGCTTCACTTAAAATTTAGTCATTACAACAGACATGATCAAAGTAATTTTTAGCTTTCAATAAGATATATTCAAGGTGGGGTAATAGGAAGTAGATGTTTGAATTCACTGATCATTGCAGCAGAAATACTGATCATATTAAAACTAATCTTTCCCACGCAGCTTTCTTGAAGTGCATTTCATAACAAGACCTTAAGTAACATTTAAGATTACCCCGTCCGTTCCATTCCAGTGGGGTATAACCTGAAATTAAATTAATTTTTACATTATTGTTCTTAAATACCCTTTTTATTCTTCTAATAGTCCTTAAAAGAATTTTGAGAGAATTACAATGCTGGTAGCCTGAAATACAGTAATTCTAGTATAACTCTTCAGGCATACCACTTGTGTACTTGCCTTTTTTTTTTTTCTTCCTTCCCTGAATATCAATGCATCTTGATGTCAAGAAACAGGAAGGTCAATGCACTTGGGCTAAAAGAGATTATGGAGAAAGCTTGGAAGTGGTGGTTATGTGTTGTTTGTGATAGCTGTAGTATTGAGATGATTTAATGGAATTTATTATCTGTTTTAAACATCTTTCTAGTAAAGATTATGGCATATTCCTTGTAATTTAAGGGCTTATCTTTTGGAAGGCAAGAGTATTGATACTGTATTTAATTTACAATTAGTTTCTGTATCCTGATCAACTGACCCTGAGTTTAGCCCAGTTGGTAAGAGCACAGTGCTAAGGACACCAAGGTTGTGGGTTTGGTCTCTGTATGGGCAATTCATTTAAGAGCTGGACTCAATGATCCTTGTGGGTCCCTTCCAAATCAGAATATTCTGAATTTGAATTAGCCATAACTAAACTAGCAGGAGGACCAAGAAGGAATATTATTTTTATGTTGAATTTTTTTTCTGTTTCTTCATGAGGGGCAAAAAAAATTCTAGCAAAGTTACACAAACATATTTTTTGTACAGCTGTTAATAAATAATCAAGAGTATTACTTTGCTTATTTATGGGGGAAAATAACTTGGTGCACTTAAAAATCTGTCTTGGGGTTTATTTTCCCTTTAAACTCGTTGAGTTTTTCAGCAGTTAGACATCTTTCTTTTAAAAGCAACCTGCTGGTGCATGCTCAGTGAAGCAGAAAGAAATGCAATGGTGACTCAGCAACACAGTAGAGAACTTTTTTTTTTTGCATATGGAAACTTTTCAAATACTTTTTTTTATATTTTGCGTTATGAAGCTCTAAGGTTTAAAGCTGTGCAATTTCTTCCTAGAGTAATTAAAATTGTGCTCAGAAAAGAGTTTCTGAGGATAAAAAAAAAAAGAAAAACTATGGAAGAAAAAAATTCACTTTTAGTCATATAAAAGGCATTGAAATTGTACATAGCTTGTTTCCTCTTTCTGCCATAGAAAGTTTTCCAGATAAAAGAATATATTTAAGACTGATTGACTGAATTGTCTAAATAGATGGACTATCAAAGGCACCCCATTTGGCCTCATTATGACTTGAATAATTCATACACAACCATTGGAAAACGTAGCAGCTAGGCTTTCTGTAACTAGGTGTTGTCCAAACACGGCTTTGTGCTGTTGTCTTAGCTAACTGATTCCAACAACTGCTCTTTCTGAAACTGCTGTGATCCTCAGCCATTCACTGTTAGTGGGAAAAGCTTTACTTGGAAGTTTTTTCTCTTCTGGTCAGGAGATCTCTTGAAAAAAGGAAAACAGGAAAACTAATTTGTGATTCTCAGTCTCTTCATACAAGATATTTTTTTAAAAATAGAGGTGACATCAAATTTGTTAATCTGTGAGCCAGCAATGTTTAAAGCAGTCATTATACTTAAATCTATCCCAAATGTTTTAATAGATGGGGATTCTTCCAACAATGTAGTTAAATAGGAGTAGAAAGTATGCATTTTCATTGTGAATTTGTCTTAAAATCAAAAGTGAGTAAATGCAACTACATCTGTATGCGAGAAGTTTACAAAAATTTAAAATTTCCAGTGCCTCTATTAGTAACATGAGATCTCAGAAATGTAGCTAAAACTAGGTTTGTTACTCTTTCTTCATGGTTTGGATTAGCAAGACTTTTAATTGGATTTAGTGGATAAACTGGCCCACCAAAATTTATTTGCAAACGTGTTACTTTTTTCTCTCCTTACAGAAGAATGCATTGTGAGAAATACACACCAGACAGTTCTGTTAACATTGTGTTTAGATAAGGAAGAGGGGGTTAAATTTACTAGAACTCTAGTTGCGTAAGAATGTCAAACATACCTGCAATACTAACAATACAAGTTTGAATTTAGATGTGATACATGAGAGTTATTATTAGTGGTAACATGATGAAGTTGTAAGTTCAGGATTGCAAAGAGAAAATCTCTGTAATACAATCATTATGGTGCAGAGTGATATTAGGCATTGTATATGTTCTAGATAGCAGCATGTTACAAATTTAGGATGCTGTAGGCAGATTCTGTAGACAAGTTCTGTAGACAGATAGTGAATTGATTACTTTTCATTTCTCAGGAATGGAATAAGTTGAATAAGTCTCTATTATTTAAATATTATACATTTTCTAACTAATTTATAGTTAATTTTAAACTAGTAAGTTGTTATAAGATGGTGCTCCCATCAGTATATTTTATATACTGGTATTTTAAGTGAGGTTTAATATAGAAAATGTCCATTTAACTAAAATAATCTGTTAAAAATGTGATTGAGCTCTATATAAAACTGATCTTGAATGCAGTTCCATGCATGAAGTGTTCTGAATTTATGTACATCATGAAATTGAGGTAGGCACTCAAGAAAACACCGCATTTTGCTTCAATAGATTAATCTGAGGGATAAGAACCTATGTTAACATACCAAACAGCAGTGATTGTATTTTGAAAAAGTAAGCTAACATTCTATGTTAAAAATGTTTTTAAAGTTGTAAGCCCAAGTTCTAGACCAGGTGTTAAATTCTTCAGAATGCAGTAATATAAAGCATGATTTCATTGAAATTATCATGTAAATAAGACTTGGACATATCAGTACTGCAGTACATATACTGAATACTATGTTACTTATTTTCCTTTCTCGCCTTCCAGTCATATATTATCCGAGTTTGCAAATTCATCTCCCCAACAGCAAGAATGAGTTGGATGCTGCAGTGGTAGGGCTAGCTCCCTGGTGCACTCTCTCCCTACCACTTAATGAGAAGGGCTTCATTATTTCAGCTTGGCATCTATGTTTCAGATGCAGTTCATTTGTGACACTATAAGGGGAAAAAAGCGCAAGAATGCAAAACCAGGGATATAAACCTAGATTTTTCTATCTTGTTGGAAGTTTTCCTCTGCAGTGATTGACATTGGTGGGCTTTGCTCTCCTGCTAGCCCTTAAATCTGACCTCTTTCTGTAGTAATTACAGAAAAAAGTTATCTTTTGTCTCTATGAATGAATAGGAAAAGACGATAAATATATATAAACAGGGAGAAAGAACACAGACTCAATAAATATATATTGACAGGGAGAAAGACCACAGACTCAAGAAAGTGTAAGATGAGATACTAATGTCTCATCATTTCTTTTGTTTTTTTAGATAGATGCAACATTCTGATTTACAAGAAACAGTTCATATTGTTGCAAATATTTCTGTAGCATCATATATAAACATGGTAGTGACACTGATCTTGTGAAATCCTTTGTCAGACAACTGCGTATATAGACCAAAGAACTAAGATGTAAAACAAAGTGACTTACATAGCAGGCTGAGCAAACTAGTGGCAGCTCCCAGACTGCAATTTAAGGATGCCGTGTTCCAATTCTTTCCCTATTTTATCAGCATGCATGGCTAGAAGGACAGAATTTTTATAATTCCAAGAAACATTAGATATAGCTGTAAGTGACTGCTATGTGACAGAAAAAAATGGCTTGTATATTAAAACTGGATATTTTGAAGACAAGGAACATGAAAACAGAGGTTCCTACCAAGGTTTTTTTGTTTGCTATCTTGCCTAAGCCTACTCAAAGATTCTTTAAAAGTTAGAGAAGAGAGCAGGGTCCTTCTGGGTGACATTCATCTACCCTTTTCCAGGAGCCTGCTCTAGCCTTTCAGTGCTTTCTCTGCACTTCCAAATTCCACAGCAAATAGTTTGTACCTAATCTGCAGGTGTTCTGATACCATCTATTCTTACAGTAATGAAATCTGTGGGAAGAGAAATAGTACTTGGCTGTATAAAGGTGGTTTTGCCTGTAAAAAGGCTGAACAAATTTTCCTAAATCGTCTTAATCTTGTTATTTTTAAGTGTAGGAATTCACAGTGTGTATTTTTTCTAATTATTTTTTTTTTTAACAAAAATTACCTTGCTGGTTTCTTAAAGGAGAAGAGCAAAACTTAAACCCTCTTATTTACAGACTTTCAACAAAAGTGATTTGTATTTAATGCCAATGGTATCCCTTGGGACTCAGAACTACTATTTCAAGAAATTTCTAGTCTTGCTGCTGAGCTCCTGGTTTTATCAACAGTAGGGAAGAAAACAGGGTATGATAGGAATTGCTAGCCTTAATATATATTTTGTTGATTTGTTTTTCTTTTTTTTCCCCCGTGGGTTCTTTTTCTTGCAAGCCATCTGCACACACATTACCCTTGAAACCTGTGTGAGTTCTGAACGCCCATTGCTTCCTGACTGGATTCTTCTTTATGCCTCCACAAGCATTCTCATTTCCTCCAAAATACTTAAATGTTGAAGTCACAGTATTTTTTTATATATGTTTTGGATTATAAGCAAGCAAGTATGTTTGAATAGTGAGATAGATGGCAATGTAGGTTTTTGCACGTTAAAACACACTTCTTACAAACACAGCAGCTATTGTAAATGTCTCTCTAGGTCAGTGTGCACTACTGGTATGTTTGCTACTTCCTGTAAACAGAAAAAGTCTCCTTTAATAAAAAGGAGTTTGTAGTGAACAGACACTTAGCTGTGCATTTCAAGCCATTCATTTAACTACTGAAGTATAGCATGCCACCAGTGTAGTAAAATGAAATTGTTGAAAAATTCTAATGTCAGGATATAAGGTTTTCATGTAATTTTTATTCAGTTAAAAATGCTGTAAATGTTATCTGTCATACTCTTTAATTTTGTTGATTCTGTAGATAAATGAGTACTCTAGTTTTACTAGACTTACTGAAAAATACTACATACAAAGATTTTATGAAATACACCAAGATACAGTCCTAAATAGGTTAATAACATTTTAATGCCTTAATTCCTGTTAACATGATTTTTCTTAAATTGATTCAGTAGAGAGGCACTAAAGTGTAGAAATGCCACTCTGTTAAGCAATGTGCATAGTACAGTTATTCACAGTCACTGTGAAAGAGAAGACTAAAGCAGTCAGCACTATTTCTGGGTGTCGTGAAACAAAAAGTGGCTTTATCCTATTGGAGCTGATCCCAAAGCACACTGCGGATCTTATGACCAGAGAATTAAGGTTAAGAAGTCTGTTCTTGTCAGCTTTAACTTGGGTCAAGGGTATTGTTGGTTAATGTGCTTGGAGTTAAATATTAGCTCTTTATTTCCCTTAGGCAAACTGGAAATAGTGTTTAGATTTAAATTCTAAGCAGTGATTTTTTTCTTTTTTTTTTTTTTCCTAGCATAATAGCTAAAACCTCTGCATTTGTTGTGTCCTATGGTTTTTGTTTTCTTTTAAGGTCGCTTGAGTTATCCGCATCCAGGGACCGACAATCTTCTGATGTTAAATGGTAAGTGCTAATCTTATAACAGTTTCTAATTATCTCTAGCTTAGCTTAAATCTGACATGTTGGTATAAAATTATACTATTATATTCTGTTACTGAATTACTTGCCTCTGGTCTTCAACACTGATGGGACTGTTGCCATTTTTCAGAGTTGAATGGCAAGAGCTAATCTTGCAGCAGCCTTTCATTATATCTAGCTTATTGGAAATCTGAAATGCTCATAATGATGCACTATTCTTTGTTGTCAAGCAAACCAGTGGTACATTCCCCAAAGAGCTCTTAGAAATCTATTATACTGAAACAGGAATTAGAGAAGTAAGAAGGCCAGAAATGCACATTTTTCTATCTTGGGTACATAAAAAGTGAACTGGACACTTTGTGTTAGACTCATGTGAAATAATATTTTTTTTTTTTGTTCGGGTTTTTGGAAGTAGCTTTGTCAAGTATGTGTCTAACCGTGAAATATGCTGAAGTTAGAGTTCATGTTCACGTTCCTCTCCCAGTAGGTCAAACTTCATGAACATCTGCTACTCAGTGAAGGCATGAACTTTAGCCTTTGTTCAAGGCTAAAGAAGGAAGCAGAGCTTGGTAATCCATCTAAGTCAATAATAAATCAGGGGGTTTGCACACAAATGTTTTCTACATTGGGGAAAATTAGAGGTATAGTGTCACAGCTTCTCTAGATTCAAAAATATGAAAGCTGTTGTACACAAAGAACCCTTTTATCATTGACTTGATGGGTCTAAACATTATCAATAAAGACCTCAGTATTAAAAAATGGGGTCAGAATACTTTTTTTAGGTTTGAGATTATTGAGGAGGTTTTTTGTTTGTTTTTTAAATTACCTTATCTCTTCTACAGTCATTTACACTTGTACAAATGGATATAAAATGTAAAAAGAAAAAATAAAATCTATTTTCCCCTGTGTAACAGTGAGTAAACGTTTAAAACTTTGAAGGAAATTCAGGTTTCACTTTTTACCCAGTAAAGAAATATACTGCACAATCGATGTTTGAAGAAGAAGGTCCTTTGGTAATGAATAGTTAACTGTAAGATAATGGAGTGTCTTGAAAAGAAAAAATAGCTACTTAACTACTGAAATAAAATCAGTATTTAGCCCACACGGGCCATAATCCTGATTCATTTATACTGAATATCAATGTGCTTGATGTTACAGCATTTGCAAAATTTAACTTTCTGTATTTAACTGCAGCTTTAAGACCTATTCTGCAAAAGGGTTTGTTCAGGTAATATATGTGCAATTGTCATCTGCTGATTTATAATGAAATGTTAGGTAGAAAGATATTAAGAGAAACTGCAATATTTCAATGCAATGAGCGTAAGAAATTAATGTAATTTTAATTCATTTTATTAATACTTACAATGGTAAGCTTCTCTTTTTAGAGTTTTGCGTGCCAAAAAAGCACATCGGAAGCATTGTTACTCTGCAATATCTAGGAAAAAAAGGGATTTGTTATTATCTTGAACACTGGAAAAATGCATCTCAGCGGTACCAGTCTTTCCTAAAATCTTACCACAGAGTTAAAATAGGCACTGAATAATATCTTGCTATTAATGCTGGTGTGGTTTCTCTGGTACTTTGGAAGGTAGCACTTAGAGTGGCTGCTGCCCTCCTTAAAAGCTGCTGTATTATTTTCAGCCTTTTGTAGGTGAGTTAAAAATAACTGAGTATCTAAAAGGTACCAACACACCTAATTTTTAGGTGTGACCTTTGGAATTTAATATGGAGCCTAAACTAAAATTAAATTTAGACACCCAAACTCTCTACCATGTCGCTGGAGTCTAATATAGCCAAGTGCAGGCCAGTGCCACCACATACACTGTTCAGATCCCCTTCAAGTTGGAGTGTCTGAACTGCAGCTGCTTACAGCTCGAAAACAGAAGCACTGGGAGCAGCTTCTGGGAAGCTCCAGTGGCTCAGACTCTGCACAACCTTTCTTTCTTAGCAAGAATTGAGGGGCTTCCTCCAAATGTGCAGTAGTGAGAATTATAGCCACTTGTCAGTGAATTTGTAAACTTCACTTTCCTTCTCTGATCAAGTGGATTCAAGCTAACCTTTCCCTCCATCCCTGTACCCGGTGCCTTGGAGGCAGAGTAGCTGCAAGGAAGAGCAGGAACACCAGACCTCATGAGAGCAGAGCACAAATATTTTAAGGATCATGGGCCCATCTATGTGTAGACTAATACTTAACACTAGATCATTGCCCATCACTGGATCTTAGTTGGATTGATTTTAGTGAACTGGTATCTTTGGGTCCCAGTAAGTTTCTGACATGAGCTGGAGTGAAATTCCTCAGCCCTTTAAAGCCTAAGCACTTCTAGATAAAGCTTATTTTTTTAGGTAGTTTTTCATCTTTTTAACAGCCAGATCCTTTCCAAGTCACTTAAAGTGTACTTACTGAACTGTACCTAATATTAATATTTACAATTTTCATTACTTAAATGAATGAAATGAACTAAAGGAAACCTGATTTATATGTTTTAATGAATTATATATGTTATAATTATATCTCTTTCAGCTTAAGCTGTGAAAAAGGCAATGCATATTTAATGACTGTTATCTCTCAAAAGTCAGAAGAAGATACTTTGGGATGGGTTTACCTGACTATATCTTCAATTGTCAGCATAGAGAAAACGTTTCTGAAACAAGGAATAATACAAGAGTCCAAGTTATTTGAGTGTAGGGTGTTTTTTCCCCATTCCAAGTTTACCCACCTTTTATAGTTTGATACATTGATTATTTTTTTTTTAATGGCTGTTGCAACATAATTCACCATTTGATTTGTTCAGCAAGAGAGTATTAGGCTTCTTAGAGATTCTATAGCTGGTTGTGCTTCTAAAAAAAAAAAGGTGTTTTACTTCAAACAGAAATTAATAATTTTCCTGCAAAAGATTTGCTAAATGAGTTTGTGTAGTCTTGTAGGCATGTCAAGCTGGAATGGTCATAATGACATCTTTCAGCCTTAAAATCTATAAATATGTTATCTATAAAGATGTTATTTCTAAAGACATTTAAGTAGAATTTGGGTACCCAAATCAAAAAGAATAAAATGAGAATCAGGCACCTACCTCCTTTAGGCTAGACTCTTGGGAAATTATTGCTATAATTGTTTATGGATTTCTTGAAATGACAAGTATTAATGGAAGAAGGCTTCATTATGTCCCAGTCATCATTTGAACATTGTCAGGAATGTTAGTGATAAATAGTATTTTATCTTTTTATCAAAAATTTCATGGTTATCTTTCTAGGAAGTTTGCCTAGCAGTTTTTCCTGTTACACAACATATTTTTAATTCAGCTGAGTCGTTCAGTTGAGTTATTTAAATATGTGTATATTTGAGCTCTGGTATATATTTGAAATACATGTATGAACAAAATAAAAATGTGATAGCATTTCTCACATGTATAGTTACATTTTCTCAGTGTTAGATAAGTGTACACAAAAAACATATTTACTTCTGTCTCGTATTACTGTCTCTGAGCTGATTTACATTGCAGAAAGGGGGGTATTAATTTTTCTGACAGGTTTAAACTGCACTAGTATGCAACTTCAAGGATATGGAGATAGGTTTAGCTAAAAGGAAATGTTTTTGTTGTATATACAACAATCTTAATTTTGGAAAGTTCCAGTGTTACTGGATTTCATTTTTATTGGGCATCATTATAATTCTTGCATGCATTGCCTAATTTATATTTTTCTAGAACAAAAGTGTCTCTTGTGCTTTCTCACTTCTTTGAAATCTTTCTAAGTTATTGGCTAATTAAGATATCCAGCTTTATAGACTGACAGATAAATTAAAAAATTCGATATGACTTACTTTTTGGGCAAGCTAAAGAAAAGAAGCTTAATTTCTCATACCTACAGTGTCTGGCCTTCTCCAAAAGGGCTGTCTGTCCTACAATTATTTATCTGTAAACATACACACCAGTTATATGTATGTTAAATGCATATATATAAACTATAGCTAAACTGCTAATGAAATTTATATAATGTGTATATTTATACAGACCCCATGCTCTAAGCATGTGTGCTCCGTAGGGTGTAAAACATTGTTCGTGTTATTTTAATACAGAAATAGCGTATTTTTCTAGATGCAAAGTGGCAGAAAATCCCTGCCTAGACTAGCTTGCAATCTGAATGGACAAGATAGATAAATTTCAAAGGTTTTCCATACAAGTAAATGATGTGACAACATCAAGTACAGTTTTCTGTTTTCTCTAATTTCATTGTTTTGCTGAAGCAAGAAATACACAGATAACTTTGGTACATCACTGTAATTTTCCCATATATGAAATACTGCAGCATTTGAACTTTGAAGTCAATTTACATTGTTTGGGGTTTTATTAACATTTTAATAACCCTTTTGTGTTTTTCCTCCAAATTACCATTGCTTATTATTGAATGCATGAAGAAAAATGCTTCAGGTGTTCTGTAACAAAATATATTTCTGTGTATTGGCTTGTGTTAACTATGAAAATGTAATGGCTGATCTGGTTTGGTGGGCAGAAGGGGCCAGAAGAGAAGAAAAACAGTATAGTGAGCCTTGTGCCAAAAGATGCGTATTAGTATGCATTTATATTATCCTCCAAGAGAGAACACGGCACTGCAGACATTGCTGTGGATGTGATGCACTTGGATTCTCCCTGGTTACTCTAGTTTTATTTGTGGATGCAATTAAAAAAAAAAAAAAGGCACATGAGGGTTAGGTGAGGGCTTAGTGACGCTGCTGCTAATGCTATGTGGGAGACACTTTGGCCAGGAGTCAGAAAAGATTTGTACATGCTGCGACACTGACATAGAATTGTGTGTCTTGTGAGTGCCTGGCTTCCCAGGGAAAACAAGTTTGAAGATCAGCATTAGTCTCCTCATGCAACAGCACCTAGTGAGAGAAGTGATAACACAGAAGAATACAGTATGTTTTTTGGATTCTGTGTTGATGTCAGAAATCTGAATTAAGGTGTTTCCACTTGATTAGATACCCAGGCCTATTTTGGAAAGGTTTTTTTTTTCTATTTTGGTGTATTAGTAGAGAGTTGTAAGGTACAAAAAGCAAAAAATTGTTGTCATCAATAATAATTTCAGATGAGAAAGAGTAAATCTGAAAGTCAGTTCAGTGCAAGTTGGATAGAAAGGTGATGACTGCTGTGTAAAAAAGACTCTTCTAAGGGAGAAAAAGCAAGAAAGATTTTCAGAATTCTGTAAGCAATCCACTGAATTTCATGTAGGAAGGAATCAAGATAACAAAGAAAAAGAATTATTATACCTACTAAAATTTTTGAAACTCCCTGATCAAATAGTAGATACCAGGTTATAAGTACTTCATAATATGAGAACAGAATAGTGAATGACTTACGAATCACTGATTTTGAAATTGTACTTCAGTGGCCCAGAACAACAGGGGTTTTTTTTGGAGAGATGTATGTATAGATGCTTAGTAAAATCAGAACAATAATGCCAAGACACAGCAGTCTGTTCACAAACGTTGCTATAAGATTGTCATTTATTGTAGCATTATCCATTTGGATACTTTACTATAATGTGTAATGATTAATTTTCTCAGATACGAAGGCTGTGAAACAGGAATAGAAAATACTTTGTGGAAATCTAACTAAGAAGTTGCACACAGCTTAATAGTTTCTGTATTAGTAATCTGTCTATTTTTAGTTTTCTACCCGTCAGTCAGAGAAGCAATCGGAATGGTCTTCTGAACTGGAGTTTATAAGCATGATCTCTTTAAGAATCTTACAAAACTCAAAAGTTAGGAAAATCTTGTATTTACTTGCAGTTTGTCAGAAAGTGTTGCTTTGCCTTTGTGCAGTGTTTTTGATACAATGCTATTTCTTGTGACTTGTGCCCTGATTTTGTTTGCTACCACAAGGAGTCTTTTGTTTCAAACAAAACCTTGCGGTTAATTTTCTGCTAGGTCTTTTCATGAAAAAGGAAGGTCATGGCTTACAGCATTTGCATTGTCACTGCAAAGGACTGTACAAACTGTTCCATGGACCAGGATGTTTCTGTGATGAATTTAACTCTTGATACGTGCTTTTTAAAGTAGTATTTTCCTTTCTGAAATTTCAGTACCCTGTGTGTGTTATTTAGGCATTTGTGTAAGATACAAATCACATTTTTGAGGATAAATTGAGAGTTCTCATTATTTCTTCATCCATAATTAACATGAAATTAAGATCAAGTTTAAAGACAGGTTAAAATATTTGAACAAATGTTCTTTACAGCTAGTTTTAAATTTAGTAGTAAAACATAGTATTTAAGTAAGACTCCAGTTCAATGTAGTCTCCTGTACTTGGTACCATTACCAAGTACCAATGCAGATTTTTTGCTTACTGCTTACCCACATAGTTCTTTGTATCTTAAATATTTTAGTATGTGGGCATGATACAGTTATTTGACATTTTACAATTTGTCCTTTGTTTGCATGCAGCGAGGAGTTATGGGCGAAGACGAGGTAATTCACTTCTGTTTGTTACAGTACAATTAATTCTGATCTGTTACTGATCATTATGATTAATTAATCCAGATTGTTGATTATAAATGCTTGTCTATGTGTTGTCTTAGTTTGGGAAAGATGGAGGGTGTGAGGGAAGGAGGAGTGCAGTCTGGATTGTTATGATTATTGATCTCTTAGAGTTTCATTTACAAATCCTTTAATCAGTTAAAAACTGTAGTTCTAATCATAATTTAGTTCCTGCTAATGGCTACTGCTTGCAGTCATTACCCCCTTTAAAAGTATATGGTTTACTAGCTGTCCTTCTAACTCATCTCCTTGTGCTTCTGTAGAAGCAGTAGTGTACAGAGCCAAAAATAAAAGCCTTCCATGAACTTAGCAAGAAATCTGGTAGACTGCTCTTAGAAATAGTAAACAGATCTATGTAGCATAAACCAATATGTGCTCACTGATCTTTGAAAAGCTGTACTGTTTTTATTATACTAGAATGTGACCTACAGCTGTTATAAAGACCACGTAAAATGTGCAGAAAAAACAAGATCTTTGGTAGCTTCCAGTATTCACTACATAATGCATCAGTTCATGTGTCTGTCTTGATATCTGCATTGGTTCATAACTGATTGCTTAGTAGTCATAACATAGAGAGGAATAATCTTGTTGATCATGGCCAGAGGATGTAACAGTACAGTCGTTTTGACAATTCCCAGCACATTCTGCTTACTTTGTCATAAAACAAAAAGAAACAAGTGTTTAGAAGGGTTTATCCTTTTTATTCACAGTCATCAGGAGAAATATGAAAGCCTGTTTTAATGTGAAAGCAAATTACTTTTTTGCTTTCATTATCTGAGAGATTTCATTTAAAAGTGAAGAGGGTGGAGAAGAACGTAATGGGAGTTACATAGACTATATTACTCTAAAAGTGTTGATCTGTTGTCCTCCATGTCATCCTAGCTCTCTGAGGAGCTGCAGTGTTTTTGGCAAACCTTTACCCCCACTAAAGTAAAACTGAGCTCTCTAGTATCACTTCAGAGTATGTTCTGATGGTTTTATTTGTAAAGAATAATTCTCATTGTTCTTAGATTTTAACATTGGTCGTGGGTAAAAAATAAATTATTCTGAGTATTGGTCTTTGACTGCTTTTTCCCCCTATATACTTGTCTTTGTTGTAAGTTGGAATTATCTAAGAAGTACTTCTTATAAACCAAACTAAGTTACAGTCATTTTAGATTTAAGATGTTAGGAATAACTCTTATATACTAGAGAAAAGTCTTAAGATTTCCACTTTGCAGTTTCCTGCAGGTTCCGGCAATACGAGTCTTATTTCTTCCATTATCGACTTTTTCCTGTCGTTGTCACTATGATAACAGCTCTATCTTCTTCATCATTCACATATAGTAATGCAGAAATTTGTTGTTGTATCCCCCTTTCTTGGTTGTGCAACCAGATCTTACCACGTGTTCGTGTACATCTCTAAGATCTGATCATTCTTGCTAGCCTTCATAACTGAAATTCATATTCACATTATTCAGCATGCTGCATAGCATGACCTTATTCCTCTTATGTCTAAACAGTTGATTTACAAGAAGAATCTGCCTGGCTGCTTCTTACAGCTGTGTTAACTTTGTTTCTCCCTTGCTTCCTTACTTTTTTTGTGCTACTGAGCACCAACCATGTGCTTTGCCTTTCAAAGGCACTCTCCTGACCTGTTCCCAGCTGTTGAATGCATGCTTATGATAGCAAGCAAGGATGCCATCACTTGCTCCCTACTAGTCATTCCCAAACATGCATATCCCCAGTCTTAGAGGAAAGGAGGAGCCTGCTGCAGCTTTCTGCATTTGCTGTACTCATCTTCATTGGATGCCTTCTGAAGACATAGATATACCACCATAAAAAAAGATGTATTAACAGTATTTGTTTCTTGGTACAGTCCTGTGGTCCTGCTTTTCTTTTGTGTTCCTGATGACATTTTACGATGTTTTGTTGTTTTATATCGTCTTGTGTTTTCATTCAGGTTTTTTTAATGAGGCACCACATCAGGGTCAATAGGCATTACCATAACAGGTTTTTGGTCACGATGGTTGCTGTCTGTTCTCCAGCCTTGTCTTTAAGCACCTGATTCTCATGTAGTCTTCTGGAAATGAAGGGCTTCCACGCTACTCTCACCCCTACCTGGTCAGCACTGAGTCTGCAGGTGTTCCTACCAGGCTTTTCTGGTAGTGCTCCCCTGAGTGGGGAGAAGAATTAAGAGACTGCAGTATTGCTCACAGCTAAGGTACTGCAGACTCAGCTGTCAGGGACTCACTGGTTCTGCCTGTGAATTTGCAGTGGAGGAATCTGGGCTATTTGAGATGGAAAACTGGGTTGCTTCCGAAAAGCGTACAAGGATTTGGTTTTCTTGCTTGTTTTTGGAAAGCAGTTGAATTAATTAATAATTATTTTTAAAATGAGTGAGAAACAGAAAATTGCCTTACAGAAGAAATGATCATGTGGGCTATCTATTTTGTTTCACCATGATTTTTCTGTTTCCCCCTGTTCAATTAAAATTTAAGGTTTTTAGACTTGTGGTAGTCATTCAGATGGAGAAAGTTACCAGTTTAATTTGAAGCTAAACCAAAGGCAGACTAATGAAACTCACTTAAGCAGCCCATAATATTTTTCTCTTCATAAGACCCTTTATTTAAAACCAAATTACCGCTTTCCTACTAGGTGTAGCAGAGTAACTACAATATAATGTAGTATGAAGTATTATACTTAGAGTGATGTCAGCTTGCAATCTTGAAATTCCTTTCTGAAGTTTAATACATTTTTCATTTTCTTAGTTTTTCTTTAAACTATTATGTACTTTTCTAATATCTTGGTATTTTCATTTTGACTCTCCAGACTGCTATTTCCCCATTCCCTAAAATTACATAACCATGTACTGTCACAAAATTAATGTATATTATTATCTTTTCTCTTTAAGGCCGTTCTTCCCTCTTCCCAATAGATGATGGTTTGCTGGACGATGGTCATAGTGATCAGGTTGGAGTCTTGAATTCACCTACCTGCTATTCAGCTCATCAGAATGGAGAACGAATCGAGCGTTTTTCTCGGAAAGTGTTTGTTGGAGGTCTTCCACCAGATATTGATGAAGGTGAGCTGCCTGAAAACTGAGCAAACTAAGTTTGGAGGCAGAGACAAAGAGATCTGGAAAAACCTGAATGAAGTAGTAGAAATAATCCACTCAGCAAAATAATGTTGTGGTGCAAAAAGCTACAACTATATGATCTTTATGGGAGCTAATGGGTGTGTTGAGCTTAATAACGTCTCTTCTGGTTTTGAGATAGTTCAGTTTCTGATTCTGTGCTTGCAGATTGTAGAGTTGCATGGAATTTGTGCTCCTGTTTATCTTGCATATTCCTTTCAAATACATCTTAGCCATCCTCTATGCCTGCTTTATTCTGTGTTCATAGAAAGCTTCCATTTGTAAATGAATTTCATATTCTATTTTACTACTACCTGAAGATCTCAGCAGTCCTATAGAAAGGTTAATGTTCTTCCTGTTCAAACGCAGAAGCACTAAGGCAGAGGAAGGTCAAATGGCAGAGCACCTTGATGCATTGAACATAGAGTGTACCACAGAAGCTCAGACTGTTAAGCAGTGCAGTTGGAATTGCTTTGTACCATAGCGCTGATTCGAAGTAATCATGCTGTTTAATATGCGGTTTCACCTGTGCAGATAAATGTAAATTGCATGCTAGCTTTGTAAGGTATACAGAAGTCCCTTTATGAGGTTCATTGAAAGCCTAGAGTAACTTGCAAACCAAATAAGCTGACTGTGTTTAATTAACTTTCAGACATGGAAGGACCGTATTTTGGTTCTGTCGTCATTGAGATGCTCTCCTACAATGTACTAAGGGATTTATTTTAATACACTTCAGCACAGTTGCCTTTCATACAAATGCTAAACAAAGATGCATGGAAATGCATTTTCTTTCTTTCCTGCCTGCTTATATGCTGATGGCAGATATGACTGAAAGAAATGGAGCATGTTTGTATTTGAGTTACTGCTTTTATATAGCTTAGGGTATTTTTTCCTCATGTCCAAGGCTCCTCCAGTCACTGACAGGAAGGATAGACATCACAAAGTTTTGCAAGGAGCACAGTAGATCTTGTAACAGGACTATTCTTGGTTATGTTAGAAGCACCTCCAAATAGACAATTTTAAGTTTCTGTGTCTGATACATTCACAGTATCTGCTGTAAACTGCTAACATGTTAATTGTGGTGGCACTCGGTATATGAATATCTATTTACAGAGCTCTGAATTGTACTAAATCACTAAACACTGAATTGATTGCATTCAAACCAGATTCTGAATTCAGGGAAGCACCACACAAGTTTTCACCACTGCCTTTAGTTGCCCATATGCTTCTGAAATGCTTCTGTTATTAAGTAATAAAAAACAAATGTACGCTTAAAATCACCACAAATACCATTGTGTTAATAACAACACTTTGGGAGATGTGTGTATTTAAGTTTTTTGTTCATGAAAGTTGTAAATTTTATTCTTTCTTTTCTGCAAGATATCAACCTTTCCTAGAAACAAAGGTGTTTGCTTGATAGTGCTTTTTCATTGAGTTACATAATTTATTTTAATTGCAACTATTTTACCTGGTTTTAGATGAAATTACTGCTAGCTTCAGACGATTTGGGCCCTTGGTAGTAGACTGGCCTCACAAAGCAGAGAGCAAGTCCTATTTTCCACCAAAAGGTAAGGAAGATTTTAACCAGCCACTGAATGCAAGTCTTACTCTCAGAAACTGTCTCATTTTCCCAGAGGGTATAATTTAGAGTCCCTGTGAACAGTTAATCTGTCATGTCAATGCAGGTTCAGATGTCGTTCCTTTACATACCAAGTCTAAAACCTGTTGGTTTAGTATTATGCCTGATCAGATCAGTATTATGTAGTTGTATGTGTCATACATACACAGTTCTGTATTTGCATTTCTGTGTAGTTTCCAAAACAGAAATTTGGTCAAATTTTTTAAGACTAAATCTTAGATAAAAATTTTCCTAGGAATTTAAAGACATGATTCAGAAGGATGCATTTGGGTACCTGATCCAGATAATCAAATGTTACGCTGCTTTCACTTTTAGGATATGACATTCCTATTGAAGTATTAATCTTTCTTGATAAATTATTAAATACTGATATATAACTATTTCTAGTGTTGCTGTTAGACTAGACTTCTTAATACCACAAAGTGTTGGGAAAACCATTGTGTAGATGAAGTAATCAAACTATGTAGCATATCTCTGTATATGTACAATCATGTATTGTTACATATAAAATAAATGCTGAGGTCTGATCCAGATATGAAAGCAGTGCAGAGATTATTGATTTTGTAGAGACTGCAGCGATTCGTTCCTTGAATGGAAGTGACAAAAGTGTTGGTATAGTTCCTTCGTAAACTGATTCTTCATTTGTCTGAGCATTTATGTTGGGGAAAAGACAACATTATTATCCCAAATGGGTCCTCTAAGGAATGGGAAATGGAATTGAAAGTATCTGAATTGCATTTATGAATGCTACATGGAAATTCTAAGACAAACAAAGACTTTGGCTTTTTTGATTGTTAATCTGACACACAAAATTACTGTCAAGTTAAATTTGATTATCTTAGGGAATGCATCTCTATTCATAAATTACCAAGAGAAATTCCCGAGGAGCTCTTTAAGGAAGATGCATCTCACAGAATCTGTGATGAATATATAGAAGACGGAAGATGTAATATATTCTTACCTGAAAGGAATGGATTCTGGCATTCGTTTCCAAGGAGATAGTCCTGTCTCAGCATCTGAACATCTTAAGGATATATTTCTAGACTTCCTCATTTAATATAGCTTTTTGATACAGTTGGGTTATTTATAGTTACCGCTGTAAGAAAAAGATTAAAATAAATCTATATCGTAAGCAGAGTTTCTTAAAGGCAAAGAACACAAATGGAAGAACTGCAGTGTGTTGATCTAATTAATTCAGAAAAAACTTGAAAACTAAGTGTTGATTTCCCATGATTAACTGACTTTTGAAATTTAATAGCGTTGACTGTTCTTCAGTCCTAAAACTTTAGTCTAATTTTCAGTTTGCTACATTACTAGATGTTTTTTGTAATGAAGCCTAACACATTGGAAATACAGTGTAGGTTTCTATTTGTAAATACTCTGGAAATATTTAACTGCCAGCTATTACTGCATATATATATCTTTTCTTCAGTGCAATACATACAACCCGTGATTATTTTGTAGAAGAATTTCTTAAAAATTTGTCTTTCTTTAGTACTACTTGTGTGTACAGGCAAGAACCATGTATAAATATATGTAATAAGATGTCTGAAACAGTTAAGGATAGATAAAATAAAGCCTTGAGATCAACCAGTAATTACCAGTTGAAAAATACATACTATATTAGCTCAAGGAGTTAATGTCTTTTATTATTTTCAATCTCCAGTTTGTAATTTGTCACTCCCCATGGAATCAGTTCAGTATATATATTTTTCTTTTTTCAGTCCCATTAGAGATTTGCCATAGTATTACTTTCCAAAGACGTTTCAGAAGTATTCCATTCTGGACTGATTCACAAAAATTAAGAGATACAGCCTGTTTTTTGGTTTTTTACTGTTGTTCAGTTTTCCATTCTGCAGTTCCTTCCAGGCTTTCTGCTTACAAAAGGTCCTCAGGGAAGGCCAAGTTCATAATAAGTGTTCCCTTGCTGAAAGGAGTGCAGAAAGTGTCAAGAGTGGCTGCCTCCTGAGAAACACCAACTGCTTGTTCTTAACTAATTATGTTTTTTATTGGTTCACCCCAAAATTAGACCCAGAGAAAACAGGAATTTCTAAAACTTCACACTGATCTTACAGGAAAGCTCTGTTCTGAAAAAAGATTCCATTGAGCTCAAAGTACAAAGTGTATCATCTGCCAACTGCAATGGAGAATTCCTTCCTTTCTGACTTGCAACTGTTTATCATAACTCATGTTACTGCGTAGTTGGCAAATATGCTTATTTATGAAACAATACACATGTCCAAAGTAACTTGCTGGGTTGAGGACTTCTCCTTGTGATAATGAAGCTCTCAAAAAAAGTGGTGCCATGAGCATATGCAAATCCAAAGAAGGTGTTTAAAAATATGTCCAGTTGTTTGTGTCCTTTGTACTATTTTAGTCTGTATCAAACAGAGGATAATCTGATTTAAACAGGACAGTGGCCCCAGCCTTTTCTTGTTTCTACTGCCTTGTATCACAGCAGTTGTGCAGTAGCTTTTTTTTTCCAAGGTTCTTGACTACCAATTCAAAGCTGACCAAAAAAATTAGATTGGAAATGTTCTGTTTCTAGTTTAAGAAGCAAAGCCCCAGGTCAGTGCAAGTTCTGTTAAACTTGTTACCAGCTAATTTGATCACAGGGGGTAGGATTAAACTCTGGATTCAGGCAAGTAACTGTAGGTGTCTTCATATGTGATTAGTGTCTGAGCTTCCTTTAATCAATGGGAATCTGGCCAGTACAGCCAGTGCAGTATAGAGGGCTGTTCAGGTCACTGTAGCGTAAGCTCATCAAACTTGATTCATTTACCCAAACTGAGGATACCTAAAAGACTAGGTACACAGTTATCACAAATATGATGCAACACCACATTTTTTTCACTGTAAGTGTATTTTGGATTTAATTCTCCACCAAAGGTGACTAAATTGAAAACTGAAAGATTTCTTTTAAAGATTTAATTAATGTGGTGATGAGATCTCTTTAAGGAGGAATAGGTGGAATGTGTCCTTCACAAATTTGAACTAATCCCATCATCATGTGTAGATCCATTGTCGGTATTAACCTGCAGTCTGCACTGATTCTTTCAGATTTAAGCTATTGTGCAGCATTCTCTAGGCAAGAATTGCACTTCCCTGAGGCTGCGTAGTCTCCCCTGGGTGGAGTCTGTAGGACACTAGAGGAACCAACCCCAAAACAAAATACTATACTGACTGGCATGGGCAGTGCCATGCTGGTTTGCACTGATTTTCTTGACTCCTCTAAGCCACTAGTGATAAGAGTTAGCTGAAGGTTGATAGAACTTAAAGCTGTGCTCTGATTTCTACACAGAGTATGCATAGCAGAAATTTCCTTTCTCCTTCTGCTAAATTTCCGTATTACTGGGAAATAAAGAAATTTTTTTCCTTACTCAGAACATCACGTTAGCATGCATCTAGTCTAGAATGCTTTGCTTTTGGTTCATTCTTTATATAATAAATCAAAAAAAAAAGGAAAAGGTTTAATTTGGTAGTACAGCTAGGACTCTTCAAACTTACCCAATGGACTTTCTGTTTCAAGGGCTGACCAAATTTAAAAAAAAAAAAAAAAAAAGAAAAAATTTCTTGGTCTTGTTTTAGTAGGAGAAATGTTAGTTCGTGACTATAAGCAGTGTAGTATCTTTACATCTGAGGGAATGTACCTCTAAAGTTAGTTATCTCCAGAAAGATTTGTTTGTTACTTGAAGTAATTTTCTAAGGATGAGTATTGTCAAAGTTTCCCACACTCATTGCCTTTGAAAACAGGAGTATTAGTGATAGTTCCAGTGTTATGCAGAGGAATTTAGTCAAGTGATAAACACTAACAGGGTTACCTAAACCTGAACTCCCCCAGGAGGTATAATTTTTGTAGAGGTACACATGAACAGCAGATTTTTGTAAAACTGTTTCATCTAATACTTTTTAGCTTGTGAAATATGGATAAAACATACAATTTCTGTTTCTTGGTATGTAATGCCTGATCATGAGCTCCTTCTGTTGGTGTACATATGAGCCAAAGATTCCTTCAAAGAAAACTATTAGACTAGCTTTGCAGTCCAAACTGTTGACATAGCACTGCCAGGTCCACCACTCAACTCTGTGCCTAAACACCACACTACATGTATTTTGAACACTTGTGGGTATGGTGATTTGAGGCAACACCATCACTTCCCTGAACAGCATGTTCCAATTCTTGTCCACCCTTTCAGTGAAGAAATTTTTCATAATGCCCAGTCTAAACCTCCCCTGGCACAACTTGAGGGTGTTTCCTCTTGTCTTATTATTTGTTACCTGGGAGAAAAGACGATTCTTCCCCCTCACTACTGTCTCCTGTCAGGTAGGTGTAGAGATCAGTAAGGTCCCCTCTGAGCCTCCTTTTCTCCAGGCTAGACACCCCCAGCTCCCTCAGCCCCTCCTTATCAGACTTGTGCTCCAGACCTTTCATCAGTTCTTTTACCCTTCTCTGGACTTGTTCCATCATCTCAGTGTCTTTTTTGCAATGAGGGGCCCAGAACTGGACACAAACCTTGACATGTCAAGTACAGAGGGACAATCATGGCCCTGGTCCTGCCAGCCACACTGTTTCTGATAGCCAGGATGCCACTGGTCTTCTTGACCACCTGGAAACACTGCTGGCTCATGTTTAGCTGGCAGTCAAACAGCACCTGCAGGTCATTTTCCAGCAGGCAGCTTTCCAGCCACTTTCCCCCCAGCCTGTAGCACTGCATGGGGTTGTTGTCACCCAAGTGCAGGAGCCAGCATTTGGCCTTGTTGAACCTCATACCATTGGCTTTGGCCTATCAATCCAGGCTGCATGTGGGACCTGAGAGAATTATCTTCTTTGGCCAGTTTTCTTAAGGTGGTTATTTTCCTCCAGGCTAGACTTAGGGCGCAAGATAAAATGTATTGTAAATCTCTGAAAGTCTAGAGCTGTGGAGCAAAACTACAGACAGGCTTGTTTGATAGTACAGGCTATACCCTAGCTTTCTCCATGTCTTCAGAGGGGCAGTAGTACAGCTGAGCTCATTGACACAAGCATGTCTGAGGCTTTAAATTAAGTGGGCTAAACCCAGACACAAGTGCATGTTTTGCAGATGAGGTAGAGAAAGCCGTATTAACATACAGTTTTGCTACTGCTTTCCTTTTTATTTCAGGTGTGATGTAATAACCCTGGGATTAGGTCAGTTTGTTAGAGCATGGTGTTAATAACACCAGGGTTTGGGGTTTGATCCACATATGGGCCATTCACTCAAGAGCTGGACTCGATGATGCTCGTGGGTCCCTTCTATCTCAGAATATTCTGTGAAATCTATAGTAATCCTAAGCATTCCTCATTGAATTATTGTACTTGAGTTTTCTATCTTTTTACAAACTGCTGCAGTTAAGCATATCAAGCTGCAGACCTATGAGTGGTAGATCATATGGAGGCATTGACCAGCCTTACGTATCAGGAGCTAGGTGCAGTACCCTTGATTTTGCATTAGGATAAGAACCGATGAAAAATCAGCATCTGGCAATTGTATGTCTGATCCCTTAGTCAGTATCATGTGCAATTAACACTTCTTTTTATTAAAGCAGTTTTTTCACTCTCATCATTTTTGTACTGAGCTCTCCATTCAAACAGGAACGTGTGTGCCTGGCTTCCATCCAAGTAAGGACAGTTATATGGGTCTGATTTCACCCATGCTGGTCTGTACATGCCCTCATTCACTGAGTGAGTTTTGCGTGGATAATGCTGGATTTTAAATTCTAAGATAAATAGTAAGATATCCTCAGTAAAATGGATTTTTAATCTAAATAATTACTAGTTAAATTTAAGTTAAACAAGTTGTCACTAAAAAAATATTGTTACGCAATGAAGAATAGACTTCACAAGGAAATACTTCAGCCCAAACCCAAAGATACCCTGTGATATATTGAAGAAACTAAATAAGATTTACATAAAAAGAACACATAAACCCCTGTCATCTGTCTCTTGTAGGTAGCTGTGATGGGACTGTGGTATGAGGGGTAAGAAACAAAGTACAAGTTATTAGAAAGACCAGTACAGGCCTTACATGTCTTTTTAAATTCTACTTTTGCTCCCATACATTTAAAATCATTTGTGTATTTATTTCTCAAATCTTACGTGGGTAAAGCACCGATTCTTTAATGGTCTTCAGGATGCACCCTACCATCTTCACTTTGGTGACCTACAGTGTTTGTTTGTAACAGGAAATAGCTCGTGGTTAACTAGTTTCTTTCAGAAATACAGCATCATTTCCAAAAGGCTTGGTGAAGTACCCATGTTCTCTTTTCCCAGGCCCACTCTAGAGCAGTTGCTTCAGCATTTACTTTTCCATCCAAGTAGTAAAACATAAGTTTGTTTGAAAATTCCGTACTTGGTAGTAATCTCAGAAAGAAATGTAATTTATGGTCCTGTAAAAGTTTGTTTCAGAATACAACCCTAATTGTGCTATTAGGTATTTGTAAAGTAGCAAATTTAGTATATATCATACTGTAACTGTTAAAGTATTCTAACCTGAGGTTCTTCACTTGTCTGACTGTTTTTACTGTAGCATTAAATAAGCATTTTAATTCCTATTTTTGTAGTGTTTGGAAGGTTTGCTGGGTCACTTATGTAATAAAGTACTTTGATCTAATCTCTAGAATAGAGATTAGTCCTTTGTGCCAAGTCGGATTTTCATTGTATAATGTTCACTGCAGCCAATGAATGTTGTTCAGCCTAGACTTCAGTACATGATACAGCAGACATGTTTGCTTTTATTTGGTTATTAGTCTCTTCTGACAATTATTTACAGATAGAGATTCTGTTTAATTATGGCAAGGTAGTATGTAAAGAAGATCATTGATAAGAAGGAATTGGTTTGACTTTCTTTTCCTTTTGTGCAGAAAAGTCACTGGCAGGGATGATTATGTAAAATAAAGATAAGAAAAAAAATATCAGTTGGTTTGGCTTTTTTTCCAGGTTATGCATTCCTCCTGTTCCAAGAAGAGAGTTCAGTTCAGGCTCTGATTGATGCCTGCATTGAAGAAGATGGAAAGCTCTATCTCTGTGTTTCCAGCCCTACTATCAAGGACAAGCCAGTAAGTACACAGTGGATGGCCTGCAGGCTATGGCTGCCATCTGGCTAAAGCTGCACTGGAAATCATGACGATGAAAATAATCAAAAGCAAACTACTGTTGGCAGAGCTCAACATCTGGAACACTTGGATTATTTTAAAATTGTAATGTTTTGAATTAATAGGATTAAAACAGAGCACCTAGACTTGCTAGGCTAACGAGGTCATGACTGTTTGACAGTTTTATAGGCTGATGAACGTATATCCATGTTGTAGTGAAATTTAAAGTAGGATACTGTTTTGTTTCCCGATTTAATAGGTTCAGATACGTCCCTGGAATCTAAGTGATAGTGACTTTGTGATGGATGGTTCACAGCCACTTGATCCTCGAAAAACAATTTTTGTTGGAGGAGTCCCTAGACCATTGAGAGCTGGTGAGTATAATCTGTGTTAATTTTTAAAAGTAGGAAATTCATGGAAATAATTTGAACCATGCATACTTTATGTATGGATAGGTGCAGCTTTATACATATAAAAAAGAGCACTGTCATGATAGTTGTAACTGCAGTACAATATTTGTGTATTCTTACATTTCTCTACTAACTATTTTTGTCTGGCTTTGGCCATAAATCATAGTTCATCGCTGAGATTCTCTGGAAACTGTTACCTGTCTAAAGCTATAGAAAAAAAAGTAATGATATTAACAAAACTGTAATGTAAACTATGTCACAAAAAGCATAAAACAAAGAGATTGTTTTTAAAATAATGCTGGGAGAGCAACTCTGCCCTGCTTCATGACTCTGTGGAGCTGTATTTGTACCTGCTTGTCATTGTGCATTAGCTACTTTTCTACTGCTGTTAGGTTGCAGTTACTCTTGGTACACTCAAAAACACAGATGATGGAGTACTTAAATGAGTAGGAATAGAGAAAAAAAAAAGAAGAAATTCAGAGAGCTATCACAATCTGTGTGGCACAACATTATATGAGATTGCAGGACTCTTTGTAGACAATTGCGAGAGGTGCTAAGGGAAAAAAAAACTTTTCTGCAGCAGTGGAATAATTGACCTACAACCTGGACAGTATGTGTTTTGAGATTGGCTGCAGTAGCCCTTTACAGTGTTTTAGGTGACTTTCTAGTAAGTAGTTAGGAGTGAACATTGAAAGAAGAAACATAACATACAGTTGTTCAAATCCTATTTCTTATTAGAATGACTCCTGGACTTCATTAGTTTTTTGTAGTTTGTAATGAATTTTATTCATTACAACCTTTTAGATGGAAGGTGTAGGAAAAACAAGTAGTAGTACAAATTTGGGATATAAAGGATCTTGAATTTTTTTTCTCTCTTGGACCTGCAATGCCCCAGCCTTTCTGTTATTTTGCATTTAAGACTCTGCTTTCAACTGTACTACAAGCTCTGTAAATGAACATAAACACAGTATGTTCCAACTGCAGATTAATTCTCGTTTAAATTCAGTTCAGAGCTCCAGATTACTGTGCTGAATGTCTGTGATAAGTTTAAAGGATACATTTTTATGCTTAGCTTTCAAATGCCATATACATGTGAAAATGAAACTTTTATGGCATTGTGAAATAAGAATAATGACTTCACAAAAGCAGTAAAACTTTTAGGAGACTCTTCAAACAAATGGAACATCATTTACTGCTAACACTTTTATACCTTAATACAGAGGATACTAATTCTGAAACAACAGTGGTTTTCACCTGAATTAATTTCAAAACTGATTTCAGTATAATCTTGCAATCAGATTATAAATATAACATTTTGTTTTCTCTGAACTTCAGTATCTATGGTAAGCATAGCACTGTTGCCTGATGAAAAGTTACTAACTACATCTTTCAATTCAAGTAGGACATAGAGCATTAGGACAGCCAGAGAACATGTACCAAGGAATTTTGGCATGTGGATCTATTTTACACATCTTACATTCCATGCCTGCCCAAAAAGTCTTTTGCTGTAATCCCCTAAAGAAAACTGCCCTGGAATTCCAGTTCCAGATTATCAAAGAGTTACAATTCCGTTGTTCCTTGGATGTATATACCCACAGCATGAATAAGCTATTAAATAGCTTATTTAATATTTTTTATCTTGTTATTACCATTATATTGGCTGTTGCAAAATTAATAATTAATGTTAAATTTTTTAGTATTTTTAAACAGGCACATATTAGTTTGGTACTGTAAGAACAGTTTAAATGAACACTCTTTCATTTTTTAATAGTGGAATTGGCTATGATCATGGACCGTCTCTATGGTGGAGTTTGTTACGCAGGAATTGATACTGACCCTGAGCTGAAATACCCTAAAGGTGCTGGACGTGTTGCTTTTTCCAATCAGCAGAGTTACATTGCTGCCATCAGTGCTCGGTTTGTTCAACTTCAGCATGGCGATATTGATAAACGAGTAAGTTATACAGAAATTTTTAAAAACAAGACAACATACAAAGAAACGTCTCAGAATGTGGTAACATAGCATTTGATTGGCTTTCATGCCAGCTTCTACATCTCCTTCAGCATTCATGTAACTCTACTACTTTCAAAGTGTGCCGTGAATGCCCCCAAAGGAACAGCGTGCTTTCCACAGAGCAGCAGTTTGTTCCTTTGACATATGTTGGACCATATGTTCTTTCCATTCTGGAGTTCCTGGTTTTGTTGTGTATGGGCAAAGGGCTTGAAAATCTCTTTTCTCTCCCTTGTTCTAATGAAACCAAATACTGTGATAATTCCTCTGTCATTCGTTGGAAACGCTAGTGTTCATTGGCTTCAGATTAGCTTTATATTTGCAGCTGCCTTTAATTTCAGCCATAATTGTCAGTGCTCAGAAAGTTCATCAAGCTCAACACCTAAAATACAAAATGTCTTACTCTTTCTGAGAGTCTTCTTAGTACTTACCAGTCCACATTTCTGTTTGCAACAGATGCTTATTGCTAGCTAAAGCAAAACTAACTTACATATTAAGAAGACTAGTCAACGTTGTTACTCCTAATTAGAAGTATAAGAGTACCAAAGAAAATTGGCATCTAAATCATGTCAGTTTTAAGGGTCACTAGTTTTGATGTCAAGAACTGTAGAGGTAGTCTGGCATTAATAGGTGTTCTTCAAAAAAAAAAAAGGTCTTATAGCAGGAAGGCCTGAGTAAGTAAAGTAGTTCAAGGTTCAGTCTCCTCTACAGATCAAAGACATGGGAAAAAGTAGTACAGTTAACTGAAGTCTGCTCTAGGGAGGCAGTATGTGCTTCTTTCCTTTCAAACAGGCAGGGAAATACAGCTTTTACATTTGTGTCTCAAATAATGCTTGCCTTGTGAGCTGAAGTCCCCAAACATGGTCTTCCCCAGAGGATGAGTGGCTCTGGATGTGGGTAGTGAACTAGGCTTCACATTAAGATGTGATGGCTACACTTTGGTTGTGAGATTGCTGTCCTTGTGTCTTGCAAGTGACATTGACTAATAGCTCTACCTTTTGCATAGTTATGTAACAGTAAAAATGGCCTTGATACTCCGGCTGTGTCAGGGGAAATAAAACTGTTAATCATCTTGCATCTGAGTACTTAGAAAAAATGGGAGTAAGGACCAGAATCCATAACTCCTTCTAAGCAATGCTAAACAGATCATTTAGCTTCAGAATTGGGTATTATTTAGTGTGTTTCAGTAACTATCTAAAGGGCATTTGACTGTGAAGTCACCTAATTTTAAAACTGAGATGTAGACAGTTGGGTCACATCCAGACTAGTTCTCCCTCAAAAGTGGGAGACATGGACTTAAATCTTGTAAACTAGGGGGCACTTTTATCTTGGTCTTCCTCTTCCTATGGGAGTATCCTTTGCATTAGAGAAGTATATGGTTGACTGGCAGTGCCATCTCATGAGAGAAAGGAAGGCATGAACCTGACTTTGAAGGCTGCATTTCAACATTTTTTTTTTGTTATTTTGAGTTTTTTATCATAGCTCAGAAGAGATCTTAAGGGCTCTTGGGATGCCCTACAAACATCTGAAATGACAGTGCTTGCTGTTGGCAGAGAAGGGGATGTAATGTGTTGATGTGTGATACAACACTGCAATTCTTACAGGGGGAATGGACTGCGGGCCTACTGGAGCTTGATCAGAAGGGGAAAAAAAAAAACCACACAAAATCTAACTTAACTAGATATGAGAAGAACAGCATTTGACATATCCATTGAGACTTCATTGAGAAAAACACTACTGAAATGATTTCTTCAATCACTATACGGAAAAATAAAAAAAAAGGAATAAAACACCAAAAGACACCCAGTATAGTTAGTATATTTTTCCTCCATGGTGTTTTTACACTATTGTCTTTTCAGGCTCTGAAAGTATTCTGAAATCAGTATTATTGCTATATTATAGGGGAGCAAACAATTTGTATAAATCTGTAAACTACTGGTTTTGTAAATGAGGAAGACATTCCTGCTTTGAGTACTCCCTTCACCCAAGATGTTTATGTATGCTGGCCAGGAAGGTAATACAATACATATTTCACTAAAATCCTCAAAGGCGGCCTGTTCTACCCTTTACCTAAACATACTCTTTCGATACCAGTTTTATCCAGTTTCTGAAGTTCTGCTATCCTTTCACATTGTTTTCGTAACCAGTTTTGTCTTTTTAAAAGTCTTCACTGCTAAATTTTGTAGTTCTCCTGTTTATGCTTTTGAACTTCAGTTCAAAGAATTTATACCTTTTTTTTTTCTGCATATACCTTTTCCTACCGTAATTGGAAATCTTAGTGTCACAGTCACTTGACAAACATTGTCTGTGATCTTAACTTCTTCCTTACCTAAGTACTCTGTAGCCTCCCAACTTCTTTTGATGTGTAGATATATTTAGTTTCTCTAACAGATGTTTTTCTTCAGAAAAGTGCTCCTCATCCTGTTTTATCATATATGAAAGCACAGCTCCAAATATTTCTTTGAAACTCATTCGGAGTTTCAACTCCAAGGAGTTCCTTAAAATATTGTTAACTTTCATATTCCAGCAGTCTGCATCCACTTCATGCAATACTTCCATTCCCCAAAGTGTTTCTCTAATAAAGTCTAAATCATCTTCATACCAATCTTGATGCATTAGGGCACTGAAGCTTGAAATATATGCTGCTTCATGCTTTCAGTAATTCTGAACCACGAACAGAGTTACTGCATAAGGTACCTGTTTATGGGAAAGTTTGAGTGTAATTTGTGATAAGGCAGGTCGTTTTAGTGAAATAAGAGTAGAGCTCATACTGAATATAGATTACTGGAAGAAGCACACTGTTTGACATTTCTAGTATGGCCTCTACTTGGGAAGCCGCAAGCGTGAAGACTGTTTGGCTGTCAGACTTCAGGGTGGAAAGCTGTATGTGTAAATTTTTTCCTCTGGAGATACAATGAAAAAAGTAGCATTTTAAAGTTCTTAATATTTCAAACATATTCTGCCTGAGTATAGAACATATAGTCGATTTCTAAATGTAGTGTTCTTCTTAGGTATTAGTATCTAAGGAAAAAAATCTTGCTGCAGTGAGGAAACTGTGGAAGGCAACAATACATTCCTTAATGATCGAGTCAACTCATTTTGGGTTTTATTATGAAGTTCTTCTTCCTGTCTGATTGCAGCCCGTAACAGTTCAGTTATGCAAAGACAGAATGCAAATTTACCACTGGACTCCTGCCACTTTTCCACTCTGGCAGTCAGATGAGTTTGGGAGAGAGAAGCTGTATAAGACAGGTGTTTGTAGCAGTCTGCAGACTTGCAAAGTGGTCTTTTAAAAAATATTTTTGGCAATATATTGAATACAAATTTTTGTAGGGCTCTAAGCCACAGAAAGGGAAAGTAATAGATTATCAAAATCGGGAGGTCCAAATTTGACCACATATTAAAAATAGGGAGTGAATTTATGGAGAAAAGCACTGGTAAAAAATCTGTATTACAGCTTGAAGGAAGTACTTTTCCTTTGCACACAAAAGCAGTACATGCAGAGACGTTTATTTTTTTAACAAAGGGTTCTACATTAAAGGGCTGCAGTCTCATATTTTCAAGGGTTTTTTTGCTAAACAGTATAGAACTGTAGTCACGTTGAGGTGCATTTGGGAGCTGATGAGAGTAGTTGGGAGACCTTTGGTTTGGTTTTTTTCCTACACATATGTCCATATTATCATTTGCAAAGAACACTCTCCTAAAATAAAATAAAGGAAGTTTCTGATGTAGCTATTTATTTCATAGGCAGTGTACTTCTAAGGATCTGCCTTTAAGTGTTCTGCAGTATGGTTGGGTCTGTAGCTGATAATTGATAATGAGTAATAACTGATTAGTTAGATAAAGGCTTTAATATGACTAATTTCAGACTTCTGATTTGGTGTTTGTGGCTTTGTAAAGCCAGAGAAAAATGAATACCCTTTGCAAAACTTCAAGTAGAAACAGTTACTAACTGGAATTGTTCCTATTTCACTCCAACAGGTGGAGGTAAAGCCATACGTGTTGGATGACCAGATGTGTGACGAATGCCAGGGTGCACGGTGCGGTGGGAAGTTTGCTCCTTTCTTTTGTGCCAATGTCACTTGCCTGCAGTATTACTGTGAGTTTTGTTGGGCAAATATCCACTCTCGTGCAGGACGTGAATTCCATAAGCCATTGGTAAAGGAGGGGGCTGACCGCCCACGTCAGATCCACTTCCGCTGGAATTAAACATGGTGAACCAGCATCTACATAAGGAGAGAAGGGTGCATGTGGCTTACTGTGTTTGAAGATACTGACATGCAGAAGAAATAAGTGCATTCTTCTGCTTTTCACCCCAGCTATCAATACATGCATCTTTATCAGCAGCCAAAACACTACAAGCCTCTTGTTTTTCACCAAAACCCTACATCTCAGGCTTACTAATTTTTGTGATATTTTCATGTTAAAATAAAATGTTTTTTTGTATTTTCTCCAAGTTATTTTTATATGTAAAGTTAAAACTAGATATGAGAATGTTTTTGCGTAGGGGCACACAGTCTGCTGCTATATTTAGTGGGTGAAGCGTGCACTTATTTCTAAACATGGGTTTTTAACTTCAAGATCTGCCCCAGTAATTTACCAAAGGTAGCAAAATAGTGAAGATGGAATATGTCTGCTACAAAAAGCTTATTTTTATTGTTGTTGCTATTTTCAGTGTATACATGAACTAAAAATTAGGGTTGATTTTTTGCTCTCCA
The DNA here is from genome assembly GCA_035221455.1 of Xenops minutus. Taxonomy (NCBI): domain Eukaryota; kingdom Metazoa; phylum Chordata; class Aves; order Passeriformes; family Furnariidae; genus Xenops; species Xenops minutus. Next base: position 59,263,979 of record JAWWEE010000122.1, on the reverse strand, counting down.
TTTTGACTTGCAAGAAATAATACCTCAAGATAATCTGATTTATTAGCTATTTTTAAACATTTTTAATCACAAGCTGTATTAGCTTTGCTGCTATATAGGTGTTATGTGTAATGCCACCTATTAATACGGGATTGAAACGTTTAAGACACACTGCATTACAGATTAAATGCAGGCAGCACAATATGGCCTAAACTGCCATAGTTTTAGAATGTGAAAAAATTGCATGTTTACTTACCTGTATACACCATATGCATGCACTAGTACTATTAATTAACAAGAGGTGAGTTATTGCAAATGTTCAAAAAAGGCTCTCTTGAAACTAGGTAGCATGAGCAAATTTACAAAATTTCTTACAAAAAACAAACTTGCATGCATTATTGTGACTGAAGTAAAAAAATGTCCTACATGTGTAC
>JAWWEE010000122.1:59178566-59258566 GCA_035221455.1 Xenops minutus | reverse complement strand
GGTTGTCTTTCAAACAGCTGAGCCGGCTGGTGGGAGAGAAGGCTGCCAGCAGCAGGGAGCCTGCCACCCCAGCACCGATGAGATTCTGAGGTGGCACAAGAGAGCTGGGCAGAGTATGTTGTAGCTACGAGAGCGACCAGCTGACCTGAAAAACAAACAGGAGCAATCCACCTACAAGCACAGTGGGCACAGGGCTTTACAGTGCGTAAAGCTGTTCTATTTTCCTTAAATAGAAAATGTCATAGAGACGAGGTCTAGGTCAGTGTTCTAGCCACAACTTGCTTCTGCCGTGGCTCACTGATCTCTCACGGTACTCACACTTATCTTTCACCAGAAGCTCTGTGTGCACATTGCCTGAGATTCTGCCCTCCATACCCAAAGGTCTTCATACAGCTGAGTGCCGCTGCATCCCTGCAGACGGCAGGCACTGGGGCTGGCTGGCTGGGTAATGCAGGGAAGAGGGGACTGGCCAGATGGTCTCTCCACATCTCTCATTTTAACAGGTTCAGATGTTTCTCATCTTCATTTTCTTTCCATCTTCTTTACCTTCAAGTTCATGACACCCTGGTGTTGTAATTTACCCAGAGCTTGTGGACAGATGAAGACTTAACGGGAATTTTGTCGATATTTTTCTGCTGGCCTGGTGCAGACCAGGGACTTGAACCAGTCTGCTGAGATTTTGATGAATGCCCTGATCACCCACTGTTTGTGCTCCAGAGATACAAAATTCTTAATTATTCCTTTCTACGTGAATTAAGGACTGCTTGGTTCACTGTGTTGTCTCTGTTGCTGTTGTGTGCAGCATAGCAAAGCGGGACACTGCCCTCTACTCACCCAACCAGAGGGCCTGGCTGTGGTCTAACCACCCTGCCCTGGGTACCCTCCTGTGGACATGAGGCCACAAAGGGAAGAGTTTGGTAAATGCCATTACCTCCAGGACATGAAATTATAAGATCAGGATGTTACTAGGATACACAGAGCTTCAATGTGCTCCTGCATCAGTTCACATCACATGTCTGTTGTTTCTAGAATAGGAACACTCCAGGTCTAGCTCCTGGCTTTAGATCGAGCATCTCATTTCCTGCTTTCTTTCCACTAAAACTTTCATCCTGCTGTATTGAACTTGCCGGCAGTGCTGGGAGATGCAAAACACAGATCATCTAGAATATTGTGTCTGGTCTGAGAAGGAAAAGACATGATAATGAGGTATTATAATTTAACTGTTGTGGTGTGCAAAACTGTAAAAAGAAGCCCTTTGTCCACAGCCCGCTAAAGATGTGAGGCTGTACCCCAGTGAACCAACTGGTTGTCTTCTGGGCTGGAAAATAATTCAATAGTTTGTTTTGAAAATGTGCAGAGATGTTCACGTTTCACTGGAGAGGGTGTGCATTATCTGTCATAACCAACAAAGTTCCCCCAGAGAGGAGTCAAATGGGACATTTTGTCTGTGCTGCACAATGGTGTGAGGAAACAATCACAGTGAACAGCATCCACTTCTCATGCAGGAGAATCACAGAGACCCACAGAGGCCATTTCTTACATATGCTCTTGGAATAGGGTTTGCAGCAGCTTCAGCCCACACATGGGTCTTCCACCAAGAACTGAATTTCAACCTTAAAGGTTAAATCTGGGTCAGCATGACGCCGTCTGTTTAACTTACCCATTTTGCAAAACAACGTGGTGCACTTGCCCTATGCTTTGAGTGCTGTGTAGAGTGACTGTGTAGGGAGTCCCATGAAAGAAAAGTGCTCTGGGAACTACAGCAGTTTCTTGCTGGGTTCTTTAAAGCACATGAATAGTGCTTGCCTGAAATGTTACTTCCTTGTATACAAGATAAGAGTTTCTTTAAGCGGAAATCCAACTCAAACATTTATTTGAATAAATACTTTCAGGGAACTTCAGGTTTATAAAGGTAATTTGATAAATAATCTCTCATTTACTATTTTTGAGTAACTTGTTCAATGATAAAAATAATCAGGCAAAAAATAATGTTTGGAAGTCTTAAAATTCAGAGATAGTATCCAGTGGTTAACGATGTCATCTCCATTCCTAGTCACAGGTAGCTCATGGCTGCAGTAACAATTTCATTAATTTCCAGGTATGCCGTCCATCCTGCCCTCTGCCTGCTGGAGCTTTGCCATAGCTCCTCTTCCAGTCTGCTCTGGGAACTGAATGCACCAGTCTGGGCTGGGTTTTTTTGGTAAATCTGGTTGCTCTGCCTGCTGACATCAGGCTCAGGCTCACAGCATCCGGGAAGCGAATCAGTTGATCTGCTGATGTCCTGGTTCCCAGGACAGGTGACACTGTACAGGGCAAGTTGTTTTCATTCTTCTGTTTTGCTTCATGGCTGGAGCAGGATCAAAGTTTGGGAGCTGGGTTTGGGAGCAGAAGGAGAAAAGTTTGGCAGCCTCTTGACTACTGGAATTAGTTGAGAAAGATATTTTTTCATTTGTATACAGTTAAAAATTCTGATTTATTCTATGAACTTATTTCTAACTACAACCCTCAATATAAATGAAAACTTCCCTGTTGTGTTTATAAAACAAGCCATATCTACATTGCTGGAAGGCAAAGGCCAGTGCTGGCACAATAACACGCAAGACAGGTTGAACCAGTTCAGTGCAGCTGAACTTCTGAACTGGAGCTGGATCACATACCACATGGACACATAGAAGGAGGCAGCCACATGACTTCCCTCACTAGACCACATAAAAATACCCCCAAAGACAGTGTCTGGAGCCCGTTTAGACCTGGGGACTGAACGTGACAGAGGATCTGTTTCCCAAAGCAGCATCCAGGTGACAAACCAGAGTGGAAAACATACAGCCATGTACAACTATGGGATCACTGGGAACAACTGGAAGTAGTTCAAAAAGTTTTCAATGCGTGTATTCTGAAGAGCAAGAGGGAGATGAATGACTATGGCTTTGATGCATAGCGTTGATCACTGTGGCAAATCTCAATAAATCCAACAAGAGTGCTTTGTGTGTACTTGCCTAAAATCAACTTTCCTGAAGAGTATAAGTGATGGAGAAGAGGCTGGATCCAGGAACTGGTACGTGGAGATGGTTCTGTCAGGTCCTTCCTTACCACATGCCAACCCGTCCCTCCTGTGATTACTTTCTATTGCCATGGCCACAGCTAAGAAGAATCCTTGCATCTGATATCACTAAGGTTTGACCCAATGCCAGGTTGACCAGGGCATGGAGGCAGATGGAGCAATTTTACCCCATGCTCCCTTTTTGGAGAGGGCAGAAATTCTCTGACTAGAGAGACAGAAGTTTGGCTTTGAACCCTCTGTACGGGCCTTTGCTGCAGAAAGGTATTTAAGGTCTGCTTGCTAGAATAGAAAGCTGTAGACTTCAAAGGCCTCTCTAGCTGCTCATGGTGAAGCCATGATTTAGGTTGTTCAGCACCAAAGATTAGATTTGGGGTGTTTTCCAATAACCTACTGCATCATCATTTACTCACATTACTAATAGTCCAGCAGATCTTGATGACCTTTGCAAAAATAACATCAGACTAGATTGACATATTTGCGTTTTAAGATGCTAATCAATACCTATTTTGTTAGCCAATATGGTTATGTCTCCTGTTATTGTGATTTATTTCGTTATTGTTGACCAAAGGTGGTTGAATGGGTGATAACAGTACTGAAAGTGGCAAGGGTTAATAAATTCAGATGAGGTTGTCATCTTATTACCAGAGTGCAGGAAGTGAAGCACAGCCATTTAATTAACCTAGTCGCAATGAATTTTATGCAACATGCAGTTAACACTTCATCTATTAAAACCACGAAGCAGATGGTTGTGAGCAGTTTTGTCTGCCATAAATAGGGTACCAATTTAAATTACTTGCTGCACAGGATTTTATAGGACAAAATTATCTAGATATTAAATGGTGAGATATTTAATAATCTCTTTCTTTTAAGTCATGCATATATCAGACTCTTGGTCCAACAGTAGAACACTCAATTATTCCATGAAATCCCCAAAATGGAGAGCCTAAAAAAAATAAAAATTCAAAACTTTGATGAATTGTCATTTCTTCAAACTCCAAGGCCTTCAGTCATCATCTGTGCTAAGAATATATACCTCATTATAAAGTTTTACCCTTCTTTCACTATCTACCTAAGAGATTTTTATTATTCACATAAATGGATAATCCTAGTTGACTATTTAAGGGCCACATTTATCAATAGACCGATAGTTTCTCTCTTGCTCTTCAAAAATGATTGTGATATATGTTACAAAATTTAACATTTTCCTTTTTATTTCTCACAGTTAGGGAGAGTTATATGAGCACATGACTGCACATAGAGGCGAGAGGGCTGTATATCAAAGGCACTATGGGCAACTCAGTGCCTGAAGGTGAGTAGCCTCTTTGCTTCCCTGCCTTTTATCCTAGGGAGGGGAATGTAAACTTAAAAAATCCAAGCAATCTACCAAGCAAAACTAAACAAAGTTGTGTGATATGGCTTCATATGCACACAGCAGTTTAGACGCTTCTGGAACTTGCCAGCTCTTGAAATAATTTCATGCACAAAATTGCTGCCCTCATATATAATACAAGGCAGAGGAAGAAGCAGACAGACTGCTGAAATCATGATTGCCTCGGGACTGCGTGAAACCCATTTTCCAGTAGAGAAGTAAATGTTTGTTTGAAAGCAGAGCAGAATCCCAGGAAGAAAAGCAAAGCCTGAGACAGCAGAGCAAGTAGGTCGCTACATGCCTGGGATTGTGCAGATCCCACAGTCCCAGGCAAGGGTGGAAAATTGTGTCTCCACTCCTTCAGAGAAAACAAATCTGACGGACTTTTCTTCAGCATTCTACTTCTGCCTCCAAAGACAGAGGCTTGACAACAAGGCTGTGCTTCTGGTGAATAGGGTTCATTAAGCCCGCAGAAAGCCAGAGGGTGTGCATTCATTTGTTTGAATGACTCTCGGAGACTCCTTTATTTGAATGACTTTTTCCTTAGAGAGGCAGAAGGCAAGTGTGTCCTTTGTCACCTCCTCTGATTGCTCTGTCCACTGAACCGCTAGCAATAGCTATCAGAAAGTCTCCAGAGATTCGAGGCATCACAATCCATGACAAAGGACATAAATTGCTCTTTTCACAGATGACATCCTGCTTTATCTCAGTAAAGCACAAATCTCTGTTCAATGCCTGAAGAAGTCCTGGAGCATTACTTCACTGGAGCAAGGCTTCATGGAAATATGACTAAATCAGAGGTGATCCTTACACAATCATCCAGTGAGATTTTTTTCATTCTCTATGCTATTGACCCACAGAGGAATTCAACTATTTAATGGTGCCAGCCCCACCCTACCAAGCAAACTACCATAGTAATTTTTCAGCCCTTCGTATCAAGGTCACAAAGGACTTCATTTGCTATTGAATGTACTAGTACAGGTTTGGTTTGGCCGTAACAAAAAGGAGTAATATGTATGGACCCAAGTGGTAAATAACATGCAAAGGAGACCAAGAAACAACTTTCTGAGGCTCACCAAAACAAAAATAAAAATGCAGGCTTACCCTAATGGGGACGTGTGAGGAGCAGGCAGAGTTGCCTGCTCTCTTGGGAAGGGCGCACAGAGCTCCCAGCACCAGCTCCTCCGCACAAGGAGCCATGGGGTACCTGACTACTCTCTTTGCCTTCACGTGTGGTATGTTACCAATTCTTATGGACTCCCTGAGGAGTACAGGCACTTCTAGAGACCATCCCATCCCTCCTGGGAAAAGACAATCACATTACCTTTGTGCAGCCACACTCCCCTCCAGGCTCCCATAGATTGCCACTGCAGTAGGACACAATGCTGAAAGGTAGGAAGGAGAGGACTGAGGAGTACAACATGGTCTTTGTTCAAGAGCATAACCAAACAAACAGTTCAAAACTAATTTTTATTTGGTTTCCCTTCAAACACACTATGAGTTAACTCCTTCCTAGCAATTGCTGCGGAAAAGAAATGGTTAGCCAGCCAGCTGGAGACAGTGCCGAGGTCACAGGAGCTGCCACTGCTGTAAGGGGGATCTCTGCCTTTTTTCATTCAGGATTTAAAAAAAAAAAAGAAAATTTTGAGAGTAGCAGTTTTTAAGATGCAATGGTTTAAGGTCACTCCATGGATATCAAAGTACATCAATAACCACAGTCTGAGAGTTTTCCCTTTTCATTAACAGGGTTTTCTATGACAATAAATACCGAAACACTGTGAAGCAGTTTAAAATATTGATAGGATATTGATGGATATTGATTGGATATTGATGTGTTTGTTCAGATGGGTCAATATTACTGGGCAGTCTGAGATGCTGAGGCATTTCAAGGCACAGTGACCAGCTTGGGACAACTCAAGAGGTCATAAGTCAGGCCCAGAAACAAATCCTGTCTCCTGACTGCCAAGTCAGTGCTTCATCAACAAAGTGCATTTCTCTTAAGTATATTCATTTATAATGCAGATTAGGTGGATGAGAAGGAAATTTAATCATTTAGAATGACTAATAACTATGCTAATGTGTTCAGATAAAATAAGCATTCACATATGCTGTAAGCCTTTATAGTGTAATAAACTTCTGTTATCTTTTGAGGCATGCAGTACTTTGATTTTCATATACCAACTCCTTTTTATTTCAAGTGCAATAAAAACATATTTTTTAAAAAGATTGCAAAGCTCAAGACTGCTGAACCTCATTTCAGTAGTGCTTCTGTGAAGTGCTGACAAACTACTCCGAACAGTGGGCTCAGGGGTTTGGGTTTTCTTTGGCTGAGGTTTTCTGTGCCCTGACAGTGTGTTAAACCAGTTTGAAGATTTGAACTTCAGAGATGGCAAAGAGGTTTGAGGATATTGATTTCAGTGACTCTGTACAGAAACACTAATCCTCTTAGAAGTTACTTTTATTTTCCTGCACATGACAAAACTTATTTTGATCCTCTGTCTAAATTTCTGTTGTTCTTCCCCATAACACAGACGCATTTTTACAATATTTTAACTGGTTTTTTTCTCTGCTGTTGCTGGGCCTGTTGCTAATCACATGCCAGTGATCTCTAATACCATGTGTGACACTCACAGCCTTTCCTCTGGCTGCAATTCCTCTGTTATATCCTTCCCACTGCAGCCACAGACCTCAAAGTTGCAGGTGCTGACGTGCAGGGCAGGCTTAATGTTTTAAAAAGCAGATCACTTTTGCCTGAAAAACATCTCCAAGTGATACTGCAACCGGTACAGGAGGTCAGCCCTGTAGTCCAGCAGCCTGCTCCGTCATGGCATGGCCTTGCCATCCTTGGGGAAAAACATGATGCTGTTCTTTACTCTTGTGCTGCACTGTGTTATGGTTCTGCTGTAAGAAGCACTTCAAAAGCAGAAAAGTAAGTGAGAAGTCATGGCAGGAGATAATCTCAGAGTGATACAAAAAAGAAGCTAGCATTCACTATTAATTTCAAATTACACTGAAAATAATTCAAGCCATTTTGGGGAGAAACAACTGTCTTGTAAGAAAAAAGAAGTACATCAAATGCAGTAATATTATTTGTTTATTTGTTCTTCCCTTGAGAAGAATGAAATATCAAAATACCCTGCCTATAAAAGAAAAGAATCACCTAAAAGGAGGTAATAAATGGCCACGTATTAAAGACATCTTCAAGAACAATAGAGGGTCTTGGGGCCTAGTTTTCCCTTTCAATAGGGGAATGAAGGATAACTAAAATAAAAATTAAAAAAGCAAACAAACAAACAAAAAACAAACAAAAAAAACCATAAAGCAATGGTGTCTCATTCTTGGTGAAAGCACAAGCCTCACCAAAAGCATTAAAACAGGAATGTGCCCTAAATTAGGAAATGGGGCCTCTCTACCCAGCTGACTTTTGTGAATGAGCACAGAGAGCTCTATAAAGGGATGGCTGCCAGCGCAGGGAAGGCACAAATGCTGCAAAGGGCATCATCAGGGAAAAATTAGAAGATGAGTCTACTGAAGCTGAGGTAGAAAATAGAAGGAAGGCTGGCTGGGAAAGTGTAGATCTTAGACAGTTTGTCAGAAAAATTGCCTACCTGTTCCCATCTCCGTGGTGATGCACGGGTTATATTTGGCACTTGAGATTTTGTCATTCACACTCCAGTATTTGCCTGTGAGAACCTGTATTTATATCACAAGGTTAATCAGTCATGCTGGACAGCAGTGCTACAGGATGGACATGAAGGGACAGACATGTCCAAGTCTTTCTTTAAACACCCACTGCCGATATTTTCTAAGCTAACCATAAAAGCTGATTCCAATGGCTATATTCTTTACGCAGAAGAACTATGGAAAATAAAGGGCGATGGGAGGATTTTCAGTATGTAACACTTCCCTTCAACCATGAAACTATCCAGGAGGGCAGGCAGCCCTCGCAGGCAGAGGCGATGTGCCGCAGGAGCCGGGTGTGCAGGAGCAGCCCGTCCCGGCACGCCAGGCTGGGTGCCTCGGGCTGGTTAGAGGCTTTGCAGCAGACAACTCAGTTACCTTCCTCATCTGGCACAGGCTGAACCAGTGCAGATAACAGTCCTCCTCTGCTTTTTTTCAGCTCCTTAGCAGAAATGTCATAGATAAGTGCAAGGTGTGAGTATTTAGGAGGAACATTTCCTTATCTTTTAATTAAGAATGTTGCAGAGGTGTTTGGTTTAGATATTTTTTTTTCTTTTTGCAAGGTAGGTAAAATAGTAGATTTTTCCAGCCTAACCTTTTATAGGCCAGGCATGTGATATGTGGTGAGAGCCATGAGAGGCATTTAAATTATCTCTTTTGAGACCTTCCCATGCTTATTTTAGTTTCAATAGAATTGGGTCTGTTCCATATGTCCTGATTCACTACAGGGTGCTTTTCTTGTCGGAGGAGGGGCCCTGTTTGATCAAGATGGTACTGACCTCATTTGTGAAATGAAGTATCAACTCAGTGTATGGGGAAGTGTCTTCCTAGCACAGCTTCTAACAGCAAATCTTGAAAAAGCAGTTTAATACAGGTTCTATTAAGAGTGAGCCAGACAAAAAAGAACAAACCTTATGTAATGTCCTATCACATAGACATTTACGTTTCCATTTACCTGATAAAAATTTTAATCAGAAAAAGCTCTCATCTGAAATTAGGCTTCTGCTGACATGAGAATATAAGATGCTGAAATCATAATAGTAAGACTGGATAGCTCTTGTTTTTATCTCTGTGAGGGAGAAAAATTGTACATTGCCATTATCTGCATGTTCCTATGCCCTATTCACAGATAGGGAAGCTGAGTTTTGCTCCACCATAGCTGACCAGACTTTATCAAGGTGTATAGATGATGTGAACAATTCAGCCCTCCTTTATTTTAACAGCTGTAATGTTCACAAAGCTATGCCCTCAATGGCAATAAATAAATAAATAAAGTGAAATATTTATCTGAGGTATCCTTAACTAAGAGCTGTAAAAATATTAGTTGACTATACCCTGTGACTATATTTAGGTGCATGTTTCCCTGAAGAGTGCAGTCACCACAGTAAAATACTAAGAGTTGGTTTATTTCCTCATTCCTGTGCATGTGGAATGCGACAAATACCTGGGAAACGAGGGCTGGGGATAGGCTGAGGAGGGGATTATGTGTCCAGTTAGATTCCAGTGGCTCAGCAAGAGGGTATAGCACACTCTCACTGCTCAAGAAAACTTTGGGAGAAGTCAGATAACCTCTGTGGCCCAAAGTCAGCCTGCACTAATGGTACAGAGACACACAGATTAAACTGAATCTTTACCCTGGGCTTTTTCACCTGGAAGAATTGCAGTGGCAGTCAACTGGCACTTGCCTTAGAAAGCTCTTCTGAGGGATGCACAGATTTGTGCACCCCTACTCCCAGACCTGCTGTCGGGGGAACAGCACATGCATTTCTACTGCCCGAACTGAAATCAGCCCCTGAAAAAAACCCGCAACATAACTTCAGCCAACACACAGCCACCAGCAACACATGCCAGGGCGGACACACTTGAGCGGTGCAGCAATGTCGGCAGCTGCGGGCTGTGGGCTTCTGCCCAGCAGTCCTGCCAGAGCCTGGTCCCAGCACAGCCACACAGACACACGCCTGGGTGGCGCAGCCTCGCAGCAGCTGTGATCCGGAAAAAGTCCAAGGGAACAACTTTCTGGCATGGATGGGGTAGACTCTGTCTAGCCTGCAGCAATGAACATGGATGAGAGTTAGCTTGTAGGAAAAAGTGAGCAGCAGCATTTTTTTGTGTCAGCAGCTGGAAACAAGAGAGGCCATGTGGGCTGTTACTCAGCTTAAGCACCCTATTCAAACTCTGCTTTTAAACAGGGAAAGTATGAAACATGCTTAAAATCTGGCAAATGGTCCAGAAGACTTCCCAGAAAAAAAGTACCTGGGGGAGATATGCATAGTCAACCACCCTCATGCTTTGGAAGGCTGTGTGCTCACCATGTGTGGGTAGGAAGGCTTTCCCATGGTGCAGCACTGCATAGACAGTAAAGATCCAGGGCAGTCACATTCTTGTGTAAAACGTCCAGCTTTGATCACTGTTAGAGACAGTATAATACCCTACTCTAGATGGATCCATGGGACACTCTGCTATGGCAATTTCTGCTGCAATGAATTTCCAGGAACGTGGGCAGTTGCATTAATACTGGACCTATGACAGCAACAGCCACAGCAACAGCTCCTCAGAGCTGCTCATTCCAGCTGTTAAACTGAGGGACTGCAGATGCTTTCTGCCTTGTTTTCTGTTGCTGATTTTAGATGGAGGAGATGCACACGATTAAAGGGTCTAGATCTGCAGATCATATTTTAATCTGAAGAGATGTGTCAGAAAAAGAGACAGGCAAAATGGATTAATTTCTGAATTAGGGTTTGTAACAGTCCTACAAACACTTAGACAAATTTGTAGTCAAAAGGATAGTGTCAATATTTCATTGAAAAGCCTCTTTAAAGAGTTTAATTGCCACATGTTGAAAATCTGATCTTTAAAAGAACCAATATCTAAAAGTTTGGCTTACTTCTCAAATGTGTCAATTGATATTTTCCTTAATTTGACCTATTTATCTTAAAACATTTATAATCTGTTAGGAGGACATTCATAGCTAAATGTCCAATTTGGTTTGTTTGTTTTTTAAATCTGCCATTCTGTTGCCAAGAAATTAAACAAACAGATGCCACTCTTTTTTGAGGGGCTCCATTAAATACAATGTCTTACCCACCATCTGCTGGATCTGCAGCAGCAATTAACAGCTACACACTATTCCCAGAGCAGAGCTGACAGCAATTGATAGTGCTGGGATCCTGGCAATTTCTCCTTCTAGCTCCTTACCCTCTCTCTTCCAAATACAAATACAATATTTCTGCATAAAGGACTGGGTCTGCTGAGAAAAAAAAGGAATGAGCTATTCCTTGTTCTTCAAACAGTGATGAGTGAAAGTCCTTCCCAGGCATTACACTTTTTGAACAAAGAGCATATTCAACAATAGCAATTGATTTGATGGATATCTGTAAAGGCCACGAGCAAAGTTTTTCTGGCATCTTTTTGGACAGGTCTCCCCTGCAACAGTGCCCAGCTGCTCTGAGGAGCCAGAGGCCATGGCTGCACACAGGCTCTTCCCTTCTGCATGGCTGGTTTGATCCCACTTGAAAGGGAAGCTGTTGAAAATTGCTACTTCTCTTTGATATCAAAATACCTGAGTAGGCTCAGCCTAGTGAGCAACCATGAATCATGAGCACTGGGTGTGATTCATGTCTATTGTCTGACAGCCAGGTAACTGGCTTTCTACCTGTAAAAACTCTTGGAGATTGAGTCTTTCATTGGCAAGTGGCCCTCTTTGTCACAGGATAACAGGTAGTGTTTGGGTTCCCTTTACTGACTGGAGTGTCAGCCTTCAGCCTACAATCTAGTCCTTTTTTCAGCTGAGCTAATAGATTAGCAGCCAATTCCAGCTGGGCCAGGGAGGGTTTAGATTGGTCATTAGGAAAATTTTTTTCCCCAAAATGTTTGTCAAGCATTGGAACAGGCTGCCCAGAGAAGTCATGGCATCACCATTTCTGGAGGTATTTAAAAGACATGTAAATGTGGCACTTAGGGATGTGGTTTAGTGGTGGACTTGGCTGTGCTGGGTTAACTTGGTGATGTTGAAGGTCTTTTCCAACCTAAACAATTCTATGATTCTATGATTACTTACCCTGGAAAAGAAGAGCTTTCCCAGCCATTCCTTCAGTGTTTGTGGTGATGGCACTGTGGCTTTTCCTGAACTATTGGGCCTGGCTCTTAGTTACGCCTGGCAGCAGTGGGGGCTTCAGGGGGCTTCTCAGGGCACCAGAGGATTTTTCATGTACTAAAAGGCAATTAAAAAATCTGTGTACCTGAAATTTAAGGTTTCTAATTGATGCAGAAACTCCACTTGTAAACATGCTAGCCTGCATACTCCCATAACTTCTGGCACACATCCTTACAACTCTCTGATGTCTTCCTTAAAAGACAATAAGCTTCCTCCAAAGGGTATATTTGTACAGTATTATCTGAGATAAATCCTTGATGCTGCAACAATGTATTGCTTTATTTTCAACAAGTTATTTGCATTGCTGCCATCGTGGAAGGATTTCCGCGCCTCTGTCTGTCAGGCTTGTAGCCTGTCCTTAGTACAGTCAGTATCTTTCCCATGGCATGAAGGAAATAAAGGAACAACGGGGTTTAATATTTCAGATGCTCAGCTTGGACACAGTGTCAGGATATACAGGTGAACATTATTCTGGAAATTAAAATTTCCATCCTGACAGTAAATCTGTATAGTAATTATCCTTATTGCCCTGTATGGTGACCATCTGTAAAGGCAATCTGAACTTAGAATAGGCATCTCATAAATCAGATGAGATTTAAAATCTTCCAATAGTTTGTAAATGTGCCCAGGATTTAGGGATTAATTGAAGAGCAGACAGCTTAATACATTAACCTTTCACCTCTGCAGTCCTGGGTTCAAAATCTGACTTAGGTCAAGAAGTAAAAAATTAGATTGGTGATTTTGTCTAAGTCCTTATGAATGCTGGGGTTCTGGTTAGCACTGCTCACAGCACCCTGTTCTCTCAGTGAGGGTGTGCTTTGAGGGTTGCTTGCGTCTCGTTTGCTGCTGGTACTCTATTACGAGGTTACTAACTTAAGAGTAAAGTCAGGTGCCCAAGGAGAGCTGGTAGTAGGCTGTGGTGCTTGTAAGAGAGGTTAGGATGCATCGAGGGCATCTCTAAGTGGTTTGTTTCCTAAAACTGAGTGAGGTCATTGAAGGGACTGAAGGGATGCTGGGACAGGCGAGGCTGGGGGCAACATCCCCATTGGCCCTTTTGCAACCCTGCTCAGCCAGGTGAATGGCCTCACTCATCACTCCCCACACTCCCACCTCACTGCTGGCTGTGCCCTTCTCCCAGGGCTTGCCAAGCAAGCAACATTACAAAGATGCAGTAAGAGAATCTGGGGTCAGAAGGCATTCCTTCTTTTGTCTGTGTCTGAGCACAATAAAATGCAGCAGCATGTCCCTCTCCCAGTTTCCTTTGTCTTGTGGAAGATGGGGACACTGCAGAGGTCCTTGAGGTACCCTCAGGTGTGTCGCAAAGGGGTATTCTGACACCTGGCAGTGACCCTCAGCAGCCTGTCCTTGCTGACTGGCAGCCGAAGTCTGCTTTACAGGGATGCTCCACTGCTGAAGGTGAAAGTGTAGCCAGAGTGCTTGGTGGACTAACCCATCCGTGACTGGCTGGTGGTGGATGACCCTTGCCTGTGGCCCCAGACTGTCAGCAGTTCAATCCCGGTGGCTTATCACTGACCAGTGGTGGCAAAGCACAGTGTGATCTGCATCTGTGTTAAATCTGGGGAAAGGGATTGAGCAATGCAAGTGAGTCAGCAGCAGATATATCTCTGGCAGCTGGCACACTCTGAGTCCCTATTAAATAGCACCGGATTGGGAAGTCACTTGGTGGGACCATCCCTCCCTGTCGGTGTACAAGTATGCCTGCAGATTTATGTTCCTCACATCCTTCAGACCACCCTTGAGAAATATTCATGCAAAAATAAAAATTGCCCATGACCCCTGTCTTTGACTTTTCGACCTCTCCCTTTCCCCACACATACCCTGTCTGTTTGGGATTTGCCAGCTGACTAATGAGGTCAGGTCTGACCTCTGTTCTGAGAAGACATTTGAAAATAATGTGATTTTCTGTAACCCACAAACACACACACACTAAATCTGTATTTCTGGTGTTGAGTTGGGGTTTTTTGTTCTGCTTGGAACAGTGTCATCCTGGGGGATTTTTACCTTACAAAAAGGCATTCATTGCTGATGCAGGTCAGAGGTGAGATGAAAAACACACTGTAAAATCTAGTGATAGAAAGCTTAATCATTTTGTTTCCTGCCTGGGATCTTCTCACTTGTTCCAGCTGGTTCAGAGGCACTTGGAACATACCAACAAGGCTTACACGACTGAAAACAAACCTTTGCCAGCAGCAGAACCAGACTGACAGAGAAAGGACAATAATCTTTTCATGCCACAAAAATGTTACTACACAGCATATAGTTTCATGTGTGCTTCCACTCCACTCCCCACCCCGACTAAACTATGAAATATTATTTACTACCAAACATTATAGTTCACTTTTTAAGGGAATTAATATAATTAAAGGTTGGTTATGAAGTGATGACTGAAGTTCCAGCCATTAAAATGCATATCAGTGTGCAGGGAAAATAAAAAGGCACTGAAATTCTTTTCAAACCCAAGCACCAGGTGCGTTAATTACGTTTCATTGCATGTTGGTTTATTACTGCGGTCACTTGTGCCTTATGATCTGCATTAACACCTGCGTTCTATGGCTATCTTGGTATTTCACTAAACAAGATGAATATTGGCCAGATGGTGACTCCAGTAGGAAGCATTTCACATAGATTTCCCTGCTTTTCACAGTTGCCTGTAAAGGAATCCTGAATGTCATGCTGCACCAAAGCAAACCTAAAAGACAGCACTAAATTTGAGATCAACTGCTTTGACAGCGTATTCAGAAAGGATCAGAAGGCAGGCAGATTGAGGCCTTGCAACATGGAGCTTGCTGATAAATCTCTTATGTGTAGCACAATGGCATCGTTTGTGCCAGCATTTCAGCCTGTGGGGTGACCCTGCCCGGTGTAGAAACACAAATCCACAGACTACTGGGTCAGCTCAGGTCTGAAACATGGCATAGACAACTCAGTGCATTTTTGGTAGTTTTTTTCCTCTCTCCAGGTTGCACAGGTGACCTTTCTTCCATAGCACAGGTTAATGGACAACAGGCGTCCAGCCCCTGGGAACTGCCATGACAACAAGCCAGGATGAGAGCCCTGCTGTGCCTGGCACCTTACCCTTTGACCAAAGCAGGGAGCACTTCAGGAGAGGTGTGAGGGACACAGACCTCACCGTGCCTCTTACTGGCATTGTCCGGCCCTTATCCAACACATCAGAAGTTACTGCTGACTTGCACCAGAAAAGAGCAAGAAATCTCAAATTTCATGCTGGCATGGTATTATGCTGTTAAAAACTTGGACAACCCTTCTAAAGCTGCAATTGACACCTACCTCAAACCCACATCAACTAGAGCACACAGCATCTTTCCAAGGCACTATCCAGTGCTGTCTGTGAGCTTTGCTGTTGCTGCAAGATGAGGAAAAGGTTTTGTCTGTGTGAGTGAGATCTTTGTTGGGGACATCCATGTTCGTAGCTTCTTTTTGTAGTCCTTCACTTGCAGATGTCAGTCAAGGACTATGTGACCATAGAATTGAAGTGTCAGTGCAAATTGTCACACAATCAGAGGCATTGAGTTTTCATGGTTTCCCGGGTATTGCAGGTGTGCTGAGGGGGGCTCAGGGGGTGCCTCCAGTGCTTGCCAGCTCGCTCTTCTGCCCACTCTGCCAGGACCAACCTGTGCCACCTGCCAGCACAAGAAGCCTTCTTCCACTGAAGTGGTCAGTGGACATCTCTTCCTACCTTAGGGCAGGAAAAGGTGGGATGGTCTGAGCATACTCCTTGCAGAGTGTGGTCCCTGGGCTGTTCCTGCTGTACCTCTGAGAGGGGCCGGACAGACACAGAGGGACTAAGTGGAGAAAATGCAGACGAATGGCCAGGCAGACCAACAGCTGGCAGACTGGGGTACAGAGCGGGCACACTGTGTTGAAAATTGGGGCCTTGCCCTGAGGGCAGAACATAGCAGTGCCCAAAAGCTGCCTTTTAAAACACTGTCCTTGATGAAGTGGGTACAGGCACAAAAAAGCCCCAGACTAGACGGTTTCCAAGTCAACACTCTGATGTATACAAATGCAGGTAGAAAGTGAAGCACAGGACTGGCCAGCCACTGAGTTCAGCACTGTGCTCAGGACAGGTGCAGAGCAGCCACCGACCCAGACAGGTGATGAGCCCAACCAGCCCCATTCTAGCTGTGGGTGGCCAGCTCCTAACCCTGCTGGTGTGCAGGGATGACCATGGAGCTGGCAGATACTGCCTCTCTGACAGGGAGCTACTCGGGTTGATGACCCTGTTGTTCCCCATAGAAGCACACAGCACAGGATCAGATCTACGAAAACAAGAAGCCAAAAAAGTACGAATTAACACTCCCACCTTTCCCTCAGGCTTGCTTCCCCCTGAGATGCCATTTAAAGAAGGCCAATATCTCACTCTTGGAAATGTGTAGGCAAATCCTATTACAAGTTGAGATTAACCATCAGTCAGATAACTCACCAGTGCAGAGATCAAATATAAAAGATGTATGTTCTGTGTCATCTGTTTAGCAACCTTAAATTAGCTCACACGGGTGGATGGTGCTGGCCAAATGGCAGAACATGTGCTGCAAATGGAAATCAGAGTCAAAGCAGAATCCTGTGGGATACCCCCAGCAATTTTAAAGCAGCTATCTTATTACCTAAGCAATTTTCAGGGACAAGCAGAATTCAGACCCAGCCGACAACACTCGCTGGTCCAACCTTGGTGAAACTACTTCATTATTATTTCAGTAGTGCCTGGAGAGCTCTATCTGCTGCTCCAGTTTCTCTGCAAAACCCCTTTCAACAACCCACAATAAAAGACATCTCCTGCGAGGACAGGCTTACAGTTTAATTTAAGACAGGGAACAGCAAGTGAAAGTAACAAACTACCAGAGAGACTGGAGGGGAGAGGGTTGATGGAAATGGTGGAAAGCACTTGTCCCTGGAGTCCCTGTTTGTGTATACCTACATACTAGATACAGATTAATGTGTGCACAGATATTACAGAAGCCCCTTAATCTGAATGCAAGACATTCAGAAATAATTTATAAAAGAAATGCACGCATAGGGTGGAGGGCTGGAGGATGGGAGAGGCCTGCCTTGCTCTCTGCTGAGATTACAAAGTAAATGGGTGGGTTTGACTTGTCTTTTTTCATACCATGAGCAACTTTGGGGTCCATAGGCAAGTCACATACCTGACTGGACTCAGTGATCTTAAAGGTCTTTTCGAGCCTAAACAATTCTGTGATTCTACCATTGAAAACTCTCCTGTTTCTCAGTGTACATAGTCAATACGTTTGACCTCACAGGGTACAGGAAGCAGGAGAAATAACAGGACTGTGCAAAGTGGCTTTGGCACGTGCATGGGGTGAGCAGCACGAGAAGGCTGGGCATGAGCCCCACTGCAGTGGTTCCAAGAGGGAATTGTCTGAGTGTACTGTCCTGCTGTCCACACAGCATGTCCTCGGACCCCTGTCAAACCCTCCTCTGGGTTAAGGAGTGCCCTTGACAGGAGAGGGGAAGCATTAAGGTGATATGTGGACTTCCAGCTGGAGCAAAGTGTGAGGGGGTTGTCTCACAGCCATGTGCTCTTTACTGCCTGGGGCATGACTGTGACGGAGCTGGGAAGAGCACGTGACAACAGCAAAGCTCACCCCAAAGGGATCTGTTTGGTTCTCTACTGCTTAAGTATTTCATGTTTCTTTTCAGTCTTCCTGAACAACTACTGCATTGCCTTTCTTCATGTAGAGCCCCCAAACAGCTTCCAGCTCCAGCAAGCCCTACCCATTGCGTGTGGGTGGGAAGGTTCAGCCTGGCAAACCCACAGGGAAAGCAGCATGTCCTGGACCTCTCACAGAATCACAGAATATGCTGAGTTGGAAGGGATCCTCAAGGATCAGCTAGTTCATCTCTCAGCTCTGCACAGAACCATCCCATGGGGATGTAAGGGGGCTGGGGAGAGGGAGGAAGGCAGTCTTAGGCCAGTTTTTCCCTTTTCCAAAGGGCAACTAGGTGTGCTGAGTCCATCTCTCATCTTCCTGACACCTGGCATCACAGTACAATAGTAGACAGATTGTTCAGGCACACATAACTCAAGAAGGATTCTCTGAAAGTGGAAAACAATTTGCAGAGGTACTGATGGCAGCAGGATTTCCAGGTTTGTGTTTGCACAGGTCTCAAGGATTATCAGAGGAGGCACAGTAATGTCACTGAAGTGCAAACCACTATAAACATGACTGTTGTAATCAAAACACACTGCTTTTTTGGAAGCAACATCTTAAGAAGCAAAGGAACAGTTTTGAAGAGGTCACTTTCAGAAAGAATAATAAAAATACCTCTGTGTCAACAGCAGCACATGCACTGCTCTCAGATGAGGAGATTCCTCCTTTTCCCCCAGGCCCTAGGACCACAATGTGCAGGAGTTTTTCCTGAAACCCTGACAACGTGAAATAAAAATTCACTTTGAAAAAAGAGCATCTCTGATGATGTCTACAGGCTTTTGACTTTGCTCTTTCCTTCAAACACCACTCGTGATGCTGAGCGCACATTCTCTTGGCCTATTTGTTCCTGGCAAACAAAGAACAAATTCCCCTGGGTATGGCAATCCATTTTTAACACTCTGTAATTATTTAGAAAAATGTTTTGATAGGAGAAATGAAAAACTGGGGCATTTCAGGTGTCCCTGAGAATGTTCTTGGAGCCCTGTGTGAAACAGGGTCTTGGAGTCTCCTTATTTTTGGCAATACCCCACCAAAAAAAAAAAAAAAAAAAAAAAAAAAAAAGTCCACCTTTTTGGCTGTGGCATTTGAATCTATTTGCAATTCATTGAACAGCCTACAAGTGCAGAAGGCACGAAACTCACGAGGGGCCATTCCAAAATGGTGAGGGAAGGGAGAACACAAGGACTTTGCTCCATGAGTGTTGCTGGCAGGGCAAGTGCAGAAAACTGACCCATTCTGAGCTATTGTCTCCTTCTGTCCTCCCAAAATCTATTGGACTTCATATGTTAATGTACCCTTTTTGGAAGCCCTCTGATGGAAGTCATTGCAGCAGAAAATGTCAGAGTCCTTAGCAGGAGACTTGCAGCACTATGAATTATATGGCCCAAAGGCACACAGGCTTGACACAGGCAAGGAGATGTGTCTCCTGCCATCCTCTGGCCAGCTGAAAACGTCGGGGATGAAATCTAGAAGCTAAATGTCAATTCAATTTTGTCACAAGGGCGTGTTTTTCTTTAAAGCAAGCATGGGCAAAAAACCACTGGGATCAAGGCTGTGCACTAGGTGGAGCAGCCTGTGCATGTGCTGCCTGCCAGCTCCAAAATGGGTCACCCCCTCTTCTTTTTCACCCTCCAATACTGGTGTTCATTGTCTGTGACAGTGCTCTGTGCCTGTCTGTAGGGGTGATCCACTGGCATTGGAAAGGTGAATAGCTGGTGTGTTGTGCAGGGGACATTGTGCTGCAGGGGGAGGTATGGGAAGGATGTAATTGCATGCACTGAAAAAAAAAAAAAACAAACTGGACAGAAATGAGTGTGTTACAGCTCTGTTGTCCTCAAAAGACCCTTTCTCTTTCAGGGAGACAGTAAAAGAAATAAAGGGGAAAAAGCCCCAAACGCAGCATACCCACTGCCATCTCCTGGTGGACAGAGAGAGAGAGCCTCATCCCGCCCTGCCCCGCTGGCTGCCCTTGTGTTACAGCGCCTTCGGTCACTACAGAACCCCAGGCAAAAATGGCAATGTTAGGAAAAGGCCCTAGATATATATTTTGGTAGCGTGCTGCATGCTAAAAGCAGATGAGCATCAGGCTAGGTAGGTTTTGCTGAAACCAAGGACAAAGTCCACCATCCTGTGGTGAGCTCTGGGTCCACTCCTATGTTGGCCATCGACATTTATGACACTTCTGCCACAGCTCCTCTGTGTCAGGAATGATGTATCAGTTAGAATCAAAGACCTTTCAGTAAGTGCTTCAGCCTTTAAATATAATTTGTTGTTTTAAAAAAAATCCTCAAATGCAATTAAAGCCCGGGAAAACGTTAAAACAGAAAATGAAATGGACCAAGATGGAGAAATTGTGGTACCAGCAGATTGACATACCACCATTCCCAGCAAAACAGCCAAAATTCTGTGGGTTCATGCTAATCAAAAGGAATAATTCTTGTTAACATTATATTTCATGCAAGAGTAAAAAGACTTTATAGACACAGAAAGCAACAAATGCAGGAAAGTATTGCAGGGCTGCAGGGCACACGCCGGAGAGAAAACCCAGATTGCTCCAGCTCCCCACTGCAGGGACAGCATCTCCCCCCGTCTCTGCTCCTGTTTCCCAGATAAGGCTCCAGAAACACAGCATCAGCAGCTGAGATCAAAGCCAGGGAAGGAAGATTTGACTTTGCCCCCAAGAAAGGGATTAAAGTATTTTAAAATAAAGTTCAGCCAAGATACCTGTGATTTGACACAGTTTTTGAAGGAGGAGCTCCAGCCCCATCCCCTGCCCTGCAGAGGCACGTTGGGAGCAACATTCCCTGCCTGGCTCCTGAAAGCATCACTCAGCAGTTTTAAGTATGTCACCACCAGGATCAGTCTGTCCTTTCCAAAGTGAACCTTTGAAAGGACACCTGTTCAGTGACACAGCAAGACAAAGTGGGCCCATGACTCACGGACCCATTTTAAAGTTTCCATGTTCGCGTGCATCTGATGGAGCTGGTATTTCATACACCTGTCAGGAGCTGAAACCTAACACACAGTAGCACTTGGAGAGGAAATATTGTGACAGCTTTTATTTCTGGTGAAATACACTGAAGAGAGACGGAGTCAGGCAACCCGGTGCAGAAGCAAAAGGGCAGAGAATAAAAGCAGATTTGAGCTGAGGAAAAGCTCTTGTAGCACTTTTCCAGAATTGCCTTTTCTCTCTCTTGCTATCTTCAGTGTTTTCCTTCTGCCTACTTTAGCCCCTGGATAAAAATATAGAGAACCTTTTAAAGGGGAAGATAAATCCTTTCTTTAGTGAGATGTAGGTTACTGATATCTGCTTGGTTATAAAACCAGACTAAGATCTCTAGCTCAGGAAAATTCCAGTGCATAGAAAAGCAGATTTTTTTTCATTTTCTGCCATAGTTTGGGCACATATTCATTCCTGGACAAGACAGTATCATTCCTCAGGATCCCAAATATTTCAGCCTCTCCTCTTTTCATCAGGAGAGCCTGGCCCAGCACTGGGACCACATCAGACCAACACCAACACAAAGAGGTTTGTACAGGCCAGTGTCCCACACTGAGCCCCTTCACTGAGCTGGGCTTGGGCACATGGCACCTGAGGAGTGAGTGGTGCCCACCTTCAGTTGTGCACACACACACTCACCTCACACCTGATGATCACTCTGTAGTGACTCCTCCCTCCACATGCTTTCTCGAGACAGGTGAACATTTCTCATGCACCAGTCTGGGTTTCCCACAGACCTGCTCCAAGAGCCCTGCTAACAAGCAGGCCCTTTGGGAAATCTGTAATTTTGACTTCACAGACTTCCCTGGAGAGAGAACACAATTTGTTGTGTTGTCATGACTCTAGAACACCTGACCTTCCCTGTCCACCCTGCCACCTATCGCCAGATGATGTCCTCAGACCAGACCAACATGGGTTTGCTACCCAACCACATCTCTAGCCACCTCCCAGCCTCATGGCTGTGTCTGGATGAGGTGTGTGCACTCCCAGAGACATGGGTTGGTTCCAGCACTGCTGCCAGTGAGGAACCTGTGCTGGGCCCTGCACCATGCAGAGCAGCAGAGCAGTGTCTGTGACTCCCAAAGGCGAGGCACAGTGCCCAGGCTGGAGCTGAGGCCAGCTGCAGGGTGGCTGTTCGTCCTCAGGTCTCCTGGCAAGAGGATGGGTGTGGGTGACTTTCAGCACTAGAATCATGGAAATTTAGAGTATGCTGAGGTGGAAGGGACCCATCAAGATCATCGAGTCCAACTTCTGGCCCTGCTCAGGAATCCCCAAGAATTGCACTATGAACTTTTCTAATGCATGTCATTTTGAGAACTAGCTTGCATATGCAGTTGTGCTGGCAGGCCTGAGAAGCTGCTGAATTTTAGGGAGGAGGAAAGATAAGAAGAGCCTTTCATTCTTTAAATCAAAATCTCTTAAGAGTCAAGTGATACTCCCACAATTCTGATCTGATTAGTGTTATCCATCCCTTTTGCTTATTTTACACAAACACAATTGCTTTTGTAAGCACTGACAGAGATTAAGATACCAAAGATCTTAGAAGAACAAATGATGTATTGCTAATTTCTGAGCATTAGAGAGAGAGGTCACATCTGAATGATTAGGTTAATTCCTGAGACCTCTGTTCGTATCATACAGCTACCTCAATTAATTTAGCTACAAAAGAAGTACATATACTATAAACATACTAACTGTCGCAGTTCATCATGTAATTCATCTTACAGTTATTGGATTACTTGCCCTCCCTCAGAGATCTGGTTTATCCCCAGATAAACCTCCTGAGCAGCCCGGTGGCCCTGAAGAGCTCCTGCACCCCTTGCAATGCAGACAGTCTCAGTCACTCAAACATGTTTCTATTTTTCCCAGGCAGCTTCTCCTGCTCATCAAGAAAAGGAGGAAGATCCTCCCATCATAACTGCATGGCTGATGTTTTGCCTGCTCTACAAAACCTTGATCCTGCTGCGATGCTCCCTGAGAAGCTCCAGCTGTCCAACCAGCCAGTTACAAGCCAGAAGACTTGCTTCATATTTGTAGAGCCCTCATTTTAGTGCTCTTCTGTGCCACATAGGTGCCCACTTTTTCCCATAGACTTTTTTTATCTACAGATTATGTATAACCACTATAATTTACTGATGAGTATGCTGTTTGTTGACTGATGCTTTGCTTGCTTGAGCCGCAGGTGGTCCAGTTTTGTTTTGGTATAACAGGGGTCCAGCCATGCCTGCAGCTCTGAATGATGCCTGTTGAACCAGACACATGGCACATGAACTTTACACTCCAGAGGATTTTGCTCTTTATTTTTTGCAGGGCAGCTAGCTCAAAGATAACTCAATCACTGCTCTGAACTCCTAGACATTGCTACAATACTGCAGCCGAACAAAGGCAGGCTTTGATTTATGCAGTGAAAACAGAGTGGGTGGAAATGTCTCAGGATTCAACAGCCTGTCTGTTTTAAAGCTTATCCTCAGTCCCCGTAAATTATGTTCATATTGAAAGCCAGGTTGGAGTAGCAAAAAAAAAATTGGGGTATTTTTTGTGTGTGTGTGTCCATCCTTGTGCCATAGTCCAGCCCAACACTGCACTCACATCTTTCCGTGGAATGCAGCATTTCCAAGCTTTCATGTGAGAATGCACTGGGCTCCCATTTTGGGATTCTGAGACAGTATTTTTTGTGCTCCCATTTTGGGTTTGTGAGACAAAAGCAGAAACTACTGCGGTTCCTGTTTTTGCAGAATGAATTTGCTTTAACCCAACAGTTTGTTTAATTTACTGAAGCTTTAGCTGTAACACCTGCAAGGCATATCCTCATATAATTTTCCAACAAACAGGAAAGAATCCAATAGGGAAATTAGTTTCCTTTTTTTTTCTTTTTCTGGTGTAGCAAAGCTGCTTTTCAGTAAAGATGCCAAAAATTTCTCTGCCCAAACAGTGAGTTTAGTATGTTTGGCTTTGGGATGTGAATATTTTTACATAGCTTCTAATCTGCTGTTATTTAGTAACAGTTTTTATAGGGTTATTTTCCTGCACTACTTGGAGATTGCAGATGGTTCACAAAGATTTTTAGCAACTTTTTGACTGGCCTATTCTTTATGGTGTGCATTTGTGCTTGAAAAACTGAGAACAAATTGGTCTGGAGGAGAGAAAGCCTTCAGTACTCCTGGCTATACAGAAAAGCTTGAAAATACAGGCTGATTTCATATGAAAGATTCAAAAGCTAGAAGGAAATGAAGACTCTTACATATATTGTATTTAACATTTTATCATTTGGGGCTGGGAATAGCTGAATTCATGAATTTTGCATGTTTGGAAGTGCTCTTGTTATAATCATAGTCTAAATCAAATATAAGTAGCAATAATCAGATCTGGTTTGGGGAGATCCTAGACAAGAAAAAACCTTAAACTACTTGTAAATGTGCAAACGAAAGCTTTCCAAATGACCACATGAGTGAGAGAGAAAAAAGAATTACTCAAATCACGTTTGAATTGGGTCTGCAAACAGTTTGATCACATATTCTGGGCATGTCCACCCAAAGCAGTTACTATAAGCTCTCGTTGCAAAAATGAAATGCACAGCACAGATCTGCACATCTACTGCTGAAAATTGGACACCTTTTCTGACAAATACCTGCCTTTTTGCTGGAATAACATTCACTTCAAAGGTTAAACAAAAGAATGATTCACAATAAAAACAACATCCTTAAATTTTCTGAGGCTCTGAGCTGTGTTTAGCTCTGCAGATGCAGGGTGTCTGCAATCATGGCACTCACCTCGGGCTGTTGCTGTAAAATCTGAGCTCTTACCTCTGCGCAAAGCTGTTCTAGTCCTGATTTACTTATTTTGAACATAAAATAGCCTGTCAGCTGCAAAAATTAAAGGTATTGGAACAATGCTTTCACTATAATTAAAAACCACTTCAGGGATGTATAGAGGATGTGTTTAGGGTGTATTTTTAATACCTTTTAACAGAATGACTTCTACATGTGCTAATTAATTCCATCACTATTTTAAGCTTAATACTAAAATAGTTACATGTTCAAAAATGCTACACTTTTCACTGTTGTTTCAGAGAAATATCATACAATAGTTGTACTGCTGTGGACCTTCAGAAAACCCAACTGACAGGCCAGAACAAAAAAAAAAGAAGAAGAAACTGGTATAAATCTGGACATAATCACAGCTCAGGCTGAGTGCTGTGATATTCATGTCACCCACTTGGTGGTCCTAGAGATCTCCAAGCAGTGCAGGGTGGCTCAAACCTAAGAAGACTGCAATCCTACTAAATCCCACAATGTTGTCTGGATACTCCAGGTTGTTCAATGACTGCTGTGCCCATCAGGTCAGGTGCTCAGCCCTCCTCACCTCCCTCCCCTTTTTCTAGGGGTTGTAAGATGCCACACCAGCCATCTCCCCACACACCTGCACCAAGATGTTCATAAGGGGAGTGACGGGGAGCAGCTGGACTATTCAGGTGAAACTACTTCCCTCTGCCACTCATTTGTAAGACAAGGATAGTAGCACTGCACTTCTACAAGAGATGTCCTGAGGAAAAAGAGATTAATGGCTATTAAGTATTTGGGTGCTGTAATGGGCACATCAGCACTCAATTCCCCAGCCTGCATATGGCTGCTTTAATCCTGCACACCAGTGAAAACAAGTCTGTTCTGCATCTGCTTCCTCTCTCTTTATTCTGCAGCCCAATCCCACCTTCCTCCCCAAGCCCTTGTGCCTACTCTCCCTGTGCCTGCCCATGAGTGAGGTCTACATGGAAATAACCTCAGCAGCTCTTAATTCACCTTATTTATAGTGTAAGGAAAGTGCTGCTCGGCTTCACAGCACCAGCATTTTATAGCTTAAAAAAGGTGTTTCAGTTACTGCAAATGGACAGTAAACTGATAAGCATGTTGCTTCTTCCATCTTCCTGCTTTCATCCCAAAAAGCAGATAACAGTCTTGTTCTGCATTTAGAGACTTTTTTTTTTTTCACTTATGTATCTTGAGGTCAAATCATTGCAGGTTTTTTTAAGTTATTAGATATAATAGCAACCTGAAATTCCACTTCCAAAAATAAGTTGATTATTGAATTTTCTATATTATGCTACTAATTCAAATTTTTATAAGAAGAAACTGCAACAGAGTGCTGGGAGCTTGATATTACTGAAGTAAAATGTGTATTTGATCCCACTCAAGAGATTTTCAGGTGTTCGCAGGGACCTTGAACAAGTACTGAATGCACATAACTGTATAGCCAAAAATAAATAGGAAACTCTGTGAAACACTAAGACCATTCTTGGAGGGAAATGACAAGCCAAATTACATCTTAGCCTTCATCAGCAGGACAGAGGTGTGCCACACAGCTGCTATTGAAAATACCAGGGGGGATTAACATCTCAGATCTCAAAAAAATAAATGGGGATGCTAACAAAATGAGAGAAGAATGTACTCCTTTGAGGGCAAGGCCTTGGAAAACAAAGGGAAGACCCTGGCTTTCTTCCTACCTTGTTTTTCTAAAAAAAAGAAAAAAAAAAAAAGAAAAGAAAGGCATCTTCTAGGCAATACTGTATAAAATTCCCCAGTTTCAAACTTTGAACCCAGCTCTACAGTTTATCAGATAAAACTGCCATCAGAGCCTCAGGCAGATGCCCAAAAAACAAAGGCCCTGTCCTGTTACGCACATGCAAGGCACTGGGACATGGCCAGCCAGTGCCTGAGCATCCGAAGGCGTGCTCAACACCATCCTTCAGCCACAGCATTCTCACTAAGACCAATTCTCAAAGCTCATTCTGTTGTCATATCCATTTCTATAATGAGGAATTAATTTCCCAGACTAATTTTCACTGTTAAGGACTATGGATGAATGTACTTCTTCATCTCTTACTTCATCAGAGGATTCAGTTTAGCTCTGCTGCTTTCTCTGCACAATAAATCCCTTTTAAGATGTCTCTTTTCCTTCCTCTGCAGCTTTTACTTGCCTCCTTCTCCCAGCCCTGCAGATGCCTCTTGATCCTTGAAGGCATTTGTGAGCTCCCTGGTCCTTTCTCTCTCCTCCACACAGCCCCAGGGGCTGAAGGCTTCCTACCAGAAGGGCAGAGTAATGTGCTTTTCTGACCTGAGGCAGTCCCAAAGGCCTGTAAGTGTAGAAAATATCGCCGGCAGCAGGAGACTCTGAAATGCCAGCTTGGCTTTGCTCTTGTCTCACTTCTGTGCTGACATAAAGCAGGGCTCAGATCTGAGCTCTGCTTTTCTGTTGGGTTGGTTGGTTGGTTGGTTGGTTGGTTAGTTTGTTTGTTGCTAGCTCTGAACTCTCATTCAGAGAACACAACAGTTCTTTTTAAAACTCTGTGAAAGAGCATCCCTAAGTTTTGGAACAGCTGGGTTGAGTGGTTCAGACTGGAAACTCAGGTGTAAATCGTTCTCTTTATGCTTTTCCATCTTGTGTTATTTACAGACCAGATCTGCTACTCAGCCATAAAAGCAGAAGATAGTGTTGGTGAATCAAAGCAGCTTGACTGCCAGCTGCTCTCTGATTGCAAAAAGAAGGGACCCCCGTGCCAGCTGGTTTACTTGGGTCACTGCTTTTCATGATCTTTAGCATAGTTAGCACCGAAGTTTCCTTTGCTGTGGAGACAAGGTCCCATCAAAATGACTTGCTGGAGGCCTTGTACCCTCTTCCAGCAGGAGCAACCTTGTGTGCAGAGAGATCAAAAGCAACACCACGGTCAGATTTCAGCTGGACAAGTCATGGCCTAAGGGGACAACTGGTGAGATGAGTATTTGACAGCCAAGATACCTTTTGTAACAGGAGGCAAATTAGCTCATGCTCTGCATGGCACAGAGGTGGACTATGAGACTGGGAGGCTCTAGCTCTCCTCTTTCACAGCCAGCCATTGCCACCCCACACAGGGGGTCTGCAGCCTCACCCTGCATCCATCCTTCCTACAGCAACCCCATACCAGCTGTGTGGGCAATCTGGTTTTGGGGGGGTATTCCCCAAATTCAAGTTTACTTAAAAAAGTGGATGTTTTCCAAATTCAGATGAAGTATAGATGAAGAGGGTTCATCATTTTGTTTTATATGAAAGATCTCTAACCTTTAAGTTACATCTCTAATAAAAGATGCTTGCATGTTTTTTCATTGAAGCTGACTCCTAGTCTTGGTCCTTTCAAACACACAAAAGTTATGCCCAGAAACTGTAAGCTTTTTATAGTGCAGATCAGTTCCATCCATTTTCACTGAGATACTGGAGAAAACAGTTCACTATAGTCCTGGCTTCAGAAAAAAAGCTTTGCTTGGATAAACCCATGCCATTGGAATATAAACCAAATGGTGTTTTCAGCTTGTATACAGGGTGATGGGGACATTGAAGCCTGCCCACCAGGACATGCTGCTCAAAAAGTGCCCTAAAGGGTGTGTTAAACCACAAAGGGCATATTCTGAGCTGATGCAACTTGTATTTGCAGGAGTGCCCATGCTGAGCAGGTTAGGTGGGTGAAACATCAGTACTAATATCCCAATTGAGGAAGGAGGAGCTTTTAGAAGAGCTTGGTAACCAAGCAATGATGTTTTGCCATCACCAGTCTGAGGCTGCTCAAGCTGGCGACGCAGTGAAACACACTGAAGGCAAATCGTAAGAGAAGAGCATAAACAGAAGCAATGGGGGAATGAAGGGCAGTGCCAGTGACAAAAACAACCGTGATGGCATTTTCACAAGTGCCGCCAGAGGGCAATAAGAGGCAGAGAACGAGAGAGCTTTGGGCTTTCTGGGGCTGGGCGCCTCTCGCCGCCGGGATGGAAGGGCTTAGGGAAAAAGTGTTCCCCCCGATTTACCTTGCTCGCCCTGCAGGGCAGTGCGGGAGGACTTTTCATTCCACCCCTTTGTAAGGACTTGTCTGCGTCTGGGCAGTAAAGGGAGCACAAGGAACGCCAGAGGTTCCCTAAGGACGGAGCCCAGGAGTGCTCCTAAACCCTGCCCATCTGGGGCAGCAAACGAGCTGCTGCAAGCACGGCCGCTTTCCTGCTGCTTTTGTTTGTTACTTTGCTTGTTTCTTGTTGTTTGGGTTTTTTCTTTTCTAATGGGGTTGGGTTTAATTCATTCATAACTAAATGGTCGGATGGGTGCTGTGGGGACTGAGGCTGCAGAGGGAACCAGGCTCAGCCTCAGGCACACAGGGCAGATGTGGCTGCGGAGCTGCGGGGGTTTTCCATGTCAGGGGGAGGATATCTCCTCCTCATACCCCCACAGCCCCCACACCTTCACAGCTCCACACCCCCCTGCCCTGAGCACGACAACCCAGATGTTCCCTTCCCTGATGCAGCACATCTGCTCAAGAGGAGCCTCCCCCTCACTGCTCAGCAGCCGACACTCTCCTCGGTGGGTGACTTGGGAACGCTCCTTCCATCATTTGTCACCATGGAATCCAGCTGTGACAACAGCGAATGTTGCTTTTATGTCACCCTTTTTGTTGTTGTTGTTGTTTTTTCTAAAAGTTTAAAAGTAGCCAATAAACTAAGAAACAGATTATCTGGAATACAGTTTAGCAGAGTATTCTGTATTCTGTGCCCTTTCTCTGAGCAGGGAGCAGGGGAACAAATCACTTGTTCTTGAAATAAAATAGTTTTGAAGCAGCAGATGTGAATCCATGAACTCATGCTGAGACCTTTCTTTGAATCACAGGGAGAGTCACTGGTATCTGGAGCCTCCCCCATCACTGGGGAGTGTCCTCACCCTCTCAGTGATAAACTAATATTCTCTTCACCTAGTCTGTAAAGCTGTACTTATGTCAGCAAGGCTCAGAGGATCCACCCAAGGATAATCTCACAGCTGAACATCAGGATATTTTCCTGAAGGGAGAGATGGAGTCATATACTCTGAAGCAGAGAAAGGAGTTGTCTCCTACACTTCAGGACAGTCAAATCTTTTTTGTTTTATTGCCTTTTAATATCAGCACTCAAGAAAATAATGTATCTGTCCAACTCAAAGCAGCTCTTCCATCCTTCTCCATTTTCAATTCTGTTTTTGTTTTAAAGAAAAAAAAAAAAGAGAGATAAGGAAATTAAGTATTTCAAAGCAGCTTCACCCAAATGTTCTCCCAATTGGCAACCAAATCAAAACAATCCATGAGCTGCAAAACCATTATCTAGACTTTTTAACCCAATACTGAAAGGTATCAAATGGGAGAGTTTGAACATAGCAGATTCCTTTTCTGTGTGTAAAAAACATACACACACACAAATTCTAGCATAGAGATGGAAAGAATAGTTTAGCTTATGTAGGAAATAGAAGGAAGTTGTAAGAGAGTTATCTCCTTGTGTATGTGTTGCTATACAAGTGGAAAGATTAAGCCACACTCTCTTTCTTGGTGGGACTACGTATAAAGTTCCTTGGTACATTGGGCTGTAATCATGACCTTATGTCATGTTGGAGAGGAAAAAGTACTAATTTTAGCTTAGAAGTTATGAGGAAAAATTTACCTCTTTCTTCCCAAGTGATGTTCAAACCCATTCGATACTTCAACCCCTCTAAAAGTTACCATTACTCCTAGTGCTCAACACTGGCATCAGGAGGGTACCTGGGCATGAGAGTAGCCTCTTCCTCACTGTGATGGACTTTGCCTTTGGGAAAGTGCTGCCGGGTGCCACATGCTCTGCTGCTGGCTCCAGATGGCTGAGCAAGTCCAGGGGGGAATATACACCTCTGCACAGTGGGATGCACTTCTGCCTCCCAGCTCACATGCCCCTGATGCTGGTGAGATTCTCCCTGCTGACTTCACCAGCAGCCAGATGTGGGCAAGGGAACATCCTGTCCAGGGATGCTTAAAAATATCAAAATACCCTACAAAAATCATTCCAGTTTTCAGGTGCTCCATTCTAACTCTGAAGACAGGCTTTTAGTGACAGAGAAGGTGTCAAAGAATGATCATTAAAGCCATGGTTGTGCTCTCTGCATTTGGGGCCATTTGGGAATCAAAGTAATGGTGTGTCTCAAAGATAAGCCTTTTATGTGTGAGTCCACTCAGGTACTTCTGTGCTAGCAGAGCAACCCTTAATGAGCCTGTTTAAATGCTGCAGAGAGGCACAAAGATACATTAGTGCAAAAAGACATTGAGCCCATGATTTTTTAGCAATTCCTAATGATGTAATTCTTTTGCCTTGCAGCACTATTACTTCTGAGTTGTTTGGCTGGAGTCACTTGGGAAACTTCAAGAAACTTTGGAAAACAGCACTATGGAAATTAAAGGTCTCTCTCATATCTGTGAGGATAATATATTCACAGCGCAATTAGTTACTATGGAGTTAAAATGCAGTACAGGAAATATAAGGGGTGGAGAACAGGGACATTTTGGAACAAGAAAAGAAAGATATTTGGAAACTTTTAAAATAGAAACCCTATAGAAAACAGGTCACATTGGACAGAGAAAGGACATCCTCATTTTTCATCATTAAAAAGAAACAACACTGTAATTAAAAACACATTCCAGAATACTGATCTGTTTATTCACTATAGATGGACTGAATTAGCAATGGGTTAGGAAGTGCACACACACACAAGGCTAAAAAAAATAAGGGTACATAAGACTGGAATTTTCCTTTTAGACTTCCATATCCAAACACAGATAAGTTTGTTCATCTAAGGCTGCATGCTCTCCTCTTTGCTGTGGTGAGTTAGTTAAACAGTCCCCTGCCTCAGACAGGAATAGGGCATGGCCATGATGGGCTTTGCAGCTTTCTGGGCTTATTACCACTCCAGCTTCTGCTGTGTTCCATGATTTTCCAAATTCCTTGCTGCTCTTCACATTACATTTGTACTTTCATTTCCAAGCAGTGAAGGCTGAGCTGGAGGGCTGGGTAAGGACAGAGAAGGGAGGTCTCAGCCTCTGGCTGTCTCCCATCCCTGGGCAGTGAAGCTGGAGAGGCACTTGTCCCTGGCAGCAGCAAGGAGAACGTTAACACTCTTCTCCTCCCCTTCCTGCTCCCTTTTCTCCTAACGCCATTTGGCCACGCATGTGGACTGTTGTTCCTGTGGCCTGGCTGAAACCACATCATCCCACCAGCCAGTTTTGGACTGCTCCCCACTGCTGTTTCCTCCATCTGCACCATGCGTTGCTTTACCCAGGCACCAGGTTTTGCTATGAGAGTGCAATGCCCCTGCAGCCAGGCTGGGCAGCCTCCATCACTCTCACAGAAAAGGATGCTGAGAGCCACAACACCACGGGAAGAGGATGTAACATTTAAGTATCTTCTGCTTGAGGCACTCCAGTAAGAAGCCAGAATGAAGACCGATATAGTCTGGTCTCTGTTTTTCTAATTCAGTGAAAAACATTTTCAAACCTAAATCAAATCCCACTATCCAGGAAAGTTTGTGCACTCCCTGTCTCAGCAGGGATTGCAGTATCACGGCTTCCAGCCACATTTCTGAAAACTGGACCCTGCCATGAACTGCAGTATCTTGTACAGACCATGGCATAGGTCACTGCCACTTGCTCTGGGCTAGGCAGCCTGCAAAGAGGGTGGTGATGCCAGTGAGTGGCAACATATTCAGCCACCCAGGTCTAACCTGCTTTCTGACACAGGTGGGCACCTTCAAGGCCAGTGGCCTATGTATCCTGCTGTAGGGAGCCCCTCCATCCCTGCTCTGGGTCATGGCTCTTTGCACTGCTTATGATGCACTCTGGGCCCTTCAGTGACTCTTTCACCTTGTTAATTTGACAGCAGAAAAATGTAACTTCTTGCTGGGTAAGTTTGTGCCAGATAAACGTGCTGAATATGCCCACAGAGTTATCCATCAAGTGGGAGGACCAGCAGTGGGAACACAGGTGAGGGCGTTGGGGGGCAGACACCCCATTTTGGCAGCAGGAAACTGCTAGATAAGGTCAGTCTGTATTTTGGATTGCACCCTGTGATAGCTTGTTCCCAAATGCCTGTCTATTTAAAAGCCATACATTCATGGGCCACCATGACCTGATCCCAAGTCTCCTGTTAGGAACAATGCTCAGTAGCATGAAGGTAGCAGTAGGTCTCCACCATAGCAACAAGCTTTGGAGATTTAAAATAAGCATTAAAACCTTCACTGTGCCTGCTGAAGTTGCTAACTTAAACTTCTGGTCTTTCTGGTACATCTCTGAATGCATGAGACAGATTTTTAAGCTAACAAAAATAAATGTTCCAGCTTTTTGAGATAAATTGCTCATTGTGGTCACTGCTGTTACACTACCTATCAGGTTTAGGTAGTCAAGCTAATTGTGACATCAGTGATCTGTTTGTTCTTAATCAGAAGTTTCATTTCAGAAAGTTAGCAGCTATATTTTATTACCATTAGTATCATAGAATTTGTATAGGTCAGGAAATGCATAGAGCCAGCAGTCTACTCACTTGGAAAGGCATCCATAGACAATAAAGTTTTAATAACAGAAATTTAATGGCATGGATCTTTCCAGACTTTTTTTTTTTTTTTTAATGCTGAATCCTTTTAGTTAGATTTCTGCTGGTAGAGCAGGCTGCATCCTGCTCCACTGCTGTACAATGGGGCCGTCTGTAATTAATGAAGCTTCAACTTCCCTGCATTAGTTTTGTCTTAGCTTTGGGGGATGGTGTCAATTAAAAATTAAAAGGATCCTCTTTCCATTAAATTAAAGAACATTTAAAAAAAGACATGCCACTCTCTGATAGCAGTTTAGCAGCCAGAAAGAAAGTCTATCAGACAGCCAGAGAAGGAACAGCAGAAATGAATATACATGCATATCCATATGTACTGTTTGGTGTTCATGAGCAATTGCCATTTTATCCTGGAATAACCCTCGAATCATTTGCAGGAGGGTGTCAGATAATGCTTTCTTCAAACCCAAGCCAGCTGTATGTGCAGTCAGGGAGAACCATATGGTGCCTTGTGTGCAAGGCTGATATTTGCTGGGTTCTGAAGATAGCACTAAAGACTGGCTGGCTGGCTGGCTCATGGCATGATCCCCAAGCTGCACTTGCCAGCTGCCCTTTCTGCCTGAGAGAAGCACAGACCAAGGGCCACACTGGTGGGTTGGAAGGTAGGTCATTTCCTGAATTATGTAGAAAAGTTGCCCCTTTTCAGGTAAGGGATTTCTTTAGTTTCACCATTCATTCAAGCCACTCTCAGCAGGTAAAATCAAAGTGTATTTTTTAATGCATTTGTATTACTGGTTATTCAGTACAATTCCTGTTCTGACCTTTTCTTATCCAATTATTTTCTACTTTAGTGACTAACTGCTAGAAATTAATAATGAGTTTTGAGACTAGGTAACTGCTGAGACTCATCCAAATGCCATATTTCTGTCTGGACAGAACTGCCAAAATTTCAGCACAAATTGTTATGAATATACACTTAAAAATTTACTTTCTTGGTGTTTGAATTTCTTTTACATTGAGTTTTTTCACCTATGTTCAAGGCCAATAGAGCTTCAGCCACTTTCATAAACCCCATTTTTGAAAGGTTTGTGATATTCTCTGCACTTCCTTTATATTTGAAGGACTCTCTCCTTGTAAAATATGATTAGAATAGATGCAGCCCTTCACATCCCTGGACTCAACAGCCTTTTATAAACAGCATTTGTCCAGGGGAGTTTTACATGCAGGTTAACACCTACCATACGCCTGAGGGAGTTCAGATCTAGACCTCTTGCTGCTCAGGAGGGTGCCCTGACCATCAGGCTATGGACTACCCTGCCCAAAGGATATCCTCTACCCCTCTGTGTCATGCTGCAGTGGAAAAGTTGTGGATCCAAGGGTCACTGAGCAAATGAGAGCTTTAGTTGCTCTTTAGCCCTGTACTTGGCATCCTTGTTTGGAAAGGGCATATCTAGAAGCCTAGGGCTGCTTTGGTACCCGTGCCTAGCACTAGCAGTGTTAGTGGTAAAACAAACATAGCACTGACCCCTGCATTTGTTCAGGAGTTTGGAGCTGGGAATGTGGCAAGTCTGAATGTGTACATGGCACAGCAGAGTGGGCATACTCTGGAGAACCCTGCCTGAAAGCTGTGATTAAATTCCTAACGCTTGTTCATCTCTATCTTTTTTTTCCCCGCTTCATATTCCTGGGAATATTCCTGGGGAAAAAGTGATAGTTACAGGAGATTAGACAAGGAAAATAGAGAGTTTGTTTTTAGCTGTGTTAAATTAGAGCTGGCAAGGTAGTCAGAAAGAAACTGGAGAGATCAACAGTAGAAGTTAGATCATTGTAAGAAACAGGAATATTAACTGCTTTGTACAGGGGTGATGGGATCACATAAGATTATTATTTTTCCCAAAAAGATTTATCAAAATAGTGTAATATAGTCATAATTTGTCAGCAATTGTGAGGTCCAGGCACCTCAGGCAACTTTTCAAATTCTGCATAATCTTCAGTGTCTATGGGAAACACAATGAAATATGCCTTGCTCTTAATTGATTCCTTTTGCACCACATTTTTCACACAGACTTGGCTGTTGGCCTTTCTTTGCTAAGTGAGGGTTTCAACAAGTGAAGAAGATGGATGGCCAAACCAGTCAAGTCCAGAATATGCTAAAGGTCGAAGCACTCAGCTAGCACATTGCAGACTGCTTCCAGATAACCCAAGCAGAGTGAATCGGGTGACTTTGTCTTTGAACAAACAAAATAAGGAAACTCAAAAGTAGTTCAAGCTGATAATGTTTTCTTTATGACTCAAAGAGCACTATGCATAGCCCTGTGGAGTAAGAAATGGGATAAAAGTCCTTTCTTGGCCTATCCTGTTGAAATAGAAGAGAACAAAAATAAGTGGTTTGTATTTGTAGTGCTGAATAGATTTGTGTCAACATTTAAAGTAAGTTAAGACTGATGTGTGCAAGCAGAGAAATGTTCACTTTTTTGTGTGGTTTCTGCTTTCTTCTTCATAAGGACTTTAAATCAGGGGCTTGTTAGAAGCATGACCTTTGTAATGTACCCTTAAGTCCTGGACAAGGGACAGCAAAACTGAGAGAACATAGGAGTGCTTGGGTACTGCTGCTGCCATGTTCTCTCTTCGTGGTCTCCAGTGTCAGCAGGTCTACATTGTAATAACTGAATTCAAGCATAAGATTTAATATTTTGGTGGGTAGTGCCTGCAGCATGTCAGTAGCAGCAGGGCTGTGGGAACTTCACTTCAGCAGAGCACCAATGAGAACTCCATGTGCTGCACCCCAGGGCCAGCAGAGCTTGCTTTCTCTCTTGTACAAACTCACTGCACCTAGGAAGGGAAAACTCTTCAGAATGTTGGAAGAAGTATGTGGTTGACCAATCCTCCCAAATCAGTATGTGTGCTAATTTTTAATGGGTCTCTGTTACTTTCAGGCTTGTCTTTAGTTACTGCTCTACTGCACTTGGCAGAAGAGAAATAAATGTAAGCCATTATTGCTACACTATCTTGAATAGCAAGTATGTTTTCATTCCATATAGCTAATATGAATAGAAGATAAACTGGCAGCTTATTTCCTCTTTACTAAAATAAAGGAGCGTGGTAAGTGGAGACCAAATGCAGAGGAAGCTGTGGTGGCTCTGGAGGGTACATCTCTAAAACCACATATGAGATGAAAACAATAATTCTGCTCATAAAGGGACATGAACTGACAGATATGGATTTTATTTCCATTTCCATCATAAATGGTTTGTGTAGATTTGGAAGAAATAAAAAATTGGGTATTTAGTGAAATGTCTATTCCTGTGAAGGGGCTTCACCTTAGCTCATATGAGATTCTAACTCCCACTCAAGGTAACGTGAAGGTAGACCTTGTTTTAACATTGAGGAAGGGCCTGAACTCAGTGATATTACCCTGACACTTTCTGAGAAACACAGATGTCCAGCTTTCAGAGAAGAGATCCTTTGGTCTGCATTTGATACAGTGGTCACACTGTCTGCCTTTGGGAAAACAGACTGAGAGAAAATGAGCTATAAGATCTATACAAAGCATTGCTTTTGGCAGATATTGTCAGCTTACAACAGCCTCCACTCTTTTCAGGAGCTATGTGAATCTCACTGGTTTCCAGTGATGGACTGAGTTATCAAAACATCTTTGCAAGTCTGGGCTCTAGTATTTAAGAATCCTGCTCAAAGTGTGTTGTTAAAGGCAAAGGGGTGGGGAGGGGTGAATGGTGCCAGAAAAACCCTCATTATGTGGAAGTGTAGGCATGTGAAGTGAAACTCCAACTAGAATTTTAATTGCAAATGTGTAGTGGAGGCAATGGAGCTGCAATGCTCTGCCCCATTAAGACTCCAAGCCCTAACACTGAGGTGATCTGGCTCACTGGAGGGTAAGAAATGTAATGTGCAGTACTGTTTGCCACAAAAAACATTTGATTTTAAAACAGTAAGTATACCAAAGTTGTTCCAAGCTGTTCCAAGCAGATAAGATTTAAACCCAGCATGCTAGCTTTGCATTGGTGACTAATGATTGAATGCAGGTGCAGAGCAGAGGTGTCTTAAGGTAGGTAATCTCATTGGGTATATGAGATTTGGACTGTGTTTTCTAGCAAATTTAGGCTTGGAATTAATTCTACTTATTTGAAAAGTCACAGGCCCTGTTGGAATTGCACTTTGCATCTCATATAGATAAAAAATGCATGTGGAGTTAATCTGTTAGTACCCAGGTGCCCCGCTGAGGTGTGCAGCCCCAGCACCTGCACAGTCATCTGGACATGAGCTGTTTTTAATCGATGTGTCCCCATCTTGCAGCCATTCACTTATTGGATGTCTCCAGATGGGTGCACTAACTGGGAATCATAGATTCATAGAATGGTCTGGGTTGAAAGGGACCTTAAAGATCATCTAGCTCAAATCCCTCTACCATGGGCAGGGATGC
This sequence comes from Xenops minutus, assembly GCA_035221455.1. Taxonomy (NCBI): domain Eukaryota; kingdom Metazoa; phylum Chordata; class Aves; order Passeriformes; family Furnariidae; genus Xenops; species Xenops minutus. The sequence goes on along the minus strand of JAWWEE010000122.1, from coordinate 59,220,781 downwards.
TGCCCACTCAAGTTGCTCAAAGCCCCATCCCACCTGGTCTTGAACACTTCCATGGATGAGGCAACCTGTTCCAGTGCCTCAACACCTTCTCAGTAAAGAATTTCTTCTTAATATCTAATCCAAACCTACTCTTGGTCAGTTTAAGGCCATTCCACTTTGTCCTATTACTACATGCCCTTGTAAAAAGTCCCTCTCCAGCTCTCTTGTAGCTCCTTTAGGTACTGGAAGGAGCTATAAGGTCTCTCCGGACCCTTCTTTTCTCCAGACCAAACAATCCCAACTCTCTCAGCCTGCCATCTTAGGAGAGGTGCTCCAGCCCTTTAAACAGCTTCATGGCCCTCCTCTGGTCTCACTCCAGCAGATTCACCTTCTTCATGTGTTGTGGGCCCCAGAGCTGGATGGAGAGCTCCAGGGGGAGTGTCACAAGACCAGAGTAGAGCGAGGGGCAGAAACACCTCCTTAGACCTGCTGGTCACACAGGCTTTCTGGGCTGCAAACACACACTGCCAGGGCATATTGAGCTTCTTATCAATAAAAAATCAGCACCCCTTAAAATGAGGCATGACTCGTCATGAAAGAAGGGCCCCTTAAAAGCAGACCTCTCATCCCTTCCTCTTCTGTTAAGCTGCAATTGCCAGGAGCTAGTGATCCAAAAAAAAACCAAAACAAACCAAATAATAAACAAAACAAAACAAAAAAAACCAAACAAACACAAAACACACATGCACACAAAAAAATAAAACCCACCACCCAAAAAATCCCTTATTGAACTAAGGAAAAAATTCCATGTGTTTTGACATCTCATTTCTATGTAATAGCTGTTTTTTCTTCTCATTTAGAGCCACTGGACATTGACATATTTTTATTTGTCTGGATAAAGCCAGTGTCTTGGATGAGAGAAGAATTAGGCTTCTGGCTTTTAGCAGCTTTGTGACCTCCTAGAGTTCACTGTGCCTTATAAACCTGCTCATTCTGTCAATATTGAGGCAAGATGGATCTTAAGCATTTACATCCACATTTTGGCAATTGAACTGAGCACTATGTGGACTTAAATGCATTCAGCCATAACCCAGGAAAATCCCAAATCCAAAGCATCAAAGGATACTTCTCTTTTTAAAGACACAAAATCATAACTCCTTCCTGCCAACAAAACAACTTCTCAGTGGTTCACTGCAAACGAAGGATTTTGTTTGATTTCTAGTTCAGATACTTGTGTGGGAAACATCCTTGATACTGATTAAAACCTGCTGAGTTTTAAAACATTTTAGTCAGGGAATGGACTTAAAGATGTCGCCAGGAAAAAGTCTCAGCTGCCTGCCACCTGAGAGGATTAAAGATCACAGTTCGTCGAGGGTGTGAGAACTGTATTCCTTAGAGCACATGTACTCTCATGCACCTCTTACAAACATTCATGTTTTTTGTCAAGATGTAAAAATCTGTTATGCAGCTAATGTCCACATGCACAGGACCGTGTGAAGACTTGCACTCACAGGTGAGCCAAGAGGTATTTTCTTCCACCTTTGAAATTTCTCCGAGATGAATGATTCCTTTTTTCCTAACCCCTATGTTAGTTGTTCAGCTGTACCTGGGAGGCCTTGAATGCCAAGTAGCAGTTCTCGGTACAGTGCTGCAGCCAGCAGCTCAATCCTACCTCAGCTGTGTCTAGACAAAGCCAAAAGCAAGAAAATCAATGTTCTGGTGAAGTGCTAAGTTATGAAATAGCTACCTTGAACTGTAACTTTAGAGGGATTAAAATTGAGCCTATCATGGCCACCAGTGAACCACTCTATAAACATAAAATCTTTCTTCCAAAAGATTTTTATTTTCTGTTGAACACTTAACTCTCCAAAGCTTCCAGATCACTTTGTAATTTTTCCTTCACTTTTACCCTTGTCTCCTACCTCAAATCTGAAAAGCCTGGTAAGCAAATTAAATAGATTCAGCTTCCTCCTTGGAAGACTTCTGCTACATTGGAGCTCATATCCCTGTCCTTCTGACAAAGCTTTAGCTGCACCTTCCCCCTTAATCCTCCTTCCCTATAACCTCAGAGCAGAATTGACAGCTGGTTCTTTAACTTTGTGTTGTGGACCATAGAAAACTACTCAGGTAGCCTCAGAGGGCATAAAACATTAACAAGCTTAGAAGAAATATTTGATTTTAATTATTACTACTATAAAATTAGTGTGATTAATCTTATTTACTACTTCACCTATGGCTATTTAGCCTTAGTCACATTCCTATAAGGCAGGTAAATAAATGGCAGAGAGGAAGATTCCTAGCAGAGGGCTAGGTATGAATCTGTGGCAGAGTCCAGGTTCATAATTCCTACAAATCTTTTCTGCAGACTGTTAGAAAACATGGGGGTTTTCCCATGTAAGGGGCAACATTTGCTACTTCCCTGAGAAAGACTCATCAGGAAGAGGAAGCACCACCTCATACTTTCTTAAGCAGAAGCAGAAATAGATCAACTGAGAGAATGAGGGCAACGCCCTGGGTAATTTTTAAAATTCTCTTTAATTCCCACAGGCATACAGGTACAAGGTTTCAGAGGCAACAGTACCTAAAAAGATATGCCTAATCACTAAGTAAAAGTTCAGATACAGAAATCACTTAGGTACATTTAAGTGACATGATAGGATGGTATTTCTATTTTCACTGTTGCCCACCAGCAACTAAGCTTACCAGCAGATCTGTAGAGCAAAAAAAACCACTCTGATAGGAATACTTTGGGGGGAAATTGAGACCTGTAAAATCATATACTGAATTCTTCACAGTACCATATGGTTTTGTAACAGAGTTTTCTCTATCCTGTTTATTACCATTTAGCACTGGAATGAAACTCCATTGGAAGGAAAAATTCCTTAAACCCTTTCTCCCAGCTTTGGGCAGTACTTTATCTATATTTTTGAATGAACAGAATTGTTTTTTAATGCTAAATTTAAAATATGAAATACTTAATATTTCAGTGTCATGGAAACTAGAACACTCAAATGAATCAGATCTTTCTTAGCCATGTCACAAGTGGCATCCTGACACTGACTTGTTTGTTCACAGAAGATTCATTTCCTCTTTTAGGGGCATCAAAACACCTTTGAAATTTTCACTCTAACTATTCCATCTTCACTTCCATTAGTTTTACAAGAATATATGGCTGACAAAACCACAGTCACTTAGCAACAACCACAATAAACCTTATGTGACCTCAGCATCAGCAGGTCAGTTGGATAAAGTGCTGGATGATTTGGGGTATAGTCTCAGCTAGGTTGTTCAGGGGCCTCATTTCTTAAACAAAAGTTTGTTATGGTACCCATGGGGAAGCTCAGAGACTGAGACTTCCCAAATCACAATATTTTTATCATTTGGCGCCTTTTTTTTGCTTGCTTTTAGCTACTCTGCAGAAAAAAACCTCATATTTGCAAGAGGGGAACTTTTCCGTAGGTTCATAAATGCACACTACATGTGTCAACCATAACTGGCTGAAATAAGTTCTTTGCAAAAAGGAGGAATTTGACATGAGCACAGCCACCTCTCCTTATGAACAATATTTTATATGCTTCGCTATTTGAGCAAAGCAGAACAGAGCCATGCCCAATAAGTGGATGCCTTTGGAAACCACGGCTCTGTTATTTAAAGCTTGACAGTGTCTGAAAAGATAGGATCATTTCCATGAGTGTATTTTGAAACTATCCAAAACTCCAAGTCTGAAACTCTCTGAAGTCAAGATGTTTGTGGTTGTGTTTAGCAATGACCCTCACCTTGGGTGTCCCCATGATAGGGGCACCTCACATCACCCTAGCAGAGGAAGCCCTGAAGGAAATCCCTGGACCTGTCCCCAAAGCCTCAGATCAAGGACTAGTGCCTTTTGGCTGATTTGGGGTCCAGGTTCCTTTGGGAGCTCTGAGCACTTTATGTATTTGAGGCTGTTGCTCCTTCCTGCACTTTGAGGCAGATGCTGCTCCTCCCAAATCCCACGCTGAGGGGACTACATGCCAGAACCAGCATGGTTTTTTCCTCTTCTCTGTGCTTTTACCAAGAAGGAGACAGCATAGCCTATCAAGCTTTCCAAAGATGATATAACATTACCTCGGGGAGGATGTGCCCCACGTCCTGTTAGGACTCTGTCATATACCACGTCAGTCTGGAGCACATGCTTGCTCCTTGCTCCATGGTATACACTGAGCCCCTTCCAGAAAGAGTTTTACAGCAAGCTCACAGTTGCTTTGAATTAGAAAAGTTGGCAAATGGCCGAGGAAAGAAGCAAGAGCTTATTTAGCTGAGACAGACAGTTACAAAACTCTGTGCAAGAGCATCAAGCCTCAGATACCTTTTCAAAAAGTACCTTATTTGCCATCACAACATTTAGACTTGTTTTAAAGGATTTTGAATCACCAAAAATTACCTGTTGGTTTGAATTTACAACTCTTACACTACCCAGACGGAGCATGTTGCTTTTCCTGAAAGATCCTCTGTCATCTACTCAAGTGTGAAGGTAAGTTGTAACTGATTCTACTTTCCTGAACTGACTTCCCTGAAATGCATTAGGAGAAGGGAACAAAACAGAGAGATCTTTCAGAAAAATGAGTATTTTTGCTGGAACACATGTTATTTTATTAGAAATAGACTGTAGGAGAGTCTGAGTGAAATCTATTTATGTATCTTGTCTTCTAAGAGAAGAGTAATACACTTGGACATTTATGCACATAACATTCCTAGCAGAAAGTTAGAAGACAGATAGTTTTGAAAATCAAAGGTGTAATTTTCTGGGAAAAAATAGTTTTAAATGTCTACCTTTCACAGGGTTTAGGGTGATTCAATTGTCTAAAATATTTTGAAATATTTCTCTCTATCTAGTGTTAATCTTACATTCCACCAAGCCAAAACACAGATTATTTGGGTTTTTTTTTTGCTTGTGAATGATTCCATCATCATTCCAAATCTTCACTTGAACTGTTTTTGCTATGGTTTCATAGAAACTTGTTTTGCAAAAAAAAAAAAAAAAAAGAAAAAAACAAAAAAAAACAAAAAACAAACAAAAAAAAAAAAAAAAAAACCAAATAAATCATTTTACTTCAGGGCTGTTCTATTGCAAAGTTAAGCTCCTACATTTAACTTATTAAACCTGTACAAATATATCCATTTGGTATTTTGCTGGCATATTTCTTCTGTTTGGTTGGGTTTTTTCAAGGTCATTTAACTTTTTGTGCTTCCCCTGCTACCAGCAGTATGCTTTGTGAGTGTGTGTAGCCTGGGAGAGAATGTGGGTTTGCTAAATACAAATGAAATGCCAAGTGCAAGTGATGAATCACAAGTTTGGTCTGGGTAGGTGAGAGTGTAAATGGATTAGTGGTTTTTTGCTCCCTTTTTTCCCCTGGGGCTCTGGTTACCATTACCCAGGCAAGGCTGAGGCAAGTATTGCCTGCGTGCCAGCTTCCCAAAACCTGATACTCGCAGTGGTGGCTAATTTCTCTAACCCACTCATTTTCAAGGAAATTATGAAGATTTTCAGGCTGAAGTTTTAGGAAAACATGGGTGTGAGCACAGCATTACCCACAGCCCTTGGAGCAGTACAAGCTATGGAAATTCAATAACAGCAACCTGCTGCAGAAATCACACAACTATTGCATTCTATTGCTCAAGAGATAGAAAATCCCTTCTTCCTGTAGTGCCTGCTCCCTGTTTCACCTGACTTGGGAGAGCTTCAGCTCTGCTACTGGAGCAGATTTACCCTGCTGAGAATGTAGGGCTGTTAATTCCCCTGATGCTCTGTCCCTGTGGGTCATGCTGTAGGAAATACATTGAAGGGTAAAGAAACACTGAGCAGGGTGGGAAGCAGAAAGAGTGCAGAAAATCAAAACTGGAAGTGGACGAGCTGATATGCCTGCCCACTGTCATACAGGAAATACTAAAATCCTGGTTCACATTTAAGCTGCCCCTGGGTTACATTTGTGCCAAGTGGGAAGCCCACCATCACCACTTTTGCTGAACTCTGGAAAAGTAGAGCTAGGGACACTTCCTTCAGGTGTCACTTAGGTGAGGACTACGTGGAGTAGGGACTGGGAAGTGTATTTCCCTCTCGCAGTGGTTGCCTATTCCTTGTCATTCCCCCACAATACCCCCACCAATCTGATGGGTTGGTGGGAGTAAAAGGTGGTAAAAGCTGGTCCTGCTTCATATTGCTTACTGACACAGGAGACAGGGAGGTTTCTGAAATTGAATATCTCAGACACAGAAACTGCTTGTGGCTCAACGGCAATGACAGAGAATTGTGCAAACAAAGAATGTAGTGTTTTATTATGTCATTCCTTCCATCATCTTCACACTTCACTGTTGCATTTATTCACAGTTCAGACACAGTGACAAGGTGAGAAGGTAGATGGAAATCCACATTTCTGAGGGCTGGGTTTGAGTTCTTGCAGGAGAAGCTCATCTGTCCCATTCAAAAAGCTGACTTACATCCTTAATTCTGTGACATGTCTATTCACAGGTCTGTCCCATGCACTGGTAAATCTAATTTCCAGAGTCCTTAAACAGATGCTACATCAACATTACATATACTGTCATTGCATGACCAAATAACATCCATGTTACCAAAGGGACACATTGCAAAGGATAAAATGACAACTTTGAACCTCACACCAGTTTTAAAATCCTGAGACTGCAACTTTTTATACACATAAATGTTATTAAAAAAAAAAAAAAATACAGTGTTTCTAATTCCCAGAAGTTGTTTGTCACTGATGTAAGACAGGAAAAACTCCATCTTCACTGCTTAAGTGACTTCTACGTTAGTTGACAGCAATACAATTGTATGACTGCCTTGGCAGAGCAATCTAGAGCTCATCTTCATGGTCCCACCTGAAAAACAAAGGCTGCAAGTGAGATAATTACTGGGCAGATTTACATTTTAGTTACAGACATTGAGCAGCAACTGTCAGCAAAGGGTATTCAGTTCTGCTCCCAGCCTCTAGAGTGAGAGGTGCAAATCAGTAGAGTAGTTTCTCTGTTGGGCTGAAGAAGGAATCTAGATTACCCTGATTTCCTAATGCTGAAATAAATTGTTCATGTTTTCTATAAATCAGGATTCAGTTTTCATTTTGGAAAAGCAGCATGAATTTGTTGCTGGTTGTCTAGCCTCACCTGATGTTGGATGCAGATGGGATATCTCAAAGCAATGAAGACAGAATTGCAAAGCACCTGATTGAAGTCTTCAAAGACACTTTACATTTTCACTAAACCTTCGTGGGGGGATAGAACCATGTGATCAAACTGTCTACACATTTCTCTGAGGTGTATGTATTGAGAAGGACAGAACTATTTAGTATAAAACTAATTCTTATCACAGAGGATAATGAGGACCACTTTTAAAGGGGAAGAATAGGCTATACATAATGGGAAAAATATCCTGGCAGTGACAGGGATGTGGTTATAAAATAATCCAGAGGGAAAGAGGGGAAAAGTCTCACTCGCTGCTATGTTTCACTTAGTCTGGGCAAACCTAGCAGAAATCTGTGGGGAACAATCTTTCCTAGGCTGAGAGATGTGATAGTCCATATGTTGTGCTGGCGTAAACGTATTGGCTCATTTTCAGTCTGTCTACTGGATTTGTCTTCCTCATCCGTGCAAGTATTGCATCTCTCAGACCCAAAAGGGGTGCAGGCTACAGGAGCGGAGGCCAAATCTCAAACAAGATTTAGCAGAAATAGTTGACTGTGTTTGGACACCAACAGGCCGCCCATCCCATTTTCAGCTCACACTCTCCCCTTCCCCTTTGGAAAGACCCCAAACCCAAAATCAGACATCCTGCAACAAACAGGATCATCTGGCAAGAGTCCAAAGTTAAAGCTGGGGAAGGAACTGTTTGGTAAGGGAATGGGTTTCTCACATATATTGCAATTCATGCACTCTGTTTTATTTCTCTCATTTTTAGCTACATTCTTCAATAAAGATATTTTTCTTTCAGGAAAAAATGAGAGTGGGGAGGGTATTAATAGCTGAGATGGGACCTGAGATGTAGTTTTAAAAATATGCAATATAAACAGGGAGTGACATTGCTACAAAACCAATAAGAGCTCAAAGGGCAGAGCTGAAAAGGTGTGTCCAACCTGCTCATCCCACCTCTGTCCATGGATCCTATGGGCCTTGTGGCTGGATTCAGGCCAGTGTGGGAGTCCCATCACCACAGCACAGGGGAAACTGATCTGTGAGCTCCTGAGAGAGGGACAACCCTTGGTTTTTCTACTCCTTGGAAAAAAAAGAGAGAAGTCTCAACTTTTTCTGGATTTCTCCAGGAAAACTCTCCCTTTTCTTGGAGGGCGACTCTCGCTGTGCTGGAACATGCATCTGCTATTCTCACTAGCAGTTACGACTCAAGACCCAAAGTCTTTTCCCTTTTCAGCAGTCTATAAAAACTTGATGTTACGCCAGCCTTGCTAGCCCTGCACTGATGTTCCTGCACAGCGCCAGTCTGCTGACTTTCAATGCACCTGGGGGTTGAACCCACCTCCCTAACACTTCCCAGACTGCTCTTTCAAATTCTTTTTCACTGTCACTAAACAGTGGAAGTGCAGAGAAATACCTAGATTACTCTTTGCATCCACCCCGACACCATGTTGGTATTTATTTTACAGAGCTATTGGCTCATTTAATTATTTATAAGCTCCAGCTCTGCACAGATGTGCAGTCTTCCAGAGACTGTCCTTTTTCAGGCCCCTAAACCTGAGGACAGCCTTTGGTCATAGCCCTGCATTAGCCACCCTCCCAGTCCCACACATCTTTTAGGAGACTTTCCATTTTCCTGGTCACTGTTCCTTCCCACCTCCTGCCTCTGTGTTTATCCACAGGCTGCCCTTTACCACTCCCTCACAGGGGGCTTCTGAGGGGGGTTTGCTGGCAGCCATTCCTCCTCAAAGTCATGGTGGTTGATGTGCCATCCTGGGAGAGGCAGTGATTTTGGAGTGGAAAGAGGCTGGTCTATGCTCCAACAAAACAGCTTTCATAAAGGCCTGGTTATTGGATAATAGCTCCTGCTCCTCTCCTGAAAGGAGTTTTCACTTCTCCCCCTGTCTTGGGTAAAGGAAAAAGAAAATAAAGAAAAAGCATTCCTTGTACTGATTCAACTTCATCATCATCAACTTCATCATGTGTCCGAGTGTCCCTCATGGGAATGTAAAGATCACTCTCCCCTCCCTCCTGCAGCCCCAGAGGAAACAGGTACTCTCTGGCCATGGTTGGTCCCTGGGGTCTCAGGGGGGCTGTGCTGCATAGCCTTCATGGACCTCCATGGCTGTGCAATGAGTATTTATTTGTTTCTCTAGTGGAGGGGCTGCATTTCTCTCTATTTTAAGCTTTTCAGATGGATGATGCTGCTTTACACTGGAATGGGGTTTCAGAGGCTGCATTGCAGACTGCCTCCAGCTTTTTAAGGAGAATTGAGTTTCCTCTGCATGGCTGCCTAGGATGACTCCCTGCATGCTGACAGGCTGCAAACCTCAGTCCTGATTCAATATTTCTGTGCCTGGAGTTTCTCAGGTAGAAATAAATACACTTTGCCCTGTGTCACACCTGAACAGTGCCTCCTGCACTACCAGGAGGTGCCCAGCTTGTAGGACCTGCTCTGTACAGCTGGTCTGAGAGCCTGCTCTGAACCTGCCTGGAGTTACTTGCTCTGATAGATTTGACAGATTACAGGAAAATCTTGATTAAATGTACATAATCCCTAAACTGACCTGGGTAAAATATCCAGGAAAAAAAAAAAAGAGGGGCATCTTGGGAACAGGAGCTGTTAGAAACCACCCATTATCTTGTTTTCTTCCTTCCTGCAGTCATGCTCTGTCCTTGAAAGTCAGGGCTTCTGTCTGAGAATTTTGATTGCCAAAGGCTGGGAAAAAAATATCTGACTGGTGTGTGTAATGCATCTGTTTCTGCAGCCCAACTGGGCATGTATTAAACCTCTGCAGTGAAAGTCACAACACACCAAGGTCAAATCAATGCTTCATGTGGGTGCCATAAGGAGGTGCACAGACTGGGTCTGCCATGGGTGCAGCTCCAGGGATGCCCGGGTTATACTTGGATTGCTGTATCTGGCAGGATTTAACCCCAGCTTTCCCCTCCCGCAGACAACAGCTTGTAGCCAGGAGAGTTGTTTTCATACCTCCTGCACAAGCTGAACACTCAAGTGAAGTATTTTGATGTGATGTGTCTCTTGGTCGTTTCCAACTTGGCAATCAGGAAGTTGTATCACTTCTGCAGGGATACGCCAGGGTTGTAAAACATCTCTATTCCCTCAGCTAGAACCATTTTATTCATGTGAAGGGATGGCCTGGCCACTCATTGCCATCATTGCTCACGCCTGAGCAACTCTGCAATGACTCTGGCACAAGGTTTGGATTCCTTGACATTAAGACTTGATGATCCCATAGCAGAAACAGTTTTACTTGCACAAAAGAACTGCCAAAACACCCTTAAAAGGAAGGCTTTGCAGAGAGCAAACCGCTGGAGATGCTCACCACTGCTCCTACCTCCCCAGGAGCCATCCTGAGCGAGCCCAAGAGCAGGCATGCACCTCCCTGCCCCACTGAGTCCCAGTGCAGACGGGGGACAGCCTGATCCTCTCAGATCCCATGGCCAGAGGTGGACAGGGCCATGCCCCTGGTACTGAATCCCCCCCTCAGCAGACCAGCCCAGCCAGCCACGTTCCTGTAAGCAACTCCATTCCAGGCTGTCAGCAGAAGCAGATGTTTCTAATTTATCACTAAAACCAAACAACTTAATCCCCCAAATATGCAGCAGTGGGGGGTGAGGAGGGGCCCTTTCACTTAAAGCTGATTTATAAATTGGATGATTAAGGTTAATTTGTCTATGAATGAAGCAAATATGTGTCAGATATTGTTACTAATGCCTCCTCCCTCTAATTTTTGCAAGTCCTAGACATCTAAAGTCTTTTCAACCTGAGGCAATGGGATGCATTCCTGTTCTTCTGGCCAAAAGTGGCTGGCACTGCTTCCTTTCATCAACAGCTTCAATATTTATCAATTTATCCCTTCAGAACATTATATAGATGTAACAGACATTGCAGCCCTCTGTGGCACAGGTGCCAGAGACTGGCATCGGAGGCAAGTCCAATGTACCCCTTTGTGTTTTTGGGGATGTTATTTCCCTCCTGGCTTCCTGAGAGTGCTGGCTGAATGGCAGCCTGGTGCTAGAGAATCCTGTGCTGGAAGCCCTGGCAGTGAGGACCCTGTCATGGGCTCACACAGAAACTGCACCTCTTCACTCCACCACACAGCTGAGGGCTCAGATGGAAGGGGCCTGAGTCCAAGCCCATTTCGGATCAGACTGAAGAAATTACTGGGTTTGCCTATATTGTGTCAGTGCTGGAGGTCATGGCCAACCTCAGATCATCCATATTTCAGCACATGCACAGACATTGTGCCACCCAGCCTACAAAAAATACATATACCCTGTTTCTACAACAAATACATGTGCCCTGCTTCTGCTGACACCCACTTCAGACAACCAGTTCCCACAGCTCATAGCTTATGTTGTTGTTCATGAAAAAGGGCTCCTCTCCAGGCAGCTGGCACCCAGCCACAGCACGTCTGCCATGCACAGCAGCAATGAAGCAACAGCAGTGCAGTAGCCTTAAAAAGATCTTATCAGCATAAGCCTTGTGTGTCTGTGAAAGGTGATGGGAAAAGGCAACCTCAACCAGCAGCAGGGTGGTAATAACACCTCAGTATCCACAGAACAGAATACACCTCATAAGGGAATGGGCTCAGCAGCCCATGGACCCCCACCCTGCGGTGCCAGACTGGGAACACTGGGGCCAGTCCCAGGGATGGTAGATTGCTGTGCAGCCGGGAATAAGGTGCACAGAGAAGCAGAGTTTGCTAGCACAGTGTTACCTGGAGCCTGGTGGTTACAGGTTTATTGCCTAAGGTATAAACTGGGCAGAATACTGAGCTCAATCTGCAAATTGCTGCACTAAACCCAGATTGATTACAGAGGAAAAGGACAGCTGCACCGATTTCTTCAGCTATGCCTTAAAAAATATGGATTTAATTAGGTGCCCTAGCCTGGTAGATGCTGCAGTGCTCCTTATTCCTCCTGTGTCAGTGCCTCTGCTGCAGAAAAGGTTGCATTTGCACCTGGATCTCAAACACAAGAATAAGCCCCTGCGACCCCAGGGCTATGGGTGCCCATATTGAAGCCATGGCATAGCATACTGCTTTTGGACATTTGGGGCTCCAGGTTTAGTTGCAGGAGCTGAATGGGTTGTAAGAAAATGAAAAATAGCCTGGTGTGCAGCTCTCTGATGGGGTCATGGGAGATTAAACTTTACACTGGAATGATGGTAAGGTTGTAGGATGCTGTTTGCAATGACCAGTTCTTCTCTCCTTAGCAGTCTCTTCTGCAGTAAGCAGCACCTCCCATGGCTGGAGCAGACAGGAAATACTTCTCCTCCATTATTTCTATTGAATGGTAGGTTTAGACAATATATCAGGATTTCAAGGAACTTCTCTTCAAGCCCAAATATCAGGTAGGCTAAAGAGATGAGTGAGGAGAATAAAAGAAAACCAGAAGGAAAGCAGGATTAGTGTCAACAGCAGCAGTAGGAATCCGGATCCTCAGTGCTCTACAGGCTCCAGCTACTACACTCCTATCCCCCACACACATGATATGCATAAAGTGAGCTAGGAAAACAGTGGGATTGAGAAGAAAACTGAAGACAACTCAAACAACACTGAGCTTGAACAGACCTGAAACACTTCTGATATTTGTGTAAAAAGAGAAAACACCACTTTTGTAAGTCAATCCAGACAAGTCTAATCACTTTAACAGTTTTAAGCTACATGCAATGGGAGCACCAGCAACAGCTTATTCTACAAACCTGCAATCTGCTTGCTAATCTTGGAGCCTCTTCCTAATAAAAAAATGCCATTCAATTTGTTTGTATCGGTGATGCAGCCCTTTACTTCATGAGAACTAGGCTGCACTTCAAATGATGATACAGGCTCTAAGTAGCTTCTTCTCTACCTAAAGAGGTGCCTACCCTCATTCTGTGCCCATGAGGGATGGTCAGGGACACCCTCATGTCTGAAAGCTTTGTACTTGCAGGAAAGAGACTGATTGCAGCTCATTGGAGGAAAAGAATATTTTACTTTGATATTTTACATAGCTTGGTCTTAAATAGCCTCAACCTCACTCCAGACCTGATGAAAAGAGGGATGGATTGGAAGGAGGAGAGATGTTTCAAATTCCCAGACATATCTTGAACATGATATTCTGGGGTCCTGATTTTTATTTCTGATTGTTTTTTCCAAGGTTGTAGAGAAGAAAGGGCTACAGGTTTAACTTACGTGAGATTTGATCTGTGCATAAAGGACCATTTTCTTAAACTTTCAAAAGATTAAACATAATATTTTGCAATCATGTTTAAGGTACATGAGCAGCAGATTTTTGATGGGTAAGTGACATAGGCTACTGATAGCCTGCTCTCTAATTCCCAGGGAGTTTATTTTGCCTTGTTACCACTGTTGAAGTAGCAGTACTTGAAATGAGTTTTGCTTTTGGCTGAAGATACATCCCACAATGGAAGAGAGTGAATGTCCTTGCCTTAAAGCATCTCTAGGATTCATCCATGTCATCTGACCCCTAAAAGGCAAGGCAAGCTAATAAAAAAACCTTTCTGACCCTCAAATGGAAGATCACACAGCTCCTTGAGTGCAGGCTCACGTCGTCTCTATCTGAGCGTGAGACTTGTTTTTGATGGGTTTTAATGTTATGTGTTGTTGATGTTCCTAAATAATGTAGCTCAGTGAAGCATTCAAAACCAAATGTTCAGGCCCCATGGGGTATGGCAGAAGGCCTAAGGCTAAGCTTTGATGTGACTATAAAGCCATGGTAGCTGTCAGGTCCTGAGTCATCTTCCAGTGGCACCCACAGGACCAGAAAGGGAATATATATGCTTCAACATAATTTTGAGCCAGAACTTCTTTTTTTTAATGTGTAGTTTGAAACATCAACAGGAACTTGCAGCTCCTGAGTTCTTACCCATTATTCACTAGTCCCTACACTAGCTGAGACCACATGAACAAGTGCCATTAGCACCTCACCTCAAGTGAGAAATTGCTGCAAAACAAATTTGGCTGGCTTGGCAAGACTGAGCAGGTATGCAGGATTGTGTCCAGAACTGGGGTTGGAAATATGGGACATCCACATAAGGGTTGCAAAGGAGCTTAACTGGATCACTCAAGGAAGCAGAACCAGTCAAGCATGCCTGTGTCATCCATGCTATATTCTTTTCATTTTTCTCAGAACTAATGCATCATTTTCTAGTTACATGTCATTTATATGTACATAACCATGGTGAGACCATGTATAAAACAGAATTACTCATCAAAATCTAGACGTGAGATCGAAGGGTGAGGGCCATGCGTATGAGCCACTTGTTTAAACATAAACATTCTTGTCTTTCAAGACAAGGCTGTCTTGTCTTTCAATTCTTCCCAAGCCCTCCTTATGTATGAACTGAATTTGAAAATGAAAATTGATTGCAGGTGTCTTAAGTATATTTTTCCAGGCCTTCAATTTAAACAAGTTACAGCAATATCCACCTTCATACAGTTTTTGATCATTGCAATATGCATTCTCACTGACAGCAATAGAGATCATGGGGACCTTTCCTGGTTTTCAGGACCAGCTTTTACTAATTTGGATCCCATTCCAGACTGTCAGAAAGGCTGTTTATCAAGAAGAATCATTCATTTGATGATCCCTAGTACAGCTGCCTACCACATGTACAGCAGCACTGTTAGCATTTTTTAATTTTCCCCTACTTTCAGCCTCAGCACTGGAACCCATTACATAGCTGGCTTGTCACAAGTGGCATGTTACCTTGCCCCTTGCTTCAGAAAATGATCTGTAATAGCAAGGTGGCTCTTAATAAGTAACAGCTAACTATTAGCAGGAATGCACAGAGAGCTGACAGCACATACAATGCCAGCCCTGACAGATGACCACTCAATTTCTTACTGTGCATAGACTCTAATCTCTGGAAAATGTCATCCTTATGCCCTAGGTCCACATCTGTAAGATGAGATACTACTTTTTTGCTCCTGTGCCAAATAAGGATAATCAAATGATTGGGTGATCAGCTATTGTAATAACCAGGAGTTTGTAATTACCTGCAATAAAGGATGCAAAATCCCTCTGGATCATAATTGCTGCATCATCTTCTTGTTCTTGGGGGTAACAGAGGTCAGGTGTTCTGTATGGAATGGAAACCTCTGAATAATAGAGTCATCATTGCAGAGACAGCTGCCAGATGACTAGAACTGCTTTGAGCAGATGTTGGATGAGATGAATTCCAAAGGTCCTTTCCATCCCAAATTACCCCTGTAATTCTGTTCTAATGCTGCACCTCTGCAAATACAACCTCTTGGAGCACTGGAGACCTTGATGCACGCCCCCAAGGCAGAATACAGCCTGCCTCCATCAAGGGCAGACCAAATAACAATGGACTGGACTGATTCAGGGCACCTTGATGCCTCCACCAAAAATACTTAGGTACTTGTGGCCCCAGGCTGATGCTAGAAAGAGTATAGGTGTCTTTAGTTAGAACTGTGCCTTCATGGAGCCAATCAGTGGCAGGGTCTATCTCCAGATGAACCTTCTAAAGGTAATGAAAGATTACCATGTTGGGAAATAAGCTCTCTAGATCACATTTACTTGCACTCCCAGTCTGCAGGCAGCACAGCCCAACCAATTCCTTGGGTGGTGTTTGAAAAATGAATGTGAAACATAAGACATTAATTTATATATCAGGGCCTACACTTCCGGGGGGGGTTGGGGGAGGGGAATTGAAAAAAGAAAAGAAGAAGAATTAAAAAGAGTATTTTAACACTTTTTTATGTGGTTGATCACGAGGTAGACAGACTTTATCCTCCATGTCTCGTACTCTTCTATCTGTATTACAACTCATGGGGTCCTGGCCAAGCTTCCATGTTCACATTCACAATTGCAGTTGTAACTGCGACCCTTAGTTTGGAAGCTGTTTTCTTTACTCCTACATAAACAGTTGTGAATGCATATACAACACTCAGTGAAGCAGATGACATTTGCAGTGACCAGATGCCTCCAGTCATGAGACAAGCTTGCACATAGCCACAGTAAAATAGAGCACCCAGAGGCTTGCAGGGCTTACACAGCTGTGATGTGCTGAAATGGGCTGGGCAGAAATGGCATCGCCCATGCCTGGGGGGCTGCAGGGCACTGCCCAATGGCTTGTTGCTTCCTCAGTTGAAAGCTTGTTGATTCCTCAGTTGAATTTGCCCCCAGATCCCTGGGGCAGAAACCGAGTCATGCCTCAGAGTAATTAGTTGGTGCTCAAATTAGTGCTGTGTTTTAGTTGTCAGTATGAAAAACAACATGGTTTGGTCCTCAGAAGCTGGGTATATATTCCGCTTGTCTCAAGACACTTCATAAAGCAGCAGGCCACAGCTCCCAACCAGTTTTTGAAGTTTAGGCTCTTGCAGTTACAGAGAGAAAGCTGGATGGGATCTGACACACCCCACTCACGGGACAGCTGCCTGCAACCTGGGCGTGTGCGAGCAGTCCTGGGTGCCAAGCCTGGCTCCTGCAAACCAGGTCACGAGGTCTCTGCATTGTAAAACAAGAGTAAAAGTAAAAAAATCCCAGCTATTTTATAAAAACAGAAAAAATTAACTGAGAGGGAGAGAGCAAGCACATCCTTGCTGATGGTTTAGCAGAGAGGGAAGATGTCCAGCAGAGTAGGTGACAACAGGCTCATCTCTGCATGGCTGAGCAGGGCAGCTCTGCACCCCATATGGAAATCAGTCCTAGGTGTGGGACTGGAGTCCACTGCAGGGAAAAGGTGTTGTGGTATCTCAAGAACAACACTTGCTCTCACACTGGTTTTAAAGCAATAGATTTCAAACATGTATTTTAATTAATTTTAAAAAAGAAACAAACAAAAAGACCCCAAACAAAACAATGCAAATAATTTGAAATTGAAGATATATGATTTGATAGTGCCTCATATTTTGAAAATGTTAGTGGAGAAAGAGAAGGTGAAAATAACAGGAAAAGCTGAAAAGAGTCAAAATTAATTTATTTAAACTTAGGGTTTTGGTATTTGACAAAAGAAATGGATATAAATGGAAACTAAATGGAAACTGAGGCTTCTCTCATTCAACAAAATATATCCCTGCTAGTAGTCAGCTGCAACTGAGAGAGACAATTTAATTACTAATAAATGACTTTGAAGTTGTACATGTGTTTTAGTGTCTTAATAAAGTTGCAGGAAAAGAAAAAAAAAAAAAGGAAGCAACAATAAAAGCTGAACCCATGTCTGAGGTTCAAGAAAACCCTTGATAACACATATATAAAATGGGCAGGGGATTTTTTCAAGTCCGTTGTCACACAAGGGGAAAAACACACTTGACAAAAGAGATAATTTGATCATTCATCATTTAAAAACTATTACTTTCTTATGCTAGAAATGCTTATTAAGAGGTTTGAGGGCTTTTTTGTTGGTTGGTTTTATCTTTATGTTTCAGTAAGACAGAAAAATTGCATTTACAATATTTTAAAGTTTGATAAGCTTGTTTGTCTTTTTCCCTCTTTTGCAACTGAATACAATGGAATGAATGAGGACTGTTATTTTCTTTCTTATCTTTGCTATCCCTTTAATATGTGTTTTTTTCATTCTCTCCATAAAACCTGTCTTCATCGTCTGAGAATTATATGACTATGTTTAAACTACTGTCTTTATTCTTGAAAATGTAATTTTACAATAGAGCAAGGAATTTTTGTCCTGAAACCTGACACTTACCTATTCTAAGTTACATCATTACTTTGCTTTTCTTATTCTCCTCACTATTTGTTCTACTGAGGACTTGTTTGAAAAACTATGCTTGTTTTTATGAAGTTTAGTGACTTTAAGTAGACAAAAGGAAAGAGGGGGGGGAGAAAAGAAATAAAAAGATCTTTTGAAGGAGGAAGAAAATGTCTGAAAAAGCTTGCAGATGATTTATTGCATTTTTGATGTCCAAAATGCTAAAATTTAGTCGGAGTTTCATTTCCTGGCTGAGTTACAGAGAGATTCTCAAAAAATCGGGGTTTGAAATAGAAAGTCAGCAGCAACCTCATAAGGAAGACAAGGAACGTCAGCAGAGGGGACAGAGCTTGAGAGCACTGCCACTTGGGAGCCGTGAACTGAAATAGAGAAGCCTGTCATCTTTGTTTTATTTTTAAAATATGGGAACAAATTAAAATCCAAAAACATGCACTGTGTTTTTGTTCCGCTGTGCCTGTGCTCGAAGCACTGCTCACATACCCTCCTGGTACAGAGCGCACATGCCACGGCTCCTGCGCTCCCATCGCTCGCTCTTATGTTACTGCTCAAGTATGCATTCAGAAAAGAGCCAGCAGATACAGTAGATTTATTCTACTTGTTGAGGTCAAGGGCTTCTTTTTTTTTTTTTTCTGGACTCAGCAGAGTGGGAACGCTTTCCTCATAACACCAGACAGGCTTTCTGCTGTGCAGTCTACTGTCAGTGCGCACCACTGATAAAAAAACATCTGAGAGCATTTTTAAAGGATTTATCAATCTAAAGCACCCGTGAGTTATGTGCTGTCTGCAGTGTCAAAGTTAGGAGGTTTTCAGCAAGACACAATATCTGTACGCAGTGCAAGTCAGAGGCTCCAGCTGCTGGAAGCTCTTGCAAGCCATGTAAGTAAAGGGCTTTATTTAGCTGAAGCAAACTTTGTATATTCTCTTGCCTCATAAAAACTTTGAGATAATCTAAACTTGAGATTAGTTTCCTGACACAAGTAACGTCGTTATCCTGCTGTCCCTTTGAATAATGCATGTATGTCAGCACAATAAATACCTTACCTTGTTTTGCTTGTGAGTAAAGAGCAGAATCTGTACACGCCTCAGGCAGGCTCTGTTTGCTTTTCTGATCGCTGACCATTTCTGCTGTCTGCTTGTGATCGACACAGAGAACTCTGATTTCTTTGATTTCTTTGATTTCAAGGACAATGGGAATCTGGCAGGGAAATTCAAAGAATGTGCAAAGGAAAACAAAGAGCAGAAAGGCAGTTTATAAAGTGATGTCAGTGAACCCAAAAGTTGTGTGTAACTCCCGTATTGAACTTGTGGTCTGTGGGATTCTATATGCTTTACAGTGAGGTCTCAGGGGTCACAGATTATGTGACTAAGAGGAAAATTAAATGGCAGAAGAAATGTTTTGATTGCTTTATAAACTGTATATTTTTATTCATGCTCATATTTAAAATAATCTCTTTTTGTATGGTTATTTGGAACTTACTGCTTTCTCTGAGCTTCACACTGTAATTTAAGGTCATGAAATATTTCCTAGTTCTCTATCTAGTTCATGTACTTATTGGCATCAATAGGCCTTGCAGATAGGTGTTAAAATGCCAAAATTCTCTTCTTGTCTGTGAGATCCTCCCTGCCATTTTGATGGCTACCAATATGCAGATATGGTGATAAATGGAAGCTGGATTAGCTCCCCTGACCAGGTACAGATGGTATTACCCTGAAGCAAAAACTGCATGCACTCAGACTTCTCTGTCTTCCTGTTCAGAGAGTTTCTAGTCCTCTTGCATTCCTTGTAGCCTTTCCAAAAGCACCTTCTCACTATGACTTTGCACCTTCTCATTTGCCTCACACTTTTTCCCAGTTCCCAATAACTTTTAGCAGGCCCTTCCCTTCAGTCCCACATGTCTGAAAGATGCAAACCCTGCCCTCCGACCCTCACAGTGGAAATGTGTCACTGAACCACAGGGAAATACCAGCTTTACTTGGTGCAGAAACACCACTGCAATCACCTCTTGCATTGGGTGCTCAGGGGAACATGGATGCTACCTTAAATAGCTTTCAACCTCTCCCAGCCCTACTCTTGCGTTTCCATGGCAATGCAAGATCCTCATGGGGAGATGGGCAATCCCCACTAACGGAGATGCCCACAATTCATAGGAGGCAATGGGAAGGCCCTCCTTGACTTCAGATAGGCTGTCAGACCCAGCTGCCAAAATAGCAAAAAAATTAATAGACATGCAGGGCTGCAGAGCTGCAGTGTGCTGCTTCCAGTGACACAGGAGAGTCACCTCACTGGGCAAGAATGTGTAAAGACTCTGTAGAAAGAAGTTTGCAGGGTAATAAAGAACCATATCTTGAAGGTGCACTGGCAGGAGCAAGTCAGAGATGAATCGGGCTGGTATGAAATTCAAACTCCTCTGATGAGGGAGGAAGAAGATGTTGCTTTACAAGAGTGTTTGAAGGATGAAAAAATGGTTAATTTTCAGTACAGGGATGGGTAAGGGCTTTTCTCTTTGCAACACAACTCTCTCATACCTAGCTGGTGCAACCGAACTCTGGGGAGGAAACAGCAGTTTGTTATAGTTTTTGAATTTATGTATATTCATGTGTTCCATGAGTCTTTTGGCAAATGCATCTTTTGAGTTCTAAAGCTTTCTGAACCTTTCATATAGTCCTTTGCTTTGAAGCAACAGATGTCTGTGATAAGCAGATGGTTAGGGCTTTGAATTTGAACATCTTTAAATACTTTGTTGCATATATTTTACAGAGAGGAATGCACTCTGTCTTACTATGCAGAACTGATGCACTAAATGAAAAGTATCCATGTCTGGATGCTTGATGTCACTTCCTAGCTTACAAACCAATAAACCACATCTTTTTCAGGATTATTTGTTATGAGATATTTTCATCCCCTTATTCAGCTTGTGTTTTCAAGTTACAAAACAACTGCAAATTGCACTAGTCTGATGTGAGCTCAAAGACAACAAGCAACAAAGAGCCAAAGGAGCTGCCCCACTTGTGAATTGCATCCGCATTCTGATGGATACTGTGAGCACACTGAAACCTTCCCCTCGCACAATTTCCCAGAGGAAATAATGTAGTGCCTATGGAAACAACTGCACAAAATCTTTTGATCTTCTTTATTCTAAGATTTCATTTTCAGGAGATACAGCTTTGAAATCTGATGAGTGGAGAATCTAAGAACGTAATATCTTAAATCAGGAATAAATTTGGGAATGCAAATGGAAAGAATAGATCTCAAATAAGAAGATAAGTAATTTTTTTTTTTCAAGGAAAAGAAGTGATATAAAGAGATTTCATCCAAATGTTTTCCTATTGGATATTAATTTACTGGTCTAAAATTCTAGGTTTTTTCTCCCTCTCTGTCTTGCAGACTTGAAGAGTTTGCTTTTTAAAGAAATCACCTGAGACAGCCTGTGACATGTGTGAACTGTTTAAACTTGACTTAGTTGTCTTAAGTATTAATTATTGCACATGTTGTCAAAGGCTTTGTTAATTATAATGATATAAGAGATGTTATTGCATGGACTCAGTCCTTACACAAGGCACCAGCCTGACTTGAAAAAAAGAGAAATGCCTTATTTCAACCAAGCTTTGGAGCTTTTGCTTCCACCTTGAGAAAGAATGGGGCTGTTGAAGGGTTTATTATGCTGGAGGGGTGCTAGGAGAGCTCAGTGGTGATGCAGGATATGCTCTTTCCCTCTTATTTTCCCACTTTCTCGAATCTTTAAATATTTTGCTTTCTCCCTTCTTCAGGATATGGTAACCCCTAATGCCAGGCTGTCCCAGAATACAGAATTTCCTCCTTTTGCATCACAAATCAGGTTCTCTTTACTCCGTGAGCACCATGGCTGGTGTTCAACCTAGAGTAGAGAAAGATTGGGATGGAGAAGTGACCTGATGGGTACAGCATGTCCCAGCACAGCTAATGGACCAAACTGCCCACCTGTTTGGATTTCAGTGGCTAATCCCTATCTCTGCAGGTGCAACCAATGTAGCCCATGTGTAATCAAAGCAAGAAGGCTTTAGTTATTGCCTTGCATTTAATTACTGCCTAATGCTATTAATTATCTGGTGGTTTCCACCCAAACAAGACAAAAGTAACTGACAAATCCAGTAGTTTGACAAAAGAGGGCATTTCCTCCAGTTCCACTTTGCAAGTTTTAAGATCTCTGCTGTATGGAATACTGCAGAGTCAAAAAGAAAAGAGAAAAAGAAAAGGAAAAAAAAAAGGAAAAAAAGGGAAAATTATTGAAGAGTTCTATTTTAGTGTATTATTTGACATTATCAGGTTTGCATGTTTAGAAATCTACATACAAATGAGAAGCTGTGAAAAGTTCTGATTGATGGACCATCTTTCTGACAATTCTAATCATTTAAAGACTTCAAATGTTCAAATACTTCAAAAACCACAGTCAGTACCCTGCTACTGACAGCAACATAACTCAGAGAGTGGCTTTCCTAAATAAATCCTTGCCATATGAAAAGATTATGTTCTGACATGTGACAGACTTCTCTTGTCTCTATCTCAAGAACTCTTTCTCTCTGTGAAGCTCTACCATCCATTACTGGTCTGGTGCAACATTTCAGCACATATGTATTTATATCCTTGGATACCACCTCTTGGCCTCACAGATGTGAGGACTGAGGCAAGACTTAGTGTCTGTAGAACGGATATACTAGAAGTCTGTGAAAGTATAGAAAACTGAAGGCAATTTTCCTGAATCCTGGAAGCGTGTGTCCCTTTATGGTCATCCATAATAAACAGGTTCTTTGCAAAGAGGGAAAGAAAACAGATTTTAATCTTTGCCACACTTCTGTGTGACTACAGTCTTCCCATAGGGTCAGAGTCAGAAATAAACCCTCCAAACCTGCCACAAAGTTCTCAACCAAAGTGTTGACAGGACAATCAGCAAAACTGACCATGTGACCATAAACAGCAAAAGATCCACTTGTGACCAGTATGGGGAGCTGAAAACCATTAGCAGTACTGTGGTGCCTGTAATGGAAAAACTCTTGTCAGCAAGGAAGCAGTGCATTGGCATCCCAGTGTGCAGATGTAAAGCAAGTCTGGAAGCTGCTCTAAGTGACCTGGAGGGTTGTAATGGGAACACGGACTTTTTCCTGTAAACCTGCAGGAACAGATATCATCATCCTTAGATATCAACTGACATTAGTCCATGCAACTTTGAGTGACTTCCAACATCTGAAATCCAGTGAAGTAATTACTATACTTGATATCTTAAATGCAGCTGGGTGGGGAGAAGGAGAAGGCGAAGGCGAAGGGAGTGAAATTTTCTAGTGTTCATATTCCAGAGGCACTTATTTCTGTTATATTTCCAAGATATCCTCTGTGGCTTTTGAGATGTTTTCTGAAATATGCAATTATGTTAATGTAAGATCTTCATCCAACTTTTTCTAAAATAATATTGAAGCAGATTGTGTGATAACTAAAATAATTTTTTCTTTGAATGCCATCTCCCTTTCAGTTTATCAGCTGATGCTCTAGCAAGTAGTTTCTGCCTTGAGGGGCTATTGATAGATAGTTCACTGAGATAGCTCAGTATCTCAGCTACCTTGCCCCTGTGAAGTCCTTGAAAACACTGAGAAGGATTTTAGTGTTCACCACAAATTGACTTTGGCAGTTGTCAGTAGTTCAGATCCTTGACAGCACTGAAAGCCTTTGATGGAGCATGTGGGGAAAGGTGACAGTGCTGGGATGCAAAAGAAAGTATTAAGACTCTTTGGGGAGGTTTTTTTGTAGCAAATGGGGAACCAGATTCAGCATCACATGGTTGCAACAGCAATGGCACTGCCAGCATGCCCTTATTACTGACTGCCTCAGTACATGGACAATCTCCCACTAAACTTCACAGTCATTAGCATGTCCCCTGAATTTCCTCTCTCAGAGAAGAAAATCTGGACTAGGGACTCCAAGGTTCAAGAGAGCAATAAAACAAGTGTCTGAGTATCCCAAACAAGCCTCAGCTGCCAAGCTGAAAATTTGGACACTATGTGACTATGTTGGATTGACCATACAGTGGCTGCTATGTTCTGCTCCTTAAAGAAAATGCTCTGTATTCATGGCCACTCCTTGTTCAGGAAGGAAAATTCAGATTCCCTAGTCAGACTGATCACCAATGGTCATATCACAAGAGGACAAGAATCCATATTAACTAATAATTAAGATATTTTATCACTATAATTATTGACAGACACCACAGACACCTAGAATTTTGTAGTCTATAAATGGGGAGTCATCCTTATTTATCTATACCCACTTTTGAACATTATTTAAATTTCTATAGCTTAAGTGGAAATTAGAGAAAAAACAACTACCACTTTTGGGGATTCCCAAAGTTGTAAATCAAAGTAGTTAGAAGAAGAAAGACATAAATGAGAACAATACCTGCAGCGTTTGACAGGTGACTCATAAAATAAACTGGGTTTTTTAAGAATAGACATGAACTCAGCACATGAGGGAAATAAGTGTTTATCTTCCTAGGTGAAAAATATTATAGTTTCAGGTTAACAGCATGCAGAGATGCCTGGATGAAGGTTTTGTCAAAGACCATCCCAACAGTGCATCTATGCTGTGAATATCACGTTTGAAATTAGGTCAGCAACAGCTATGTCATCTTGATTTGCACACTAATACAGATGATGCAATGAGGCTCTGGAGAGATGGATCTACAGTTAGCTGGCAATAATATTTTTGGCCTTTATGGAGTACTGAAATTTTAAAATTCTCAGGGGTGTGTTTCTCTAACTTTGCACCTTGCCTCTCAAATGAATAAACATACCACTGTGGTCACATCTATGACATCACCTCTTCAAGGAGAATGGGATGTCACATTTATTTCTCTCTGAAAACAGCAGGTGCAGAAACCAAGTTTTGGATATTTTTTTATAGACATGAGCTATGACAAAAGCTTGCACCTTATCAGCCTTCCTGTTGAGAATAACACCACACAAAAGCTTTTTTTCAGGGCCTATTGGACCCTGAAACAGAGCACTAGACCCTGTTCCAGAAAAAATAACAGTTCAGGGAGAAATATGAAATCCCTTCTCATTGATGAATGTTGTTTCCAAGACAATCTCATGAGAGAAAGCCTTTCAACTGCCGGGCCATTTCCACAGTGTGAAAGGATCTTGGCTCCTTGCAGGCAGGGAAGGGATGTGAAAGTTCAGAGAGGCAACTCTTCACATGGGTTGGTGGTGACTGATCAGCTCCCTCCTTATAGGAGATAAAACAACATGTGGGTCTTTTGGCATCTTTGTCCCTTTCAGTGTAGCCCTTTCTCACTCTCTCTTTTTATCATAGAAAGACAATAAAAATCTTCTTCAGCATCTCCTCGCTAACACTATTTCTTAATGTGAGATTTTGTAAATCATATTTTTCTACATTTATAGAAGTTACAACCACACTTCTGTATGCATATTTGCTTATATTGATTTCACTGCAATGCTAGCTTGTTGCCCTTTGTTGTAATGAAGTCTTAATTTTTTCCCCTGTTCATTTGAGGTGGTATTTTCCATCTTATGTGATTATTTTCCCTAAATTAACAGTGTATTGTGTGTTGTAGCACGGTACTCCTTTGCTATGTCTTGGAGGTCTCAGATTTCATGCAGGTGCCCAATGCTCTTCTTGAAGATGATGCTCTAATACAGATAGGATGTATGGCTGATTTCTGCTTCAGATGGCTTCTACCATCTTTTCTTCATTGCTGCCAGTGTTTTCTCTTGCTTCCCTGGGGACACCAGATGCATCTAATGAGTCAGTTCCAGCTTCCAAGCTGAAACAGATCATGGACAGCAGCCATGTGTTGTTCAGATTCTTGCATGGGAAGGAGAAATCTCTTTCCTTTTTCTCTTGCTGAATCATTTCACTCAAGAACTTGTTTTCTATCAAATTGGCATTGCTTCTAGCTAGCTCCAACCTTTTCTAACTTTATCCTTAATTCCAAGCTTTTTTTATATGCTAAAAGAGGTGAGTTGCCTTAAAAGAAAGCTGTTACCTTGGACAGTTTACCTTGCTCCCAGCTTAAATGATACTACAAGAGCTTTTTAAACCCGAAAGTCACAGGCTGTAGCTGGTGAAAAATAAGACAACAGTCAGAGACATGCTTCTCCCCAGTGTTGCATAAGTAGGTATATAATGTATAATGTACTGCAACATCACAGCAGGTCTCTCAAATTGAAAACAAGGAGAAATAAAAGACTGCCATACCTTGGCTCTTAAATCCTTGAATGTGGTGTCTGTGTTGATTAGTTACTTTGATTTGTGCTTCCCTGCACAGCTCATTTTTCCCTTTAATAAGAGTTTGGCTTGTAAATTGTCACTTGTATTTGCACCAAACACTGCAATTAGGCTGGAGTGACGGAATATATTACATTGTTTGTTTTCCATTATGTTTATTCCAGATGGTTTCTGTCACTGACTCTTTTTCTGAGCTAGGCTGTTAATAAACATAGGATAAATCTAATGAATAAATTTTCTGTGCTCAGTATAGATCTGTGGTTGTGGATGAGATGGGGTTATACTGCTAAGTAATGCTTCTTATAACTACAGAAATGTTAATTCTTGGTCACTTATGGGAGAGAGATGGAGCCCATGGATAGTGAGAGGTTAAAGAAGATGCATATGTGGGGCTTTTTTCATTTAAAAGACATCCTTTTAAAATTTAAACTGGGGTTATGATGAGTTCACAGCTGTGATGTTTTATTGCTTCTCTCTGAACAAAGAAAGTGTTTTATGGTAAAGCTACAGAGCGAGTACCTGTGTTCAAGCCTTTCATTGCTGGAAAGCTCCTCTGTGCCCTTGAGCAAGCTGTTTTGGTCTTTGTTTCGGTTCCTGAACAAACCCTTCTTTTCTTGTTCAACTGTCTTGTCTCTTCAAATAGAAATTGTTCAAAGTCCCTGCCTAGACTGGAGATGCAAAATTGATTTTAGAAAGAGGACTGAAACACTGGATTAAAGAACCCCATACAGGACAGAGATGCAATGTGGAAGTCTATGGGGCACCAGGACTTGTCTTAATCTCCTCACTTGTCAAAGTGGTGTTGACTGGAAAAAATGAAAGCTGTGAGAGCAGACCTTGGAAAAGTCCTGTCTCTTACAGAGTTTTCCAGTAGTGACCTCTTAATTCTTCCATCAGAAAGGAACATTAAAAAAAAGAGGATGAAACACAACATGGTCTATCCTACGATCTTGCAAAAGTTTTAAAATGAGAAGAGGTGACTGTGATTGCTCAGTAGCAGGATTTTAGAGTCTTGGTTAAAGAGCACGTCATTCAGATGATTTGCTAAGAGCAGATTACAGCAAATAAATTTTGCTTCTACTAACATTTCTCACTTTCTCTGAATTCTTGCACA
Organism: Xenops minutus; assembly: GCA_035221455.1. Taxonomy (NCBI): domain Eukaryota; kingdom Metazoa; phylum Chordata; class Aves; order Passeriformes; family Furnariidae; genus Xenops; species Xenops minutus. Next base: position 59,193,517 of record JAWWEE010000122.1, on the reverse strand, counting down.
CAAGCAAGAATCTGCCAGCAGTGCTGCCTTTTTTCAGTACAAGTGGCTTCTCTCAAGTCTGTTAACTGCTTAGCTCTGCTCTGAGCAACAAAAACTGTCTCTGACTCTGAAAGTAATGCAAGACAACACTTGCCCAGGTGAAAAACCAAGTGATGAACAAAGGAGTGTTGATTTCTCAATGTCTGGAAGAAGAAATTTTTCATCTGAGCTCCCATGGGCCTACTGACAGCAGGCTGAGGAGCCCAGTCACTGCTGTGAGCTGGGCAGCAGTGGGTCTCAGCCACACTGGAGAAGGGAACGTTTCTAGGAGCAGGACTGCACAAGGAAAGGGAAGGAGAAAGAAGAGGTGTGGGAGCAATAATTCAAGAGGGCCCCACAGCAATGGTGAGCTGAGAAAGGCAGGAAAAGCATGGCTGTTTTGGTAACTGAGGTATAAGGAAAATGAGGATACACTGGGTGTCCTGCCTGGCCAGGCTGTGAGGCAGGAAAGAGTTAACCCTTCTGGAACCGGTTCAAAACATTCCAGTACTTGAAGTCACACTGTAAAAATAAACCTCATGCCAGGCGTGTTGCCTGTGTGGCTTATGCTCTGGTTTTTGATTCAACCATTTAGTAATGCAAAGCCCTTCTACCAGGTCTGGGCTTTAACAGCATCTTTGCTTTGCCACCACCAGACTGTGACACACAGTGAAGTATATCTGTGGTAATGAAATCTGCAGTAACAAGGTCCATATCTGCCTGCAACTGCTCAGTCATGCTATTTCTGTATGGCCTGATTCATCTCTGGACTGTGCTGTAGCACCATTTTATGAAGACTGAAGGCAAAATGCTTTCACTCCTGTGTGTCCATATGCACCATACTCTTTCTAGACACCACTGCATGTCCACTTACATGGCAGGGCAATGGTGAGTATGCCTCAGAGAGGCTGAGTGTTTGCTGGGAAATAAGATAGATGAGCAGCTTGTACATTAGATTCCTGTGTGTTTGGTTGGCAGGGAGAAGAAGAGTTTAGGCATCCCCAGCCTGTTCAGTTTGTATATAGTGTCACTCTAAATGCATCATGGTGCAAGTTGGACAGCAGCACTTGAAAGCAGGCAGCCACTTTGGGGGTTTGGCCAGTGTAGGACCTGGATTTTGAATTTTGAACAATAGTTCCTGCTTCTGCCACTGGAATATTTATTTATTTATTTATTTATTTATCCCAGTTCCTGGCACTCGGAGGCCTCCAGTGTCAGTGTCCTCTCATTTCATATCTTTCTCCATCACTCTCCTTACTTTCAGGCTGACCATGATCAGACACTTTCATGTCACTTCCCTTGTTCCCTGGCATTCCTTTGGGGGGCAAATGACTCCAGATCTCAGTATTGCTTCCTGTGCTCCCAAGGCTCACCAGTTTCATTTTTCTTATAACACAGGATTATCAAGGCTGGTAATACTTTGCAATTCTCATACCGAGAGGTGGTCTACTAAGACGGCACATGGGGGAAAGCATTGTGGTATTATTTTTTGTCTTATTAACAAGTGGAGAGCATGCAGTGAGCATGATGTTCTCATTTATCTGTTTATGAGTAGTTCCTATTCAAAGGAGTGTAAGAGGAGTCAAGGAACATTGGACCAATTTCTATTTGATTAGTCCTTGAAAAACTGGAAATGACCATGATGTAGTCCAGTGACTTACTCTGGATTTACACCGGTGCCAATGAGAACATAATCACATAATAAGGTGATTTTACATTCACCTCCCAATGGACATGGACAATATATGCAGTGTACTAAAACCTATCTGAATGCAGATTAAGAGTCCAATAATAATGGCATTTACTGAGGATTGTTTAAAACTACATTTCTTTTCTTCACTAGTTCCATCCTCTCTCTTTCGGTCTTCTGTGATTGACACTGAGCACCTTGGCCATAAAAATAAACAGGAATTTCAAAGTCTTTAGTGAACTTTATGAAGTACTTCACACTATTTTATTTCTCATAGTATTTTTCTGCCAGCTTAGACTATCTCAGTCTTGTCTTTTTAACTCCAGAATGCACTAGTATGTTTAGAACTATTTTATGTAGTGTTTTTAAATAAAAAGAATTCATAACAGCCAAAAATTATGCCATGGATCAAAATCTATTGTATCTATTTCCCTTATGAAAAGGATATTTTAGCCTATAATAAGAAATATTGATCATAATTATTTGATCTCTTCATTGATCTCATTAATCCCACTCAGGGTGGTATTTGACACCTGTTAATGAAAACTGTTTCATTTAAAGTTCAGTTGCATAGCAATTTTTGTAGCAAACTCAAATAGAAAAATGTCCTAGGTCTCTTATTAGGCTCTACCCAATTCTACCCATGCCATTAAAGATGATTCAGAAATTATTACACATCCAATCCAGGTCAGCTTCTGTGCTTGTAGTTTGCATAGAGCTAAAAACCATACCAGTGCCCATACATCACTTAATTGCCATCACTGCTCCCACATAGTAATCCATTGCAACATGTTCAATGTACTTGAAGTTGATGACTCTTTCACCAAAACCAAAACAAAATGAAAAACAAATAAACAAAAACAAACAAGCAAACAAAAAACACCAAAACAAAAGCCAAAACAAAACAAAAGAAAAAAAAACAGGGGAAAAAATGCCTGTGTCTTCAGTCAGAGGAGTAGAAAGCAGAAGAATGACATTACAGCTTGAATCCTCCGTGGAGCTGGAGCTAACAGGAGATACACCTTGCTCTGAAAATTTCCTGAGTCTTCTCCCATTTATTTTCCTCTCTGTAATATGCTAATGTGTTAGCTCTACAGTGTAGCATGCTGCCAGAGCATTGCAACAATTGCACTCAATGCCAGATGCTTCTTGAAATATTACTAAATAAGGTATTGTCAATGTTCTGTGTGTGGGAAAAATAAGTACATTCCCTGAGCAGTAAGAATAAGGGAATCTCTTAAGTCTAATAGCTGTTTGTCAAAAGCTTGTATTTCTTCATAATGGTTTTCTTCCCTTTCATTTAATTTTTCCAACTTTCAATCTCAGCTTGATAATGTTTTAAAACTACAATTATCTATAATTTGCTATTGCTTTATTATGGTTTGAGATTTATCTAAATCCATTTAGAGGGGTAGCAACATACCAAGATTTCAGTATCTAGAAAAGAAACAGAATCAGAAGTCTAATTATTTGGAACAAAATGATGCTAAGGGCTAAAAGTCAGAAATGTTGCTCGGCATGCTACTGTATTTCCCATATAAAGAGCTGTTTTCGGGATTATAGACACACTTTCTGCAGGTTGCCATGATGACTAACTGCCTCACACAGTCTCTGGCCAGGAGGAGAGTGCTGTACTCACCTGAATGTGGGCAAGGCCTGGCTATGAGGGAGGGCAAGTCATGGGCCCCAAGGGATTATGATCATAATGCCAGCATTTAAAGCTGGAACCCAAGATACTTTTTTCCACAGCGGGGTATTCATCAATGGGGATAACTGAACAGCAGCACACCTGTATCCCCCTGGCTCACAGTCCACTCCTGGACAGATCATGCAATAGCCCTTGGGGCAGCACCAGCCTGTTCTTGTCTTCTTGCCCCACCTCCTCTATCACAGCAGGTTCCTAGGGAAGACCCAAGGGCCTTCTCAGCACTCAGCCCAGTGTATGAACACTGCAGGGCTGTCCTACCCTGGGTTGGCAGGTTTTACAGCATCTGCTGGGTCTGCTCACCCTGCACGTACACAGTAGGCATGTCGCTGTAGGGGACAGGTGCGGCATACACCCCCCTACGGAGGGTAATACATCGTATGGGGACATCCAGGCACAGGGGCACCACAGCAGCAGCAGAGCAAGCAAACAAGCCAATGAAATACCTCCTTGATTTTTTCTCGTTCATGTGAAGGACCCCCGGATGCTTCTGAAGTTGTGCAGTGCTTGCTGTCACCTGGCCACAGTACAGCTTCAGAGAGAAAATGTATAAACCCTTTTCTACACATCTTCTATCTACTGTGTTAGCTCTCCCACAGGCTGCCAAGATCACTTTATTTACTGTTTAAAGTCTTTAATGGAAATTGAAAAGTCTCCAACATCATCACTGAAATGTGCAGTGGGGACAAGCGGAAAAACTAAATTTATCACTGGAAAAACAAAGCCAATACTCTTGTGAGTGGTTGGAAGTCAGTTTGGCGCTGCCTTTACAGCACTTCAGCGTCTTATTTTTGTTATGAAAATTGTTTCTTTCGGTTTTCTTCAAGGCCAATCAGTAATCATTTGTTTTGTTGGGTGTGTTTTGGTCCGACAGTTTTTATGTTTCTCTCATTCACAGCCTGATTCCTCAGTTTACTAAAGGACAGCTGATAAAACTCAGTTTCAGATAAACCAAAAATTACATTTATGCCATAAATACCCTCTGTGATTATGGGAAGACACAGTCAGTCTCTTTTCATTGGCAATGAAATCAGTGTATAAAGCATGCTTGAATATCATTGTTCATTGTTTCCTCAGGGACATCATGCCAAATTCTCTTTTTTCAATTCTGTCCTTATCTGAACCTTTAAACCCTTTTTTTCTAAATGATGAAAAGTAGTTCCCTGTATACTCTGTAAAATCCTCTGTCTCTCCTTAGGGTACCATTTCAACTACACTCAATGAAGAGAAGAGTAAAAAGAAATATGTCGTCTCATGACCACAGCAGTCATAAAGATTGCTGTCCTGAGATTTTCCCAATAATTTACAGTGGAGTCCCTATCCGTTTTACTTAGCTCCTAATAGTGTTCAGAAATGTCTTAGTTTATAGTCTGGAATATCAGAAACCCTTCTAATCAGATTGCATATTTCAGTGGTAAAATCACTGAAGATCTTGCTCCTGAGGATGCACCAAGAGATGTTACAGAATCACAGAATGGGTAAGGCTGGGATGGACTACTGGAGGTTATCTAGTCCAACTCCCCTGCTTAACCAGGCTCCCCTAGAGCATGTTACTCAGGATTGTGTCTAGACAGCTTTCAGAAGGAGACTCCACAATCTCTCTGGACAATCTGTTCCACTGCACAGTGACTTGCACAGTTTTTCGTTGTGTTCAGGTGGAACTTTCCTGTGCACCAGTTTCTGGCTGTTGCCTCTTGTCCTATTGTTTGGCATCACTGAGAAGATCCCTGCTCCATCTTCTTGACACTATCCCTTCAGATACTTATAGACACTGATGAGGTTCCTTCACAGCAGCCTCTTCACAAGACTGACCAGGTTTCCTCAGCCTGTCCTCATAAGAGAGATATTCCAGTCCCTTAATCATCTTTGTTGCCCTCCTCTGGACCTGCTTCAGGAGCTCCATGTCTCTCTTGTACTGAGAAACCCAGAACCAGCTCCTTTCACAGAGTTGGTTACCTTTCACAGTGACTGCAAGTCACTCCAAGTACTCCAAGTACTCCAAGTAACTAGGAATTTTAATTATGAATTAACAACCAAACCAGGGACTACACCAAAGATTCCAATTGGAACTGAAAGTTTCCCCCAGCTGGAGCAAAGCTAGACTGTGGGCAGGGGTCTGGCCATGCAAGTTACCATCCAAAAGCATCAGGCTCAGAGGGGCTTTGGAGAGGGGCAACTAGGTTGTTTTCACTCAACATGAAATTTCCATTAGGAATTATACCGAAAACAGAACAAGAACAAAGTTAGTCCATTTTTTCAGTATGCTTTAAATTTTTCCATACTCCATCATCATATTATAACCATCACATTGTCACAGCAATAGCTGGAAGCTGCAGGATGGACAGACCAGGACAGCTCTTCTTTGCAAGTTGCTTTCGGGTGTCATTAGTGTTTTTCTTCTCTCTGACTTTGCTTTATGAGTATTAATTAACTCCTCTGGTACTGCTGCAGGGCAAGAAATCATTGCCTTCCATATGGAAACAGAGAAAGGAAGCAGATCATGTGATTTGCCTAAAGCTAAAAAGAGAATTGCTATTAGCACTAGGAGGAGAACTGATAATTTTTCTTAGTGCCTGGTCCTGTAATGCAATTAGTAGAGTGACTTTGCTTTCCCTCATCTTCGGCTGTTATCCTCCACCTGAGAGTGGCACTGACTCCAGCAGTGCTTGCTATTTCAAGCTGAATTTTACTGCTAAGATTAATTTCCACTCAACAGGATGACTCCAAGTAATACATTTTTGCATCTAAGAGAAACACTAAAATGTGCCTTTGATTAAAAGGGACATAAGAATCCCCTTTAACTGCAGCATGAGCTCGACACTTAAGTAATTTTCCAGGAACAAGTTGATGGTACAACAGCATTTTTTGTGCCATCTAGTGGTTGCAGAAAATCAGATTTCAAGCTGTCACCCAGCATGCCACCAAGCATCAGAGCCACAGTAAATCCTGCTCCTGCTCTGACAACCCCTGCCCCACTTAGAGCAGCTTGGGCCTCTTTTTCTTTTGCTGCTTCTGTTGCCAGTGTTTCACTTGGATGGCTGTGAACTGTGCTGCTAAAACTCTGGAAAACTGCAGTAAGAAGTGGTCTGAAAACAGAGTCAAGTAAATGGATATTCCCATGAGTGCTCTCAGCTTACATATATGCCATGTTTCTGTGGAATATTGAACACTTCCTTCAACGCTTGGAGAGTGTGAAGGAAACTGTGGGGACTGAGGAAACGACCAATAAATAACATAAGCTTATATACAACAGAATATTAGCAATTTGTTTCCTGAGGAGAAGGACACAACTGGGTGCCTTGGAGAAGGGAGGTGGCTGTTCCACTGGGCTGACCACCTGCGGAGGACAAAAAATACTCTGAGAGAACTTCAGGGATTAGGCTTGGACCTGGGGCTATTTTTAGAAATCTTTTTATTCCCTTCTCAAAAAACACAGATAGGGAGTCATTTCTGAACAGTTATGATCTTTAAGAACACAATCAAAAGAAATATTCCCCTAGCAAGGGCATTAAGGAAGGACTACATCATATAAGCTTAATTAAAAACTGGATTGGAGAGTTAAGGAAAGCCAGACAGCACCATCAGCAATAGTGATATTTTTACTAATTTCTAGTTGAAACACTACTACCTGCCTTCTCTTAAAATGAGAAAATTATTGAACAACAGGAAGAAACCAGAACTTTAGTATGCTTGAAAATAGGTCAGCTCAATAGCTAAGGGCATGGTCACATAGATGATTTTGTAAGGAATTTAAGGTGCATTCAAGCTAAAACATTTTAACTGAGAATAGTCGTCCTAATGCAGATAGCGTTTAAGATACAAAAAGCATGTTCATTTGTCACAGCTGACCTTAGTGTTACATAGAAAGTTCAATACCATCTGCTAAAATAATATTGGCCCAGTGAAGCTAAGCAGCTCACCAGACTTGGTCAACATTGTGTCATACTTTGTCTGTACACACATTAACACATTTGGTAAAAATATAACAGCTTGATGAGAAAAGCTTCTGTGTTTGGATTGGACTGCCTCTGACAATCCTTCAGCATCCCTGTGGCCCTAGCTAAAGCCAATGCCAAGACCTTGGTAAATGAGCAGTCCAAAGACATTGAGTCCCCACCACTCTCCAAAACTCCTTGCCCAGAGGCCACCCATCATGACTTCAGCAGCAGGACAGGTTCTTGCTCTCATCCCAGCATAGGAGGGCTGCACATACATTGCCTCATGCAGATTCAGCTGTGTCACCCAAGCTTGTCTCCTGTGCTCCCACGGTACCCTGGCTAGACGGGGCTCCTCTCCCCACTCTCTACCAGACACAATCAACCAGAGCGACAAGAGCTCTCTTATTACAACAGACCAACCTGGTTAATTTTGACTGAAAGAGGCCAGGGGACGCACTTTGGAGCACTCAGCAGAGCTGACTCTGTGCCAAGGAGGCCAGTATGGGCAGGCAGGTTGTGACCTCTCCAGACGTCACCCATGAGATGCATGTCTGCACCTTCTTTAAGCTGAAGAGTATCTGGATGGCTGTGCCAGCAGAGCTGTGAGGGCAATAACCTCCAGCAGTGTGGCTTGTAATCTTCATCTGGCACAGCTCTCTACAAATAGAACATCTGTCCACAGCCTAAAGAGATGTTTCAAAACTGATTTAATTAGACGAGCACAAGCACCCATCTGGATACTTTTAGTGCTTTGGCTCCCATTCACCCAGCAAACAATGGTGACGGATAAAAATTGTTTTCACCTGACCCAGTTGCAAAATGGCCAGAAGGAATGGAGGATGTATCAGCCATGCTACAGTCTTAAACTTTTGACAAATATGTCTGTTGAATCCTGATGAGGTGGTTTACGAAGCTGTGACCTAAGATCTCCTGCCACCCATGGCCACAGCTGCAGAAGGGGCAGTGGAACGTGTTCCTGCAGTCTTGCAAAGTCCAGTGTCAGCTCAAACAGCTGATTTCAGTGGATCCAAGTTCAGAAAAGGTTTACACTGCACCAAGCCCTGACCATTTACTACGTGGGAAACTATCCCTTCCCCTTCTGGCTCTTACATTCTTCTACACAACAGTAATGGATAGCAAAGCATTCAAATGCTCCCCATATAATTTAATGCAGTGTTGGATGAGTTAAACAGCCTATGGAAGTGGCTAATCTACAAACAAAGGGAGCCACAGCAGAACAACAGTAACAACTGCAAAAGGATAGTTGCATTTTAAATTGGTACACGTTTCTGCAGCAAGTGACTGACTATATCCTTAGTTTATATAACTCCTTATTCCAGCTTAAGCCAGATAAAAATAAATGGACTAATTCTAGATTAATTAAAATGTCTGCTAAGGATCTGCCACTTACCTAACCAAATTATTTGAAGATAAACTAATGCAAGTTTTGTGCATAAATGTTGGAAAAACATATCATACAGCTTAAAAGTAAAAACTGACAACTGAGAGCACCATTGCTTTTTCAGCACCATTTGAAGTCTGCAGATAATCCAGCTCTCTAATAGACTTTTTCCTAAACTCTTAATAAAAGTCTACAGTTTACATTACTTTTAATGTACCTCATGCTTACTACCCACTGCTAAAATCCCTTTAAAGAAAAACAATCGGAATTTTAACTAGTTACAGATGATAGAGATAAAATTGTTCTTTACAAATCTGTGTTTAAAATAGCATATCCAGGGAGAGGACTGTTTCTATTTCCTAATGTTATCCAGGCTGTCTATTTGTAAACAACAGTCAAAGGTTTATTAGTTTTAGCATGTGACAGAAGTAAATCAGAATGAGGGAAGACCATGAGCAATGATACCCCTTGATACGCTGGAGCTGCTTTATCCAACAGGATAAAGATCAGACAGGCCACAGCAAGGGGCAAGCAACAAGCTGAAGGGAACAGATGCCCTTCAAAAAATTTCTGTTGTTTTTATGGAGAGAATAATATTGGTAACTCATCAAATGGTCAGATTGAACTTTATGCACCCTTGGCCTTTTTCTGGTATTCAGACTAGACCAGGATGGTAAACAGGAACGGACACAGTCAGACAGGGAGATCTCAAGGTTCCTGATGTGTCTGCTGTTTCTGGAAAGTGGTACAGGTTGATGAGCAAGAGGGATGCTCCACAAAGCTTCCTTTTGGCCCCTCCCCACTGTAGTTTTAGCTGCTATTGCAAGTGAGAAGGCTGAGGAGTCTCAGCCGTGTCCTGCTGCTCCTCAGATGATGCTGCCCACTGCCCACTCTTGGAAAGCAGATATTCTTCCAGGCAAGTGCACAAATTCCCCTTTTGCTTACCACAGGGAGACTTGCAAAACCTCTGGCTACATTCACTTTTTCCCTCTGAGATAACAGAAGGAAGCTAAGCATCTGGAAACAGCAGCAGCATTGTGTCTATGCCACCCCCTACACATAGCAGGTCTCGGCTGCCTGTCTGCCTCCAGCTCTTCGTGCTTTCGGGCACAGAAAGAGCCACAGACAGCCTGGCTCTCCTCTGGCTCACTGCAGCACCTGTCAACAAGGCAGAAACATGAAAGGCTTAAAAAATTATAGACAAAAGAAAGCCCACAGCTTAGAGGTGAAACTCCAAACCAGAACAATCTCTTTGGTTAATGGAATCATTCTTTTTGCCAAAACCATTATGTTTGTTAATAGGCAAGGATGAGTCATTGCTGCCCTCTCTCCACAGCCGAGGGTCCCTGGACAGGAGGCTGTTTTGGCTGTCCTTACCTCTGCACAAGTGGTACACCTGCACAGCATCTCAGTTTCCAGGGCTCAGAAGAGAGGACTAGTCTTCAAAAGCCCACAGCTGAAGGGGAGGCAGTGACAGTGAGTGCGGCCATGCCCTACACCCCATGGCCTCTCAACAGGTCCCTTCTCTGGAACTGCTGGCTTGCTGCATCCCTGCTGAGCTCTCAAGACAGACCCCAAACAAGGAGAAGTGATTACAATATCTCAGCTCACCACAGCTTCAACATTCACAAGGACAAAGTCTCTACATCAATCTGACTTCTGGAAGGAAAAAAAAGTTCCATGTCTGAGATTTCCACTTAAGGGCTTTTCCCAGCCACCTTTCCACTCAGACAGCTTTAGTATCATGCAGAGGAAACAAGCCTTCACATTGCCACCTCCCTGCCACAACACGGCTCTTTAGACAGGTGCCCCTTTCTGTCCCATGTGGACATTGTGGCAATCTGGAGGGACATGGAGAGGTGTACCAGAGTGGCCTGGGCTTCCCCTGGCCTTCACATGCTGCTATATCTTTCCCCTCACCTCCAGCCTCACTGTCTGTCAATTAAAGTGAAAAACTCAGAGGAATTTGCATCCCGATAGACAGGGAACAAAGGAAAAAAAGGACCTTTCCCCCCTATGTCTGTTGAGAGCAGGGCAGATTTTGACTTTTGGGCTCCTGTTGCTGGGAAGGGAGCTCAGCAGTGCCAGGAGCCCAGCAAGGAGAGGGGAGCCCTGTGCTGGCAGCACAGGAGGAGGAGGAGGAGGAGAAAGAAAAGGAGGAAGAGGAGGAGAAGGAAAACCACCCTGACAGGGAATGGAAAAAGTCATGACCCTGCAAGGCAGCCAGCACTGTGGCTGTGAGGACATGCTTGCATCAGTCACACTGCTGCGTGCAGCTGGCTACTCATGGAGAGAAAAGCGAAAGCCTGCACAGTCTGAGTCTGAGGTTAAAGCAGACAAATAAACAAACTTGATTTTGAATAATAATGAGACACATCTGTATTAAGAAACCATGATTGTTTTGTTAAAACTGTGCCAATGAAAGCAGTATTTTATAGACTATTTGAAAGACTGTCCTTTGAGCTGTCTGTAGCAAACACATGAGAGTTTATGAAGCTTTGATGAATTCAGAAGGCTTTTTTTGTTACTCTAAGAACCACCAATGCCTCCTAGAAAAACATCATATTTATTTTTCACTACTTTTCTTGACTTTTTTTTTCTTGATCTAGCAGAACAACAATCACTACAATGGGCCAGATAACACAATCTCAGGCAGCTGCATTTTTTGCAGCTGCACTGCATTTTTGTTAGAGATGATGGGTTTATGCTGACCTGAGGACATAACATGAAAGCTGTTCTTGTGTGCCATTCAGAATCTTGCTTACTAATGTTAATACACTACAGGAAAAGAGCAGATGGCTCTTACAATTTAGTGGACTATATAACCACTAGAATTTTTAATTGTAAATTTATAATATTGAACCAAAAAAAATCTGTGGCCATCATAATATTATTGCCTTTCTGAGAAAGATAACACACTAATGAGCAGATTAATCAGTGACTCTCATAAAGCAAGAAATAGAAGGAATCAAATTAAATTACCAGTTAAAAAGATTTAAGGGAGACAAAAAAGTTTAAGGGAGACAAATGCATTCTGTGCATAATTAATTTAACAAATTTAGCAATTACAAGAAACATTATGAAAAGCCAGAGTTTAAACTATTTTCAAGTTTATTGATAAAGAGGCCAGCAAGGCTGAAAAGAAAGTAAGGACTCAGAAAATATTTCCAGTTTGGAAGGCCTCAGCTGCAGTGCACTGGAAGCAGGAAGAAAACCTCCTGGCAAGCATCACTGTGCTTCCCAAATCCTTGGAAAGAGTGCAAGAGCCTGCTACAGTGAGGGTGCAAGGCTAGAAGGGCTTTTGATCATATTTACCAGGATCCTTGATATGTAACATTAATCTCAAAACAGATACATAATGAAATGACTGTTATGGATGATTTCATAATTGCCCCAAGAGAATAAGTTAGGACACCAATTAATTTTATTGGGAAGGAACAGCAGTGGCTTATGGACTTCTGCAGAGACCTAGTTTCCTGCATTAACAAAATAGGCAGAATAGATAAAAACTATAAAAGAGAAGCTATGCCAATAAAATCACCTCCAAATGAAGTGTTTTGACATTCTCTCTCATGAGCTGATAAATTTATGAAATTTATTTTTTTTAACTTTCAAGTGTGTGTGCATATAAACATATACATATTTGCACATACATACATTTAAACTTTCCCAAAGGCAGAGGAAAAATGGAAGCCTCATAAGAAATCACAGCATCTCACAGTAAGAAAAGGAGAATTCTAAGCAGGAAAGGCATGACTTTTGAGCATAGGAGAGTTTTTGATTGCAATTATCCTGTTCAAGACATAATGCGTATTTTAAGCAATAAACAAAATCACACAAATCAGAACAGAACTTTCTGCAATGCCCAATGAAGATATGTATAACAAAGATAAAACCATCTTATTACATGTCAGCTTACTGTTTATCAGCTAGAAACAAATCTAAGTACATTGTTAATTCAGGACATCAGAGAATAGATCTGTATTAAAGAAAATTAACTCCATCAGTCAAAGTCAAATAGACAAAAAATCTTTAATAATATCTTTGACATAAAATGTATCCACCACGCTCCAGGGCCTTGAAGAAAAGCTAAGTGAAAATGAGACTCCTTTGACTGGTAAATGTAAAGATATATATGTGTATGCATGCACACACACATGCACGCATACGCATATTTGTCTGTGATGAAATTATGTCCTGTCTGAGGGAAAACCAACTGCCTGAACTTATCTGAAAGGCTTTAAATTATAAGAAATTTTTTTCAGATTTATATCTTGATTCCAAGCCATAAAACTTAAATGGTTTTATCACTGAAAGGAAAGGTCATTTTAACCAAGGCAAGAGAAAGCTTCTCCATGTTTTATGTATTTTCAACTTTATTTGCAAGTCAATACGTTCTGAATCTCTGTAGGTTTCCATTAAAGTGGAAATTGCAAAACCCTTTACCCTGATGGAAGCTTGAAGCTGATATACTCTAAGCCCTGCATGACTCCTCTTTTTTATATATATTTTATTTGTATTCACAATTATGTAAGGAAATTTCTGGGGGACAGATCATTAGACGTGATTCTGGGATACTGCTTCTCTCAGACTAGCCAGAATTTCTTAAGAAATGAATTTAAATTGAGGTTACTATTTAAAATTCAAAAAGACTCATGGCAGACTGTTGCTATAGAGTTGCAACTACAAAATAACATTGAGTTTATTGTCATCACTGTAAAATATATCTGTAGGTACTTGAATAAGAAGCTTGAGCAAAACTCCAGACACTACAATAAGGCAAAGTTATATTCACTGATTGTGAATTGTGAAGACTGTTCTCTATAATCCCTTTTCTTTTTAAGAAATATGTCTACTTATCCATAACCCAGCACATACCACCACCTCAGGCTGTGTTTGCACTGCAGGTGCACCCCAAAATTGTGTCACCTCTGGATATGACTGTGTGCTACCTGTGTGTCCTGTTCACTCCTCTGGTGCTGTGTCTGGGCAATCCAGCTGGTACCTCCCGGGCCCAGGGCACCACACAGCTTGGGGTCCCCCCAAATGTACCTTTACTGGTTGTGCAGACTAACCTGAGCCCACTGCTGTGTTTGGGTCAGCTGGCTCCAGCTACGCTACTGGCTATACAGTGGCACCTTAACCAGTGTGGGAGGACCTGCTGGATTGGGGACATCCCAAGGTGACTCTAATATTTCGTGATTCAAGGTTAGGTGGACTTGTTGACAGAGATCAGGGGAAATTGAAGTGAAAATGAGATTAAATTGGTTGCTAAACACTCTGTGACCTTCAGACCACCTGGGAATACCCACTTACATCCCATGGAGACTGTGCTGAGATCATCCTGAATCATCACACACACACATGAAACAAAGTCAAGGCAAAGCCTGCTCCTTACCAGCCAAGGGCCAGACTTTCCTACTGAAGAGTGGCATGTTGACTGACAGCTGCAGCCTTTTCATGCTGTTCCCTGGAGGAACCCAAGGAAACAAACACTTCCCAGGCAGAATGGATTTCAAAAGAAACCAGTCCAATTATTGCTACAAGAACTTAAGTGAGAAAACACCTTCTGTTAGAGTCAGAAATGACCAGTTATCAGATGCTAGACCTCATCTGCACTGTAATGAAAAAACTGCAAGAATTATGCTGACTTCATCCATTTTAATCTCCCATGAGAGAATTGATTTAAAATATGAAATGGCAGTTCACAATTACTCATGAAAAGCAGAACCTGAAAAGTGCTTTTGAAATAACCTGCATTTACATCTGCAACATTATTGCTGATATTATCGATGTTGTTGTTTTACTGATGAAGAAATAGAAGCATGTAAGACTAAATAATTGCCATGGAATAGACATTTCTGCTTGAGGAACAGAAATTAGATCTCCTGAAAGAAAACTCTGTGCTCTGTTCTCTTTCTTCCTGTCTGTGAATTTGATCAAATGCCACTAATAAGAGAGAGATTTGCATTTGATTTCAGTATGTACTGAAGCAGGCTGACAAATGATTATGTGTATCAAATTGAAGTTATCATATCACAAGGAAAACTGTCATTCTTCTAAGTGAATTTGTGTCAGACAAATTTGCATGAGACAAATCTGTGTCAAACAAAAGAAGAAAAAGCCCTCTCCTCTCCTCTCCTCTCCTCTCCTCTCCTCTCCTCTCCTCTCCTCTCCTCTCCTCTCCTCTCCTCTCCT
>JAWWEE010000122.1:59157635-59178443 GCA_035221455.1 Xenops minutus | reverse complement strand
TCTCCTCTCCTCTCCTCTCCTCTCCTCTCCTCTCCTCTCCTCTCCTCTCCTCCCCCCTCGCACTTATTAAGCCCTTTTTAAAACCTTGTCAGGGTATATTTTGATTAGGATATATAGTAGCCAATAGTAGTTAATTGAACAGATGGATAGACTCTCCAGAGTTCTATTTAACAGCAAGAGTTTTTCACTTTCAAGGTTTGTACAAAATAGAAAACAAATACACAAGATAATACTTTCTGTTTCTTTCAAGCTTTTTGCTTGGAGATTTAAAGCTGCCTGCCTGAATTGTCCAAGTCAGAAATACAGAGGAAAAAAATTAGTGTCAATGTTACTTCAAAAAGAAGAAGGTCTTAAAACAGATTCTAGATTTTACAATGTGTTGTAAGAATAATCCAAATATTTTTTCAAATAAGCAAGTTTGACACTTACATCTTGACAATTCATGTTTTAAGTTCTTGTATTAAAGTCTAAACTGTAAAAAATTTGGACTGAGACTCAGCAAATCCAAACAGTCCAACATAGAAATCGTTCTCATCTGGAGACTGATGGAAGCAAGACAAAATTCTGAAGGACACAGGTTGGTTACGTGGCTCAGTGAATGCTTCAGTGGGGAGAGGCATAAGAATCCACGTGGAATTAAACAGACTTTGTGCTGAAAATTGTGATTTCCATATGTGTAGTGTACTCATGCTGCCAGATTGGGATCACAATGGGTTTTTTTCTCTCTAAATAAGTACAACCTGCCAGAGCCGTTGAGGGCACTGACATTCCTGAAATCCCTGCCAGCCTCTCCTTGGGAATCCCATTACCCTGCCAATGGTTCAGGAGCCCATTTCAGCCCAGCTGACCTACATCCACAGGCTCATATCCTGGTCTGGCCTCGGATGCAGGGGATGCCTCTGGCTGACTCCTGGCTGCCATGGTCCCTGCTGGGGTGGTGAGATGGTCTGTGGCTGGTCTGATCCTGCCCTGCTACCCTGTTCCCTGTAAGTTCCATCATTCCCAGTCCCAGGGAGCAGCCAGACTTTGCCCAACACAAACACCTTCACAAGATATGAAGTTGTGGAACATCAACCCAATCAAATAGGAATGCAGGTGCTGTGTGAGTGCTTGATGTGTATCAATGGGATACCAGAGGGTGGGCATGGGTGGAGCTGGCACTCCTGTGAAGTCTGATGGGAGACAGGATGCACTGTCCTTTCTGCTCTCCCATAGAAACAGAAGTCTGTTTCAGTAAGAAAATATCAAACTATATAGAATTCAAATGGAATTTTACTTTACAGCTACAAACTCTTTAGAGCTGTCTTTCTAATGTGCATGCCCTTCAGTCTCACAAAGAGGTCAGCCTCACTGAAAATAAAAGGTTTGATTTAATCAGGAAGAAGCATACTTTAAAGACCTGCTATTACCCAAAAGCAGACATGACATAAATTTCATTCTATTTTTATATCCTCCTGGCTCCAGTCTCCTGAATCTGACATTAACCATAACAATCACACATGTGGCTAAACCGGGCCAAATTCTCCCTTTTTTATTCCAGTATAAATATGGAAGTAATAGTGTTGAAGTAATAGCTTTTAGGTAGACTCCACAAGAACAGGACTTTTCTCAGAACAGATAGAGTCATGAAAGTATGCTGATTTTGGGGCCACATGTTTACTGACAACTTAGAGCATTAGAGTGGGAGGAGATGACCAGGGTTGACATGAGAGCCTGGCAGTCCCAGAGGCTGGGGACACAGCCTAATGTGAGTGGCATTTTGAAAAGAACATGAGGCTTCAAAGCTCTCAGGCCATTTTCAAAATGCTTTAGGCTTTTGGAAGTTCAAGCCCCACTGATTTACAGTAAAACTTATGTTTTAAATGCATTTATCATTTGTGCTGATGAGACCTGGCCACCTAAGATTCACACTTCTGTGAGATTCAGATTCACAGTCACAATCTCTCCCTTAAATTTGACTTCAGTTTCATGTTGAGGCTCTATCTTTGCTGCTCTTGAATAGGCCAACACTATGTCAAAGGTCAGAAGATGGAGACTTTTCAGCTAACTCTGGGCAGGGGACCTTGCAGTGCCCTGTGGATGCAGTCCTGCAAGAAAGCTTATCAGCACTGGCATGACTACAGGTTGCTCAGACATTGGGCCATGCCAGGTGTGCACAGCCTGGGTCTCTTGTTGCTATCCCGAGCATCTATGCTGCCCAGGTAAGCTAAATTCCCAGTTTTCCTACTGGAAAAGCTAAAGGCTTGCTGTGTTGCAAGGGTACCCTTAGTACAATGAAAACATTGATAACTTAACTATGACTGTTTGCAGTTTGAAAAAATTTACTCATGTCAAGCCATGGACAGATGTCCTCTTTCATTTACAGCAGACAGGGACAAGAGGCTGGCACTCAGCTGAACACGGCTGCTCCCTGCCCTGGGTCACAGCCTCCACTGCCCCTCTGTGGGATAAGTTCATGGGAGCCATCCTCAGCTTGCTTCAGGGAAAACCAGCCAGTTTAGTCCTGCCCGAGCATTTAAATTGTTCCTTTGGTCTTTGCCTAGTTTGATGCAGAATGTAGTCCCTGGCTGGATGGCTGCTTTTCTGCAGGGTTCCCAGAAAGGCACAGTGCCAGGGTGATATCATTTGATGAACTTCCAGAAGAAAACAATATGCTGGGGGAGGAGTGTCTCTTTGAGGGTCTGGAAGCTTTTTTCTCCTCATGTTTATATTCTTAAATGGTGAATATTGTTCTTTGGTGCAATATGCTGTACCAAGAGAGCAAACAGGTGAAGGACAATCCATATTCAGAGGTTGTCTGTGATCTAATAAATGACACTTACCTTGAGGGGATGAGAATTAAGCCATGTCCAGGGACGACAACATATTCAGCTATACATCCAGTGAAGTTCCCAAAGTTGTCCTTGCTTTGCTGGCTGGTCCCCATCATTCATCCCTGTACAAAGTGATTGCTCTCACAATGGGAGCTCTTTATGGACTTTTGCTCAAAAAGCCCAGGTGCAAACACAAGTGAGCACAAGGCACAATGCAGTGGAGGTCTGTGCCCTATGACTTGTGGCAATATATGACTTTTGTTCTTGTTTGTTCCCATGTACCTTGCAGTCTGAAATTTTATTTTTGCACCCTCTGTTTTTCCTCTTTTCATGCCATCCAAAATAGTTTTCCCAGTCTGTTCTCTATTTTCTTCCATCATTGCAAGGTTGGTAAAGCAGAAGAATCTAAGGCAGGAGGTGGAAATTTTACTGGTAAGGGCTGGGGAGAAACCAAGAAGAGGAAGCCTGCTTGAATTGAAAGGCACTCCACAGGAGATGGGCACATTGCTCTAGGCAGCTATCCACATCTTTAGATGCCTCCATGCTTCCATATGCTTTATTCCAGTTCAGATTCATAACTAACCCTTCAAATTGTAGCTCATCCCTGAAGACAGCTTCATATCCTGAGTCTTCCAGTGTTAAATCCTGGCCATTTTTCACTACATTGCAGGCAAACATTTTATTGCCTCCGTATTACTTGCCAACTGTAAGCAACTGGCCCAGCTTCTCGGCTCTCTGTCAAAACAAATTCTGTCAGGATTTATTTATTTGTGTGTTCTAACACAACTGGCAGGGAAACTGCTTCACATGCCAGCATTCTTGTTTAAATTTCCCCCAGCTGAGTCAAGCTACCTCACCAACACACACCTTGACCAGGGCATTTTTTGGAAAAATGACCGTTCAAATAATGGGAATAGCTGGAACCAGAGAGACTATGTTTCAAGTCAAACACTGAGAAATAAAATTGTTCCCATTCCTTTGCTATTTTAAAAATCAAACATGTTGAACTTCTGATCTTTATTATAAAAACTCATTTTTTTCATAAAGGTTTGAGAATTGGTTGAAGAATCTGACTGCATTCAATATAGTTATGAAGGAGGCTGTTCAAACATGACTGAATACAAACTTTAGCAAGTGAGACCATTAAATTTCAGCACTCCTAGTGGAGTCTTTAAAGATTGTTTTCTCAGAAATATGTAGCTAATGTTCCTTCCCACTGGCTGACTGATTCCTTTGGGCACCACTCAGTTCTAGCACTGAGAATCAAAAGTTCAGACTGCTTAGAAACTTTCAGGTCACTCTTCCCTTCTTACACAAAGGAAGCAAAGACTATGTAAAGCCATATGAAGATTATTGGATTGTGTAGCTAACCCAAGGAATGTGGTGGTGGCCAGCTGTCATCTTGATTCCTTAGAAAAAGGCATGGTCTTACAGGTGGAATTCTGGAAGTCCAGCATAGCTGCCACGACACAAAACAAGCTGGGAGATGTATAAAGCTGTGGCCAACTGAAGGGGGATGATCAATGTAAAATCTGTGGGAAAAGAAATTAAAATAATTAAATATAATTTACTCATATTTTAAATGGCATAAAATCATACAGTGCAAAGAAACTGCAGAGTGTGGCGTGTCAAACCATAAGCCACTGTTTCTGAGGCTTTGTAGAAAGGTCAGTGGTGGTGGCAAAATGAATTGCAGGTTTGGACCTTCAGGCATGTGAACAAAACTGAGTTTTGTGGATCATGTTTTGAGAGGGAAAAGACAGGCATAGCCAGTGAGATTTCAATTGAATTGTTGATCTCTCTCTCTGCTTCTCATTCTGACTTATTACCTCCTTCTCCACCTTGTTTCTCCTACTAGAGATCTGGACAGGAAAGCCAGGGAAGGTACAAACTGTACATGTCACAGTGAGGATTCAAGGTAGTGATGTGAGGTAGTATGGACCTTTACTTTTGGAAAGTCAGAGGTCACATAGATGGTCTTGTTCTTCAGCACTAATCCATTAACAGTGCTGCAGATCGAAAAGGTCTAGAAGCATCGCTTCTCATCTACATCTTCTTGCACAAGGAAGTTAAAGCACACCTTCTACTGCTCAAAGAGTTTTGCATATGTATCAGAAGGGAATGAAAAGCTAGCAAGGAAAGACAAAATAACACAGCCAGGATAACTTGTGACAAATAGCTACTGGCTCTTGACCCAGCTTTTATCTAAAACAGATTCATAGGAAATCTTCTAGGATTGTTTCAAAATAATGCCAATTAGTAAATTTTAGAATTTTTTCTGCATAGTTGGACAAGGAACAAAGATTAGATCATATACCAGGAAGTCTCAAAACTGGGAATTTGCTGCAATCCCTTAATTCCTAAATTTAAAAAATGTTAATGACATACTCTGAGTAACCTGATAAAATGAAATTTGTCCCTGCCCACAGCAGGGAGGTTGAACTAACTCATCTTTAAGATCCGTTCCAACACAGACCATCCTATAATTCTATGGTTAGAATTGATGAGCATATCCCTCATCTTCCTCTGAATGCCTTGTTCTGCGCTCTTGCTCTGCTTAGTGGATTTGAAACCTACTGAAATGCCATTTCCTACACTTGGAATAACATTATTCTAAGCCTGTGTTCATATCATTCTTCTTATTATTTTTGGTTATGGCTATGACGAAGATAATTCGTATTGTTGTGAAGAATGTGCTTGTTCTGGCTCTCAGTATTTGGAAAAATACATTGAACTGTTCAAATGTTTTTTTTTTCTCTGGAGAAAAATTACTTGGCATATATAAATGACTTTGTTTCCTACCCCAGTTTATGGACAGAAGTTTGTATCTTTGAAAAGGACAACCAGAAACCAAGAACAAAGTGTAATTTATGACTCACTTTCTGCCTACCAGTTAAGAATTACTTGGGAACAAATATCTCAGTGCAAGTTAGGTGACTCCTGGGAGGTCTATTACACCTTCTAACTTCATAAAGTCATGTGAACTGACATCTCTGATTTCGGCCTCCTAATTCAGCCTGCAATTTAAAAAACCATGGCTGTATGTTCTTATTCAATTTTAGCATTACAGTGGTTCTTTTAGAGTACTCTGCAGAAAACAGGGGGCATAGATTCAACACTGTACATCCTTCCTTGGTCTGAAGAACTTCACACTTTCCAAGAGTCTGCTGCAATAACAGAGAGGCACCTTCCTCCTTCTTTCAAAATGACTACTACTATTGCAAAGAAACAGAAGAATCTGGAGTCAAAGGGCAAGAGAAGTCCTGATCCTCTGGCCTAGTACCTGGTTTCCTGAATGCCACTTGTTGGCTACCACTGTTGGAAGCAGCTTTCTGTATTCCACTAATAACTAAATTCAGGTCTGTAAACATCATCACCTGAACATTATCATAATTTTCTTCCAGTCCCAGCTGTGTTCCCTTTCCTGCAGTCTCACCATTCTGCTTCACAGCCCCAGCACCCCTTAAAATTCCCAACCCATAGCTGAAAGCTTCATGTATTCCCTTCTATGCCTTCTCCTTCCTTAAACTGGTCCTCCAACCACAATATCCCAGGCATTTAAGGCACATTCCTATCTCAACAGCCCTGTTCCACTCATCTTCCCTAAACGACCTTTTTCCCATGATCTTTTCAGAAATACATGCCCCAGACTAATTAATTTCCTGTAGGCACATGAGAAGAGTGGCAGGGGAGGTCTGGGAGCTAGACACAGCTTCACACATCAATAAGTTACTGGCCAGGCAGTGACAGGAGTAGCTGTGTGAAGGCTCTTACTCTGATTTGTAAATGATTCTGGACATAGAAAAAAACCAGCATTTGTTGAGACTGTTTTTGCTTTGCTTATATGCAACACAGTGTGGGAACACCTGGCCTACTGATTCAGATTTTCACCTGGCAAAAGGCAGGATTTTTTTGCAGTAGTGGATCCTTAGGTTGTGTCTGCTTCTTATCCATGAGCTTTGTGTAAAATGCATATGCATCCTTAAGCATGAACTCCTCCCAAGCTGTTCCCTCCTGGCTATGTGTTTAAAGTTGTTCTTCTCTGTAGAGAGCTTTGTTGTTCCTGATTTAAGCCCTATGAAAATCCATGAGCTTTATTTGGGTATGCTCCGTAGTACATCAGAGGTAAATGCCATTGTGAAGTTTGTGCTTGTAGCTAACAACTGCCTTGGAGTTATCATTTGCTCCTTTGCTGTAATGTTAAGCATTAATATGCTAATCTACTCATGGAGGTTGTTGTGCCTGACTGTACTGTAAGGTTTTATCAAATTGCAGCAAAATTAATAGTTTGGTTTCTGCCAATTTGGTGCAAGATGCTTAATGTGAAAAGTAAAATATATATCAGTGAAGAGAATTTTGGAGCATCATTTATTTCTCTTCAACTAAAATATTTTCAAGTTTTTTCTGCATTACCACTGATAACAAGACAGTTTCTGACAGTTTTCTGTCCTGTAAAACAGAAAAGATTCTTCATAAAGACTGTGTATGTGTACATGTATGTGTATAATCTGGTCTTTTCCCTTCTGAATAGATCTGTCCATGGCATATGCCTGTTGAAATACCATGAACTGTAAATAAATGTAATGGTATAGAATTTTAAATCAATCAGTCAATACCAATCAGTATCAGAAAGAAGGGAATGAGAACAACAATTTCCAGATTAATTCACTATGTAACTTCTTTAACTCTGAGCTTGGAATGAATTTGATAGCCAGTGGTGTGAACCCAGTGCCCAGTGTTGGAGTCAGCTCTGTTTAATATTCTCATCGGTGATCTGGACAAAGGAATCAAGTGCATGCTCAGTCATTTTGCAGATGACATTAAATTGGGCGGGAGTGTTAATCTGCTGGAGGGTAAGAAGACTGTGCAGAGTAATCTGGACAGACTGGATTGATGGACAGAGGCCAACAGTATGAGGTTCCCCAAAGCAAAGTGCCAGGTCCTGCACTTGGGTTACAACAACCCCAGGCAGCACCGCAGCCTGAGGGCAGAGTGGCTGAAAATCTGCCCAGTAGAAAAGCACCAGGGGGTGCTGGTTGACAGCAACTTAACATCAGCCAGCAGTGTGTCAAGGTGGCCAAGAAGGCCGTGGCGCCATGGCTTGTATCAGAAATAGTGTGGCCAGCAGGAGTAGGGCAGTGATTGTCCCCCTGTGCTCATCAGTGGTGAGGCCACACCTCAAATCCTGTGTCCAGTTTTGGGCCCCTCACAAAAAGAAAGACCTTGAGGTGCTGGAGGGTGTCCACAGAAGGACAATGGCGCTGGTGAAGGCTCCGGAGCAAAATCTTGTGAAGAGCAGCTGAGGGAGCTGGGGTGGTTTAGCCTGGAGAAAAGGAGGCTCAGGGGAGACATTATCCCTCTCTACAGCTGCCTGAAAGGAGGTGGTACCGAGGTGGGGCTCAGCGTCTTCTCCCAGCTATCAAGAGGCTGAGAGGAAAGATATCAAGTTGTAGCAGGGGAGATTTAGATTGGCTATTAGGAAAAATTTCTTCATGGAAAGGGTTGTCAAGCATTGGAACAGGCTGTCCAGGGAAACGGTGGAGTCACCATCCCTGGAAGTGTTCAAGAAATATGTGGATGTGACATGGTTTAGTAGTGAATATGGTCATGGTGCTAGGCAAATAGTTGGACTTGATGATCTGATCATAAAGGTCTTTTTCAGCCTTAATGATTATATTATTCACTGTAAAATAAGGTAGATTGCATTTCACATTTATTTTTCTCAATCCCCCATTCTATTCCTTCTATTTCTCCCCACAGAAACCAGTGGACTCTATTTCCTTGAATGCTGTAAATTAGGTCTGAAGGAATGGACAACTCCAACAAAAAACCCCACACAGGTTTTCTTAGAAGACAGCAAAGGAACTAGAAAAAAACAGCTTGACTTGCAGATTCTCACCTGACCCATGACTGACTCTCTGCTACTGCAACACTAATTTAAGACACCTTTGTACATCAGGTATTGCAACCCCTCAGCATGTCATTGTTTGTACAGGGACTTTTCTTTAGTATCCCAATATATAGATGAACAGAGACACCCGATTTCCATTCAATAATTCATGAAATAGTTCATGAAAACACCCAAGTACTATATATAAAGTTTTAAACTATTTTCTTGCAAGATATTGCCACACTTTTCGTTTCATATGGCAGTTGAAGCCAGGCTTAAAAAATCCAAACTTGTTAGCAGCCCATTCACAACTCCATCCATTCTCCTGCAGGGCCTGATTCCACCTGACTGATTAGGGCAAAGTGGTTATTCATGCTGTTTCCGACCAGGCACAGAAGCTGTAGCTCTCTTACTGCCATCCTTTCTGCAGGTTCAGCAAGTTTCTGCTGCAGTTATTTGAGCTGGATGTTCATTTGCAACCGTAAGGGCAAATTTCAAAATGAAATGAAGGTGTAAGTTTTATCCTCACTAGAAGAGACTGTTCCTACAGGCACATCCTCCTAGAGCAGACATAATTCCCTACAGTAAGAGGCCTTTTCCCTGTAAAGCTTATGTAGGGTTCAAATATAAAGTAAACTAGGCAAGCAAAGGAGTTTGCAGTGAAAAATCCAGATTCTTTTCTCATGTGTCAACATTTGTCTCAAAAAAAAGCTGTTATTCACCATACTATGTCAGTCTACAGGCTTCTTACTTGAAAAACATACAGCAACATGTACAGTGACCAGAAAAAGCTCCAACCTGACAGACTTTCCTCCTTGCCTCCCTTCCTCCTACATGGATTTTGGTAATGCAGAAAGCCCAGGTCAAGCTCTGCACCCACACCTGTGCAAAATGCATCACAGTGTCACATTTATTTGCATATTCAGAGCCATCTGCATGTGACTAGAGTGTCATAGTAAGCATAGTCTTATTCATATGTATTTTTCCAGATCCAAGGATGTTTGTCTTGCTGTACATTACAAGTTTTGCCATCTATACAAGCGAACAACGACTTCAAAGCCAGCTCAAAGGAGAAAATTACTACACCAGATACATCTGCAGCATCCCTGGTTTGCCAGGCCCTGCAGGTCCCCCTGGAGCCAGCGGATCCCCAGGACCACATGGACGCATTGGTCTCCCAGGAAGAGATGGTAGAGATGGCAGGAAGGGAGAAAAAGGTGAAAAGGGGAGTGCAGGTATTGAATATTTGTGTAACCTAATGCAGTAGTACAACAAAGCAAGACTTTTAATCACCACTGTTATACATACATATATACATGCGATGAATGTGTGCATGTGTGTGTCTGTGTCTGTGTTAGTGTGATGCATGTATATATACACTGAAAGAAAGAAAATATGCAGATATATTTTGATATGTCTAATGTACACATACTGACATCAGTGTACAGAAAAGTAAATGCACAACCTTTCTGCACACAGATGCCAAAAAAAAATTTGTGAAGAATGAAGCATGTTTGGTGTCAAATAAATAGTCTGATTTGTGCCCTTAGCCAGGAGTAAAAGATTAGCAGGTACTTCAGCACACATTAAAAATTCTCTGATTGTAAGAGATATTTAATGCACAGGTATCATTCCATAGGTAACCATGCTACTGTCCTTCCCATCAGCAGTGCCTGTAGTTCAGGCAGCACTAGACTGATTACATATAAGATTCTTCAATATGTAATCAAGACATATGAAGAAAAGTAGGAATATAAAAATAAAGGACCTGCTGGCTGTGAGGCCTGGCCATCTGTTCCAAACTGGCACTACTTTTGCAAACTTACTATGACATTTTGAAAGTATTTTTGGAGTATTATGAAATTCTGACCATGTTTTTCTTGTTTGTTCAGGCACACATAGTAGCCCACACAATCCTTTACTGAGGGGTACATGCAACCATTAACTAATTTAAAATGTTTTTGAAGGTTTAAGAGGAAAGACTGGGCCATTAGGACCAGCTGGAGAGAAAGGAGACCAAGGTCAATCTGGTAAAAAAGGACCGGGAGGACTGACTGGTGCCAAAGGTGAAGTAGGTCCCGCTGGACCACCTGGACCTAAGGGAGATAAAGGAGACCGAGGAGAGCCAGGTGCACCGGGGGTCTGTAAGTGTGGAAAGATAGTGCTGAAATCTGCTTTTTCTGTTGGCATCACCACGAGCTACCCAGAGGAAAGATTACCAATTGTATTCAATAAAGTCCTCTTCAATGAGGGGGAGCATTACAACCCTTCCACGGGGAAGTTCATTTGTGCCATCCCAGGGATTTATTATTTTTCTTATGATATCACCTTAGCAAACAAGCATCTTGCAATTGGGCTGGTCCACAATGGGAAGTACCGGATAAAGACATTTGATGCGAACACAGGCAACCACGATGTAGCCTCTGGATCCACGGTGATCTACCTTCAGCCAGAAGATGAAGTATGGCTTGAGATCTTCTACACTGATCAAAATGGTCTCTTTTCTGATCCAACGTGGGCAGACAGTTTGTTTTCTGGATTTCTCTTATATGTTGATACAGATTACCTTGATGCTTTATCAGATGAAGATGAGCTCTGAAGCAGATTATATCAAATGACATTCAAACTGGACACCCCAGCCCAGGATTTTATGCAGCTGTGTGAGGAACACAAAGTTGAAAAAAAAAAAATAAATCTGGGAATTCATTCTTGCTGTGATAAGAACCAAATCTGAGATTGTAATGATGTTTCTAGAATCTAAGCTAGATTTTTTACTGAACAGCAGGGATATCAAAAGGAACTGTAAGTAACAAAAGACTGCATCACTCCGGGATGGACTCTTCCTGAAAGTTGTGTTTATAATACTATTTAAACAAATTTAAGATACTGTACGTTGGATTTTATATAAAATATATTAAGTTACAATGTAGAATGAATATTTTGTGTATGACATTAAAGTAAAATTGAACAACTGACCACAATATCATCCTCGGTCATTTTAAGACAGGCAATACATTAGAAACGG
Organism: Xenops minutus; assembly: GCA_035221455.1. Lineage (NCBI taxonomy): Eukaryota > Metazoa > Chordata > Aves > Passeriformes > Furnariidae > Xenops > Xenops minutus. The sequence continues at coordinate 59,166,715 of JAWWEE010000122.1, read as the reverse complement.
ATAAAATAATGCATTTTTAAAAGGAGAGAAATAAACTAGAAATGTCTGCTTCAGGATGTCTCTGAACAGGTCACAAGGACAGTCCCATCTAATATTTACACCAACGAATAACATTCATAACTAACAACCCCCCAGTAAATACACAAATATTTGTACTAGATGAGGACTACACAATAGCAGTCAGAAAAGACCAGAACAAGGGTATTAAACATATCAAGAAATTAAAAACTGGGAGATCTTAAAATTTGGAGATAGTGGGTATTTTCAGTATAGTTCCAAGTGGGTTTGTTATTCTTTCAATGCTATTCAGTATCTTTATGAGAAATATGGAAAAAAGTACAAACTTTGCTGAAGAAAATTGTTGATGCCAAAAAAAGGGGTAGAACAATAACCAGTAATGAGCATAAATTATATGGAACAAAGTGAGTCACACCATTATAGCAGATTCAGTTATATTCCAATATGGCCAAATGCAATGAAATAAATGTAGGTCACACACAAGATGAAAAACTGCATTCAGGAAATCAGTGGACTTTGAAAAGGCACACAGGGCCTCATGGATCATCAGCTAAATATATGTAATCAAAGTAGGCTGTTGCTACAGCCCTTTGGATGTATAATAAATGGAATTAAAAGTAGAAGTAAAGAGTAGTTACTTAGGAAGCTGCTACTTCTGTCAGTGTTTCAAAAACTTACTTGAAAATTGGAAAACGGTCATACTTCTATTCATGTGGATTACACAAGAGATGTAACAGGGTCAATTTACTTTTCTTGTAAATTAAGAGGTGATTTGATCACAGCCTGCAGGTACCTTCCTGGAGATTAAATTTTTGGTAGTAGCTGGTACTTCCCTCTATCAGCTAGAAGTACAGCAAGATACATTGGTGAGAAACTGTATTAATCCCCACTGGAAATGAGGAAACTATTTTACCAGTGGCAACAATCAATCATTGTAAAACTATCTAGGAACATCATGAGCTGTCCAGCATTCCACATCAGTCAAGACTGGAAATTTTTCACTGGGTGCTCTTATTTTCAAGAATTTATAATCTTTTATTCATCCCAGCATTACAGAAACAGTTGTTCAGATAATGTCAAGCGCTAGTGGTCTGTGTGGCACAACTTTCGATCCCACTTCAGTTATGAGCAACACAGAGGGAAATTTCTACGTTTTTTCTGTGAACTTGATGAATTAAGAAAATTACAACCAAAAAAATGACACAAAAAATCCACTGAGATTGCAGAACAGCATTACAGTTATGTATGGAACATTAGTCTATGCACCCTGTACTCATGTCTTCATTTCCTCCCACCATTAGCACGCATGACTCTGAGTACGACTGCTGCTTTATGCAGTGAACAGGTGCAAAATCCTGACCACAAATCAAACTAGCAGTGCTTGTACAGCCATTATTTTGACAGTGAGAGATGTGTGATAGAAGACAAAGGTGGATTATTTTTCTAACTAGACATCTAATTTATTAATGTCATACAAGGACTGCTTTCTGTGAAAAATATGGAAGAGAACACTTACAGATTCAGTTTATCACCCTGCTGTACAAACATTTATATATCTGCAAATTAAGCAGAATATGAGTGCAAAATGCAGCCCAATCATCATTTACAACAATGACTGATGCCGAAGCTTCGCAGCCATCAGTTCCTATACAAAGCACAAAGACCACTGGCGTTGCTCAGTGCTGCCTGAGCTGAATTCCACAGGACAAAACAGATTATCATATTGGGCCTGTGATTTCCAGGAAGCATAATTCAATAGATGCAGGACTGGACCTATAATACACACTATGTAGCAAAAGCAACATACAGAAGTATATAATTATATGATTATCTTTAAAAAATGGAAATAGGTTTATGACATTTGATTAAGTAGAAATTTTATGTTAGGAGTATCAAGTCAGTTTTTATTAGAATTATATAATCGTCTATAAAGCCAATCTTAAGGATATGACCAATTTTCTTCAGACTCTAGTGAAACATATCTGGTAGTTATCATACATCTGGAAATGTTCAGACAAAATTATTTTATCTCAGTTGAACAGAGAAAATATAGAGCTTTATAGTAAAGTGTTCCTAGTTGCAATCCTAACTAAAAGCAAACTACTTACATGTAATAATCTTGTAAAAATGAATCCAATGTAAAAGAGAGATTTTAACCACACCTATGTTGAAAGTGACATCATGGGAATAAGTAAACCAAGAGTTACTGTTTTCCTTTATATAGAAATTTTAGATTTATGTTTGTACAATGACAGAAGAGTAATTTTAGCTTGTCTAAGTTTTCCCAAATGCATTCTGTAGTTTTTTGAACCCTTTAACATTTTGGCATGAACAGCTAAAAATAAGTAACTCTGTTGAATTATTCCTATAGGCTTTGGCAAGAAGAATCCTTTTACTACATGTATGGACAACATATGCATATAAATACCATGTGTCCCTGCCCTCATTAAGGCTCTCAAGACATCATCCTAAAGTAAATCATTGTTATTGCTAGTATATTACTTGAAAATAGATCAACTTTGATGACATGATATCACATTTTGGGGTATTCCTCTGTCTAAATTTGAATTTATATGGAAAATATATAGAGCTAATGTCTTCCCACTATTAACACCAGCAGGTGGGGAAGTCTGGTTTGGTTTCAAGATGTTATAGGATAACAAATTGCAAAATCTCTTTGGGATTAAATCTGACAATAATCAAAAATTTCTACACAATATATAGGTCATTATATAAATGCCATAATACCATATAAAATTAGGCATCCAGACCAAACTAGTCATCTAGTCTTTGCCTGCGGTCAACAGAGAGGAATTAATGCCACCAGGAGAAACTCCCAGGAAGAAGAATGTCTTTGCTGGAGCACCAACTCTTGGGCTTCCTGGTCAAGGCTGCAAGAACTCATACAAACCTCAAACCACCAGGATACTTTCAAAAAATATTAAGAAGCTCAGAGTCCCTGAGATTCGTAAGTAAAAAATATACATATTTACTTGGCATATACATATGTAAAGATGCATAAGTAAAAATAAACTTATTTGAAACAAAATAGCTTGTTATACAATTTTTACAGAAGCAATAGGTCCTCAATTTTTTACAATGTTGAGACAAATAGAGGAAATAGTTACTAACAGATATCAGTACTGAGAATATTATCTATATTCTTCATATCTTTTTAAATCTACCTAACACCGTTTATGTGTTTTTAGGATAGGCAAAAATATACAAACCTGGCAAGCAGCTTATTTTATTTCCTACCAAGGATGTTACATTAGTTGTTGCAGTTCATTTACTACTTTATTTTTATTTACCTTCCACAGGTCACCCACTAGGTTCAGTTCATATTAATTCACTAAAACAATTACTGAATACTTAGTTTTCCCTGATTTGTTTATCTATCTATCTATCTATCTATCTATCTATCTATTTATCTATTTGTCTATTGGCAGGTAATTTTACTCAGAATAACTATACTGATGATGTACTAGGCATTTTGATCAGCTGGAACTCCAGCTTTATTTGCAAATTTGGCCTGCTTTCATATGTCTTTCAGTAGGTGATGAGTCTCATCCAAGAAATAATACATTCATGTAAACAGGAGAAAGAGAGAGCTAAGAAGGCAATATACCAGTATCTTTAACAATGAGTAATATATTGTTTTCAGGAAGCAATTTAATCCTTTCAGTATAAACCATCTAGACTCCAGCTCAGAGAGCATTTAGAGATCATATACATTTCCCTGAAACTCCTTAAGTCAACACTCCCAACTGAGGTTATGTCAGTATTTCTGAATTTCAGAGACATAATTCCTCCTCACATCCACAGGAAAAAATTTCCAAACACTGTCACAAAATTTTCAGTCTCTTATACTTGGTTTTCTCCAAGCTGCATACATCCGATCAGTTTCAAGGGAAAAGAAAAATTAATTAGACATAGTCTACACATATCTTTTAATAGCAAATATACACAAAGAAAAAGGTGTCTTGGATTATTTGGCATTTGGCTTATATCCCTCAATTCTGAGTATAATGTTGGTATAATTTTAGCAGCTACCTGCTGAAAGTGGTGCAAGGGGATTTTTCCTCTATGTAGACTGTTCCTGCAGCAGCAAGCATTAGAAAATTTCTCTTACCTGACTTTAATCTCTAAAAGCTCAAAGATCATTGTGTAGGTTAAATTAATTCTTAGCTCTCCTGTCACCAGTGCAAAGACATAGATGGGATAAATCTCTGTTTGGACAACCTCATATTAGGGACTTACATTAAGAAAGGAGGAATCAGGAGGTACTGTCTCTTCACATTACCTGTAACTAAGTGACTAGCTTAGGTTAGCCTTTAACTCTGAGATGGAAAAAGTTAAATAAGATGTCTACTCTTAAAGAACAATCTGCCAAGTAGAAAAATTAGCATAATTTAATTCGGCGATGCATATGTCTCACAATTAGATGTAGATGGATGAGAACATAGAAGTACCCTTATAATGATGGAAGTGACCTCTTGTCAGACCTTCATAAAGTATCTCTCAAGTTCCTCCTGGGACAATTTCAACTGCAGTAACTTGGCTGGTCTCCAGAAAATTTTGCAGTGTGTTAAGATGGGCTAGCAATCCTGTCATGGTTCTTTCTAAGAATATTGAACTTTCTAAGGATACTTAATTTTAGGTGTTGAAAACCTAAAACGCATTCTGGAATGATTCTCTAAAACCAAAACCAAAATAATACACTTGTTTCTTTTCAACTTTAAAGCACCTGTCAAAATCCTAAATACGATACAAAACATAAGGCAGTATTTGTAAAATCTTCTCTGTGAGAGAATAGCCTTGTTTATGCCATGTTAACAAAGAGACAAAAAATACTATATTCTTGAAAAACATAAATGAACCATTGCGCTCATCAGGCTCTAAAGTGAATTTTCTGCATGAAAGAGATGGGATTTCAAGAAATGAGTGAATTGTATGAAGGAAATGTACTACAGTTGCTTTTCTTTCTCTGCTTTTAACAAATCTCTAGGCTCAGAAGAAAGTGGGAAGGGCTTAAAACTTTTGAGCTATAGAACAACCTCTTTCATCATCTGAAAACTTGCCTACCACTGATCCTGATGACCTTTCCATGCACCACCTCCTTGCACACACACACTGTCAGAATGTTCTGGTACATGAACACAGACTTCTAAACTGCATGTGACAAATTGCAGGAAATGTTATTTGTGACTTCTGTCATGTTGGAGTAAGGTGAAATCAGTTTAAAATAATCAGGATGAGCAGAGTTTGTTCTTTGTTTGCAACTTCCCTGAAACTGGGATTCCTGTACAGTTGCACACAGTACTTGAATTCCTATTCTAAAAACAAAGCAACACATACTCTTATTCTATTAATGCTGTACATGGCTTGTAAAATTTGCAGTTTCCTTTCAGTTTTGTTTTTCCAAAAATTTTGACTTTGACTCTAGACAGGTAATAAGAAGTACACATAGCAGAGCAAATCTTACATTATCAACAAAGCCTGAGAATAAACTCTATCATTCATTGTCCCTCGTTCAGTTTTAAACACTTTTAACTCTGAACTTCAGGTCTGCAATCCCACAGCCTGTCTGCTCCTGGGGCAGCCTCATGGTCACTACAAGCTGCTGTCTACTCTGCCTGTGCTAAGAACCATCCTTGACCCATCATTGACAAAACAGCAATTAACAGCCAAGTGTGACAGTGTCACATCTAACAAAGTAGAGTGGCTCACATCGTCTTATTTGGAGCACTAAGCCTGCTGCCCGGTGTAATCAATGACATTAGGATGGCCTTTGTTTTTTAATGCCGATCGAGATAAATGAGTTGTTCTCCACCCCAGGAAACATACGTGGTTTGAATTCTGTATGTCTCCTGTGAGCAGAGTCATTCTACTGACGTGTTTTTAAGCAGCTTTCCATTCCATTAAGCAAAGGTCCCCCACTGATCCTTTAGGGTATCACAGTAATGTTCCTCATAAAATGTTGTTCATATTTGCCCATCATTTACATTGTTTGTACAAATGTTTCTGAGAGTGGAATATATTTTTGGGGCACAGACTTATCAGCAAAACAAGATGTTGAACTGGAGTTCCTGCCAAAATTTCATCTGAAGTTTCACCCACTGGATCATTTCCACAGTCCTACATACAGTGAGACTTAGCAGATAACTGAGACTGTGTGCTGTGTATGTTACCCCAAGAGACCTGTCCTCGGATTACATCTTTCCCATTCTTGAAAGCTGTTGTCATGTTAGGTGTCTTCTAACTATGATAGTTCCTCTTTTAGCAATTAAACATGCCTACTCCCAATCTTTTTAACTACAATCACTAGTTACTTCTTCCCATGGTCTTCTTCTTAGGACATACTCAGAAATAAGAAACAATTTATCCTTGTCTTTTCAAGTGATTCTAACTACTAAAACCTTGTAGTAACAGACCTTCAGCTGTTATAGGGACTGTTTATACACAGATAATTATAAATAGGTCTAACAACTTCATTTACTATTAGCAATATTGTTTTTTCTGATCATACTAGAGATACTGATGCACATGTTAATATAAGAAATTACTTTGTTAACAATTCAATGCAGCAGAAAAGACCCCTTTCCAGATTTGACAGGAAAGCTATAAATTCCTTTGCAGTTAAAAAATTAGGAATTGTATATAAAAACAATCCACATTTCTAAAAACTATCTCACAGTGCTGACATTTTTGTCATTCCTAGTATCTACATAAGCTGGTTGTGAGCATTTAACAAGCAGATAACCCATCCCTCCTCTGCTTCTTTAACCAGGGCTTCAGGATTGTGTTTCCCTTTAAGCAGACTCTAGAACAACCATCATAGCCTTCATATCTTTCTTTTTTTTTAATTCCTTTTTTTTTCTTCTACAGAAATAATAAATTATATTGATAACTCTATAAAGTTATGATTTGTCCTATTGATACATATTTTAATCCCGGGGTGGCAAAAAGCCTATAAATTACAGCTGCTGAGAGATTATACCTTTTTGAAGTCTGCTATGTTTCCTGTAATTTCTCCCCCAAATGACAAGCTGAGAAGTTTTCTGAGGCCGATGCTGATTAGTAAAGGTCATCTGTAAAAAATAATTTACCATTTTCCCCTTGATGCAGCTTCAGTTAATACTCAAATACTTTTATGCATTGGAAAACAGAGAGCACTAGGAAAACAATTGGCTACTAACCATCCGCTTATCCCTTGAAGTTGTCAGGGAATTTTTTCAGAGTGAAACTAATCTAAAAAAAATATTTACTTTCTGGAATGTTGGCATGTAGTCAGAATTAGAGGTTTAACAAGTCTCTTTAACCAACAGAGTGAAAAAGTCTCTTCCATAAATGATTGACATTCAGGAATCACTGCTCTGGTTCATACAAGTCCGAAGAAGGGTCTGTGCCTCTCCCCTACATACCCTAGAAGTACACAGAAATTAAGTCAGATAATTTAGTAAAGTTAGGTACATAAAGTTAGGACGAGTGACTGTTTTATTGCATTTCAGTCTGAAATAACCATCCTTGATCCTGCAAAAATATACTATGGATATTTGCTTTTTAAAGTTGCTGTAATAACTGAAATGGTTGTTGTCAGCAGGAGCTGAATCCTCTCCATATTTTATTTATGATTTTCCCTTTTACTGCAGATGAAATTGTTTATGAAACGAAGTCAGTCGGAAGTGTTTTAGTGGTTTAAGCAGGAGAATCTGACACTTTCTCTTAAACAGCACAGCTGAGGCATCACTGCTAGGGGCAGTGTTGTGCTTGGCTCTTGCTTGTGCTCCCAGAGCTGCTGTACAAGAAAACCCAGGTAGGAAGCCAATGTTTTCCTTTAGCTCTGTTCCGGTGTCACTGCATTTTGTGTGTTTCCATGAATTAGACAGATTTTAAAACCTCAAATCTTCAAAATTATTTTCTAGGTGTGTTTGATGTAATCATTTTTTCAAAAGGAGCAGTGAGAGAAAGTTCACTATGTTTCTGTTGTTAGTGTTCAGTGCTTGGAAACCACCTCTAAGCTAGTGGAGAGCTTTACAGTTGTTTAAACATCTAGTTGTTTATTAGCTTTTGAAGTATCTGTTATAATAATTAACTACAAGAAATGCTATCAAATTGTTAAAGAAAGGGGCCATAAGACACATCGACTATGTTGCCAGTGTTCTCCATTTACATGTGCCTTTAGAAATAGACTGTTTAAACTACTAGATAAAGCTTGATATGAATAAGAGGTTTGTGTGCCAAGCAATAAACATGCTGCTGCTTATTGCAGTGCTGTGGTTTTTTGCCATGAAGAGGATATTTGATGAGCCTTGTTGGCAGCAAGGAAATGTGGCCATTTTTGGATACATCACCCTTACCCTGGTGAGAGCCTTTCTGAGGAAATTGGTGCTGAAGTAAATGCACAGGTGGTTTCGAAGAGAGTCACATTTGCCTAAGAAAACCACTTGCTCAGAGTGAGCTCCAGCTCTGTGCTAGCTGAGATTTATTCAGAAATCTGGAAACAGGTGGGGCCAGTAGCTGGTAAAGCTAAGCCTCAGTCAGGAGATAACTGTGCTGCTCCTCCTCGACTCCTTTTTCATCAGAGAGCTCCTAGGAGAGGAAGAGGAATATAAAGATCACTCAAATCACTCTCCATATCCTAGGCTGGGCTGGAAGCACTTTTTGAGGCACGTATGGATGAGCCTGTACACCCGCAGCACAAAGAAATGATGGCAGAGCAGAGGTTGTGTCTGTGTCTGTGGGGACGCGGCCTGCCTGCACCCACAGCGCAGCCTCTTCTCTCTCCCTGTGTCCCTGTCTGCCCCTGCAAGGTGCGTCCCTTGCCTGCCATGCCTGACGGCTCTCAGGGCTTTCTCAGGACAGCCTCAGTGCTCCCTTATTCTGCCCTCAGGACTCTCTTATTCCGCCCTCAGGGCTCCCCCATTCCCCTCATTCCCCCCCTCAGGGCTCCCTCATTCCCCCCATTCCCCCCTCAGTGTTCCCTCAGTCCCCCCACTCCCTCTCAGGGCTCCCTCATTCCCCCCTCACTGTTCCCTCATTCCCCCCTCAGGGCTCCCTCA
>JAWWEE010000122.1:59080431-59157535 GCA_035221455.1 Xenops minutus | reverse complement strand
TCTCCTCTTCTCCTCCTGCACTGACCTTGATGTCTGCGTTGTGATGTTGTTAACCCATGGCTGCCGATTTCTAACTGCGCCACAACTTCTTAAATATGTTTTCACGCAGGGGCATAACTTAATGGTTCAAAAGCAGGAAGTTTTCCTTGGAGCTGACTCTCATTGGCTCTGCTCTTTAGGATGGAGGGGAACTTCCAGAGGCTTTCAACAGAAACCGATCTTCCTCTTATATTAAAAAAACCCTAATCAGAGAAACCCACAATAACGTGTTGGGTGCTGTACAGGCTAAATGTAACACATGAGCCTAAAGGCATAAATATAGAAAATAAAAGATAAAAATAAATGAGGAGAGAATCTGATAGATAGAAAAGGAATATGAAGGGACACAACAAAAAAAAAAATAACTTCTTTCCTTTGGACTTATTAAATTAAAAAAAAAATCTTAGAAATAAGTTATCTGAGAGGGGAAGTTGTTAAATAAAATAAAACAAAGCCTATTCCTCATATGAATAATTTAACATATTTGTGATAGTTTCTTTCTTTTGATTTTTCAGTCCATCAGATTTATCAGCCCTTCTGGCAAAGAAAGACCTTTAATGAAAGAGCAAAGAACCAAGTAAGTTACATATAAATTAGAATAAACCCCCAAATTATAGTAAATTTCCTTCAGTCTTGTGTTGCCTACCATCAACTTTACTGCCCTGACAACATTAACAACAGGAGCCAGCACTCTATATCCTGAGATGTAATTAAAATACACACAAAGCTCTGGGCCTATATAACAAATACACTGAGAAATTCATGTGGATTGGGAAAAATTCAATACTACATTCTGAAAAAGCTTATTCAAGCCACTAGTTCTCCTACAGTGGAGCTTTATTCTTAATTTTCTCTCACAAAATTACTGGAGAAAGGGGTTTTGTGAAAAAATCTGAAGGTCACATCACCAAGGCAATATTAAACTAGGGGGAAAATGTGTTGCAGAAATGAAGACATTAGCATTTAAACCAACCTGATTTAGATGATACAGATGTAAAACTTGATCTTTTCATACAGTAAACCTCTTTTATTGTTACCAGCTGTAGCATTGCATCTTTCATTTATAAATGCTGTGTTTACTCCATTTATCCATGAGTTAAGTTCCTCCTTGGCACAGAGCTGGAATTACTGTCCTTATTGTCCCTTTTCCCACCAATCACCTATGATCAGAGCATGCTGGGACAGGAAAATGAAGTTTCTGAATTGGGGTGGATTCTGGCTTGTCCTGGATGGAGGATGACTCCTTTATTGGTGCAACCCAAGCCTAGATCTAGGGTGAAGAATTCAGGTGTCTGTGCTTAGAGCTGGGACAGCCTCTGCTCCAGTAACCCAAAGCATAGGGCACAGGACAAAAATTCTTTAGAGGACAGGTGTAAGAACAGCGCCCTGTGCATATTTCCCTGTTCAGTGTCAGCATGGGAAGGACTGTGTGGCAGGAGAAAGAAAGAGGGATGATTTGCCTGCTGGCATTGGTGATCCCTTCAGTCAGCTCAGATGCTCATAAAACCCCAGCCTGACGCGCTGAGGCTGCCAGCACTTAGGTTTCCTCCTCACTAATATTTCAATGTTATCCCATGGCATTACCTCACTGCATTTTTGTCTCTGATCTGATACATTAAAGCTTTGTACTAAACTTACAAAAGAATCTCCTTCACAGTGTGAAAACAGTCTGTCAGGGCAAAGTACCCATGCCAGCTCAAGACAAAAATACCTCTTTTAACACAGATATGTGCCTTCTAATGATTTAAGCTCAATAATTCAAAGTCATTCTTTATTTCTCCAAAACAAACAAACAAACAAAATCTCAATCATGGCTTAAATGATCCTTAATTCAATAGCTGGCGAATGGGCAAAATACCAGACTTTATTATAGCTCCTAAATGACTGTTGTTAATTTGTGCCGAGATATCCTTTCTATCATCTCCCCTGAGCATTATCTGAGTTCGCTGCCTTATTTGGTTGTAGTTTATAAGGTATAATGTTATTTTAGCTTGAAAATAGGGAAAAGAAAAATGACCATAACAATCTGGGTATGCATTTACTAGCTGCTCTCCAGATAAGATAAGCAATACTGGCAACCTTTGGCTTCCTGTGACCACATTTTGAAGTGAGAGATATCTGCTGTAAAATGCACATATCTCTGACGAGTTGTGGTTTTGAGGGAACACAGAAGGCCAGATGTAATTCGATGTCATATTACACCATGCGTTGACTTCAGAAATCAGAGGTGCAAATCACTTAATAAGATTACTGCGAGGTGTATAAGAGTGGGATATTTCACCATGAAAATAGTGCAGGAAGCCTCAAGACACATTACGAGAGTAAATAGTGATGCACATGTAAAATGTTTCTTGAAGAAATTTGCTCTAATTATTAGCTAGTGTAAAGAAGCAACTGTTTGCACAGGAAAGCACCCTTAAAAATTGTTTGAGGTAACAAAAAGATCTACCTGGGAGAAACTTTCCTTTTTTTTTTTTTTCTTTTCTCTTTCTTTTCTTATTAAATTGAAAGAACTAAACCTTACGACTCCAAAGCAAGTACCTACAAGATATTTAAATCACAGTAAGTCATGTAGATAGCTGGAATGGTAACGGCTTATTCAGCATCTTCAAAAGCTTGATGCTGGACAGGGTGCCATGAACTCTGTTGGCTATGGAACTTGAGGGATTTGACAGCTGCCCCTCAAAACACAATTATTTAAAGTATTTTTGGAAGAGCTGGTGATATATGAGGGATGTTTTCCACTCTATCCTTGTGGCGGAATGCAAGAAGATGTGTGCAGTGGTGATGGTGGAGAAGCCAGTAGGAGCACAGTGCAAGGTCTCTTGTGGAAATGGTTCTGACCCATGCTGAAGGCCCAGGTCTCTGTGAACACATGGTTTTATTTATTCATGCTCTCTCTATTTATATTTATTCTGAATCTGACAAAATCTAACCTTTCTGGACAGGAAGAATAATTTAATAGCATTTTCTATAAGATATGCATCACAAAATATTACTCAGTTGCCCATTCTCTGAAACCAGCAATTTGGTTTTTTGCTAGTAGATATGTCCCATAAAAGTATCAAGTTTGAATCTGAAGACACACATAGAGAGATAATACAGAATTTCCTTAATAGTTTGTTATATGTTTGCTTTAAAAAAAATAAAAATTAAAAGAATTGTCACTTCAGCTTTTCACCACAGGCCTAGATTTTTTCTTCTGCATTGAAGACCACTTTAGCACCAGGTATTTCCTCTTCAGGAATACACTCATAAATTAGTATGACAAGTATCAAAGCTGGGTATTTGGTCCTCTGTCTTCTCTGGCGGAGCAAGGCTGAATTTGAGGTCTGACGCATTCTTGGGTGGCACCAGTAGCTTTTCACTTGCTGGATTAAGAGGTCATATAGCTATGAGACCTTGTATTTACTACGTAGTCTCTGAATTCCGAAAATGACCTGCCTGGAGGACAGACCTATAGTTATGATCAGTGCTGCAGTCTTTGCAAGAAGTGGAGCTGCTGAGGGAAGTGAGAGGAGATTAGCAAAAAGGCACATTTCATAACCATAGTGTGAACCTAATTTTTTTAATGAGTTTTCCATCCCTCAGCCTACCTTCAATGACTTCTTAAGAAAAAATCCAGCACTTGATTACTGACATTGCAGATTGACATCCTGTAAAGCTTTCTTTAAGCACTGAGCTGGTTTGTTTCTAACAGTAGGAGGCAGGTGGATTTTTGAAGTCCTGCTTGTTGCTTGGCTCATGGGAATAAAACAAGTCCAGATGCTGCTGTCCATGCAGTGTTCTGTCACCCTCTAAAGTGTAAGTACAGTTAAAAGAAAAAGAGAAGAGTGTATATTTGGTTAGGGTTTAATATGCACTTTTTAATGCAGCACTTGTCTTATCTTTTGCCTTATTTTTTTCAGCAATCATAATGTGTGAAGAACATCAGCAGTGAAATTGCACTCTGTGTACACATTGACATGTGGGCAACTTATCAAATGAACATGTTCCTGCCAAAACAGACTTCTTTAGCTGAGTGTTAATCTTAAATATGTGAAAGAGGATTCCTGATATTTAAAATATTCTTTTAGGATGTGCAATACTATTGGGCAGTGAGCTGTTCCCTCCTGAGCCATTCCCATGCAGGATCCCTGAGCCATTGCAGATGAGCAGAGGTGTTCCCAGTCCAACTTTCTTGTGCCACTGAGTGAAGACTGCAGCAGCAGATGAAACTCTGTTGGAGTGCCTGGTAATCCTAGAACTCACCTTCTGGCCACAGAAAACTTACCTTCATAGGCATGCAATTAAAAAAATTAGATATTTCAAGGAGACTGTCCAGTCACCTAGTATTTAGTTTCTAGTCCTTTACTTTGCCTGTATATCATACCATTTGCTTAAGCTCATGTATAGAAGTCACAAAGCTAGAAAAGGAGAATGTTGGTAAGCAGCCTAAAGTTTCTCCCATCTGTGCAGCACACACACACATTTTAAAATATATGAACATAGATGGTATATAAACTTTATATAAACATACATATATATGCATGTGTTAGTTGGAAGGTCTATTCTTAAATTCTTAGTCTAATTTGAAGATTTTTTTGTAATGGTGATGGAATAAATTAGAAATATTATTTTTCACACTTTCTGTTGCTGACTGGTCACAGTGTTTAGTGTCCAATCCTCAGAGAAGAGATTCTGTCTGACACAGGGCCAGCTGCCCCGGTGCACTTGGGTCACTTATAATAGGGCCCACATTTTCATAAGCCAGTCTGATTCCACAGCTGATTGCTAAGTTGCAAGGTAAGATTTCAGCCTGCAGAGCTATATTAATTAAGTCTCAAAAGATTCCTATCTTTAAGATAAAAGTGCCACATTTTCCACCATGCTTTTCCTGATTCAATGAGGAACTGAGAAATTATTGGACCTGTGATATATTTACCATGAAGGTGACTTGCACCTGAACATCTGTCTGAGACATTCTAGGCACTGATTTTTCTGCTATAAAGCATGTCCATATGCAGGCTCAGTGACTCAGGTTTTTCAGATACAGAGAAGTAGCTCTGACATGGCTGCTAGACATCTGTAAATCCTGGGCACCTGACTAGACTTCAAATTCAACTAGGCTAAAATAGCCAGTGAAAAATGAAGGTTTGTCTGAGAAACCTGGATGTACAACATCCGCCTTGATATAATTTTACCATAAGAAACAAGAGACTAAAACAGAAATATGTAAACAGGAATGCAGAAACCTACAGGTTTTTTTGACATGTGAAAATTATTCCTCCTGTGAGAAGGCTTATCTTCCTCAAGGAACTGGTATAAACTCTACTGTGACTCCCCAAGGGATCTACTGATATCAGCAAATCCACACAAAAGCAGTCACTTAAGGAGTTCCAAGACATTTTCCAGAGTTATTTGAGCTTCTGGGATTTTCAGTCTGAAATCCTGTTTCCAGACATCTGACCCCTGGATACTGTACAGCCCTCAAAAATGTTTATTTTGAACTCTGAGATCCCCTTTTTTGAGGCTATTAGAGGACTCCTGTACAACAACAGTAATCGCCATTTCTTTCAGAGTGGAATCAAAGACTGCCCAATTAGTCTGGTGCAAGGCAGTGTTTGTGTATGAATTATAACTAATGCAGAATTGAAAGGGAATTGTTCCATTCCCAGGTTAAGCACTGGTGGTGAAATTAGCAAATGTGATTCTTTTTTTCCCTCAAGGCATGAAGCTGGAGAAAAAAAAGCAAGACGAGAAGGAAGCAGCTTCTGCATTTTTCTTCTAATCAGCCATGCGTATTAGCGTATAAGGCAAGACAGGAAGGTAATATGAGAATCAGGCAAGCGGCCAGATGACATTGTGTAAAGCATCTTTGTATAACTGCCAGCTAGTGTCTTATAATATTGAACACTGAAGTTTCTATTTAGCAGTGTTGATTGAATGGTGGGAAAAAAAAAGTCCAGGCAAGGATAATGTCTGTAATCAGCACTGCACAATTGCTATTGTCTATGCTTGGTATACTTAATGGAGAAGCTAATTGCCATGTATTCATTTTTTATTGCATTTACTATATTGCACAGAGAAGTAATATGATTTTTTTTTTCCCCTCCATGGGTTTACAGAAAACAAACAACACAAACAAAACCATGGTGGATCCCCCCTCCTCACCCCAACCCTAATTAATTCTCATTAGGGCCACTGTTTTTATTTCCAAGAGGAAGTCAGAAGGCGAGGATAGCATGCCTGATGAGCTTGCTAACCTAGCCCAGTGTGTGCTTGGACTGGGCTGCTGATGGGTTTGAATGTGACAGGAAGGAAATGTACAAGCCCAATGCACAGTCGTTTCATTTAACTTCTCTGAGACACATTCATTTACCTACCACTTCCCATGCAGCTTTACAAAAATAAAAGGGCAAAGTACTCCTGAAAAGTAGTGGACTGACAGCTTCTTTCTGCATGGTTGGAGAAGAGCAGTGCCATGGAAGCACGCCCCAAGAATGACATGACAGTGCCCTAAAAAGTTTTGACCCAGTTCTGCAGTAGTTAGTTTGATCCCTTTCTGATCCTCAGACCATCCTCTGTGCATGTCTAGTTCAGGCCATCTGGCTGAGTTCACATTCATTCTGACTGCTGTTGTGGGGCATCTGCCCCCACCAGCACAGGCAGAGGTCCTGCAGAACACCGCCTACAGCAATGACTCCTTTTAACCCATGGCCTCTTAGGTTGAGCCCACCCTTAAGTCAAAGTCTTTTGCTTCTGGAGACAGTAGGTACCTACATCCTCAGCAGCCACCTCAGCCTCTAGGCTTGGACACAAACCAAAGGGCTCTCAGTTTTTCTTGGTAGGGCTTTTCTTTGTTTAAAATAGTTGACTGTGAGAGAGCTACTGTGAGAGGGACTGGAACTTCTTCCTGAAGGTAAGTCTCCTAGGAGCTTGTCTTCTAACTCCTTTTCCCATTTTTACCTTGACAATGTAAAATTATTCCATGAAAAATGAGCATAGAGAACCTTCTTTGAATCGGGTCCTTGTGAATTTATATGCCACCTAAAGTCAGTGTATGACTTTCATCGAGAATTGTGCCCCTTGGGGCCTGATTTTCAAGCATGTTTTGGAATCATAAGATGCTGATGTTGATACCAAGTAGGATCTTTATGTTTGTGCCCCTAACTTGCATTGGAAAACAGCTACGTATAACTCTGATAAATGTTTGATTTGCATTGACCATGCTTGGAGAGTTAATGTAGGCATTAGCACAACCACTGCCAAACCAGTGCAACACTGTTGAGTCCCATGAATTGTTTTGTAGCTCCTGGGAGAGGTTAAGATCCTGCTCAGGTCCCATCACTTTTCCTGGAAGGATCAAGTTCCACATTCATGCTGTGTTGAGAGTGCAAAAGGTTTGGTGTCCACAGGGAACTGAGCAGCAATTGTCAGTTTCTGATTAGATGAATACTAACACTAAGGCATAGCTAAAAAATGTCAGTCAAACTGAACTGAGTGCTGATTTTAACAAGCAGGTTCACTAAGTCTGGACCTCCCACACCGAAGTAAATAGGAAGATGTTACAGTATTTATAGACTGGATTTCAGAAAGCAGAAGCAGCAAATGCACTCTCTTTATTAGGCATGCTCCCTAGTGCCTGCAAATTGCTGCATATTTCAAGCCTTATTTAATTTTTAATACAGCAACCTGTTATGTAATCAGATATATTTTGAGGGAAACTTATTACTGCATCTTGCAGTCTGACTGGTTTCCCTGTAAGAGTTCAGCAAGCTGTTGCATGTGGTTTTTATGGGCAGAAACTCCTCTCCTTTTCTCCTTCTGAAACTAGAATTAGAATGTCCTACTCAATATATGTGTTATATTAAGCACAAAGAGGCAGTGCCTGACAAAGTGGTAAGTAAGGAGACAGATTGCTCCTCTAGTACACAGAAAGGGAGAGAAGACTTCCTCATCTAATAATGAAGACTTTGATATAAAAAGCAGCCATTTCACCATATGGTCCTCTATTGCTGCCACAGAGTTTAGGCAAGGTAAGAAGGAAAGACCAGATGAAGATAAAGCATTTCAGTTCCTGTGAGACATTACTAGAAGGTCTCTAAGGAGTTTGGTTGCTCCTAGGTTCATAAATCTTCTTAAAAACATTAAACTGAGATCACAGAAACACAGAATAACAGAATATGCTGAGTTGGAAGGGAGGGATCCACAGGGATCATTGAGTCCAACTTAGCCCTACACATGACCATCCCCAAGAGTCACACCAAGTGAGTGTTGTCCAAACACTTAAACTTTCAGGCTTCTTGTTGTGACCACGTCTCTGGGGACCCTGCTCTAGCACCCAACCACCCTCTGGGGGAAGAATCTTTTTCTAATATCCAAACCAAAGCTCCCCTGACACAACTTCAGGCCATTCCTTTGGGTCCTGTCACTGGTCACCACAGAGAAGAGATCAGTGCCTGCCCCTCCTCCTCCTCTTCCCCTCACCAGGAAGTTGTAACTGCAGGGAGGTCTCCTCTCAGTCTCCTCCAGGCTGAACAGACTGAGTGACCTCAGCTGCTCCTCACAGAGCTTCCTCTCAAGGCCCTTCATTACCTTCATTGCCCTCCTTTGGACACTCTCTAATACCTGAATATCTTTCCTATATTGTGGCACCCAAAACTACACACAGTGTCCAAAGTGAGGCCACCCCAGTGCAGATCAGAGGGGGACAATCTCCTCCCCCAGCTAGCTTTGCCTGATGCCCCTCCCAGGACAGGCATGGCCCTCCTGGCTGCCAGGGCACTGCTGACTCATATTCAACTTACCACTGACCAGGACCCCAAGGTCCCTTTCCGTGGCACTGCTTTCCAGCATCTCATTCCTCAGTCTATCCCTACACCCATGGTTGCCCCATCCCAGGTGCAGAATCTGTCACTTTGTCTCATTGAACTCCATATGGTTGGTGATGTGTAAGACAGACTGGCTCGGGATCCTATATTTTTTGTCTGCCCTCTTCTCTTATGGTAGACAGGATGTTGGAGCAATGCACTTAAAAGTAATCTATGTTGGAGGTGTGGTTTCATTACATTCACTATAAGTAAGTTTCCTCAGAAAAATGGGAGTTAAATATTTGAGAGAAACTTACAGAAGGCTTCTGTCTCTGAATCAGCATGTGGTGCTGAACAGAATGTAAACCTTACCAGAGCTCAACCTTACCCATCCAGGGAGGGGATGAGCAAGAATCACAAGCTTCAAAAGAGGGAGGCAAATCTTTATGATTACAGGGCACCTTCTCTGGGATGGTGGGTGCTGTAAAAGAGCAAACTCTCTTGTTTTTCCTTAGACTTTCATCAGACTTTTATATCTCTCTTAAGGAATCATGAAAGTTTTGTTTGAGCTCCCCCAGATGCATAATTTACAGGCTATTTACAGATCCTCTTGCTTAAACCCTCCATTTGTATAACCAAGTCTGTGTCTACAGATAGGACTCAGTCTCAGCCTCAGCCTGAGGTCTGGCTCAGTTTTCTACTCTGAATGTAATCTTCTGCTTCCTAGATACCTTCTGATAAAAAGAATCAATTGAAATGTCTTTTCTGCAGATGGGATTTTTGAGTTCTTGAAGACATTTTCCCATACAAAAGATCTGTTTTTACTGAAAAAGATTTCTTCCAAGAAAAAAAAAAATCAAAACAAGGGGAGAAACAATCTCAGCATTCTGTAACTCTCTGTTACAGAACTTCAGCAGCTTAATTATGTGTTGGGACTGCAGTAATAACAAAGGGCATATTGAAGAAGACAGTGTCTAAAGTCATAGAAGCAGATGTGTTTGGGTCTCTTATGCAGGAACAAGCTTTCTGATTCCCCCTGTAGTCACCTTGCCACATCTTTTGTCAGAAAGATGCTCTCAGTCTCTCTTCTGAGCTCTTCTGCAAAGTGTAGGGGGAAAAGAAATGAAGAAAATGATAAGAAAATATCCTGCATGGCCTATTTAGGCATGGTAGTAGGGGAACTTAGCCTGAACTGCATTCACAGGAGTGCTTGCCATATGCAAGATAAGTTTACAGTTGATTCTCTTTAACTATATCACAGTATGCAATGCATGAGGACCAATTCAGTATAGACTCTTTATTGAGTTTGTATCTGTGTCTTTTCTTAACCTCACCATTTTTAGACAGTGTTTTCATCAAGATATTCAGCTTAATGTAGCCAAAGCTTGTAGTATTACCCATAGACACTGATGAATAATTTTCATTTGAAAGCAAATATAAGTAGTTTGCAACACTTTCCTTATCCTCTTTGCCTTTATGAGATAGTTCTATAATGTAGTATGATATGCAGAAAAAAACTGAAATAGTAAGAGGATATTTAGTGATTTTTTTTGGCATATCTGGCAGGGAATCTGAAGAGCACAGATCTCACTCTGAGTCTCTATTGAGTCCATCAGATTGGCAATAAACTGCACCATTGTAGCTAGACTAAGGGCTTGAATGAGTAGTGAATTTACCTTGTTTTTTTGTCATCACCTTTCCCCATCATTAGCTCTGGCAAGTCTTCACAGGTAGGTTCTTAGCTCATGGCACATGTTTCTTAAATCCCTTTTTGCTAAGGGCTAAGCTTGATGTGGCACTTGGCATGGGCTAAGAGCACATGAGCAAGCTGCACTGGCACAATCATTTACTAAGATGTGGTGGCATTTTGGACTGAAGATATCATCATCATCTCTGATATGTAAAGCCCAGCACAAACAGAGTCAGGAGGATGGCTTCTTCTTTGTTACCACAGACAGGAAGGCTTGGGTCTTACAAGGTATTAAAGAGGTAACAGGCTCTAATACAAAAAGAGAAAAACAAACAAACAAACAACAGAACCAGCAAAACCAGCAAAACCAACAAAATCTCTTCCTCAGTAAGAAAAAAAATCACTCCAATTACAGGTGATCTGGCCATTTAATCTCATATGGCCCACAATACATTTGATTTTCCCCTCTTGGAGGTCTTGCTAATGCTACAAGACATGTCTTTAATTGGATTCTAAAACAAATAGAGTTTATGATAGAGCTGGTACCTTGGAAAGGATTAGTTCTGCTCCATCACTGCTGTATATATTAAATTTTATTCAGTCATCATACACCCAAGAATACTGTATCTTATGGATATATTTTAAGGCAGTAAAGTGGTACACGCTAGTGGTCCCATTAGTGGAAAGTGTCGAATCTAGTACATTTCTAAACACTCAATTCTAATCTTTCTGCCTCTATATTGTATAGAACACATTAATATGTTGTTTTAATTTGAGACTCAGACACTCAAAAAGCTCTCATCAAGAACAATTTCCAAGCCTTGCAAGATAGAAGAGATAAAATAGGACACTAAAAATAAATAATTCAAGACAAATTTTATTCATTATGCTGTGTTTTCTATGGGCAATGGTTTGTGTAATTTCTCCTACAGTGCCAAACTGAGCAGCATCTCCTTATGAAGGAGAAGCTTAGCTCTTTTCTTCACATCAAATACTTGATTTGTGTACTTGGATCCTTTTATCAAATTAAGTTTGAATCTGTCTGACTGTCTCTCCTTGTTTTTAACACCTTAACAGTTGTGGAAAAAAACACCCCCTGCAATGTACTCTCAAATTCTGAAGTGTCTCGTAGGAAAGGAATATTCCATTTCTTTGCTGTTTAATCAAATTTATTTAGTTAATTCTCGTTTGTATTTCTTACAAGAAATTTGGTAAAACAGCTTTCTTGCCAGTGTGAAATGCTGGGTTTGTTTGAAATTGCAAACTTCTGGCCTAGTCTGACCTTCTTTTCACATGAAATTTACCTTGCATGGATCTTACATACCCTCCTTTGGGTAGGGAAATTGTGTGTGTTTTCAAACAATCTGGCTAGCCCAGTTTTGATTTTTTATAAGTTAATACAAACACTAATAATATTAGAACATAAATTATTAACAGATAGAGTGTAAAGTAAGCCTGTCTTTTTCAACCAGGGTTCTAAGTACCCCAAATAATTTTAAATATTCAGGATTACTGAATTTGTTCCACCTACTCATGGCTTCCTTTTTTTCTTTCCTCAAATGTTTCTGTTAGGTAGGCAAGTCTCTAGCACTAAAGGCCCTCTGAAGCTTGCTTAGATATGGAGAAATTCTACAGGACAAGTCTTTGGTCTAGAACATATTTTTTATCAGCTAAGTAGAAAAAAATTATCCCCTACAAAGATAGAGCTGGAAATATTTAGGGTCAATAGAAAGTCCAAGGCACATGAATTAGGGCTTGTCAGAGCCAGAGCAATACGTGGTCCAGGGGGCTGAGCACTGTTTGAGAAAGAAAGTCAGAAAAACCAGAGTGAAGTGACAGAACAGCAGAAAGCAATGATGAATGTAGACTGAGGTACTGCTGTTTGGACCTTGTGGTGGATGATGCAACCTGGATTTCTGCCCAGGACTGTGGCTTTGGCTGTTGATTTCCAATATGGTCTGAGAAGCAGCACCTTGCAAGGATCTTGGTATTAATTACATAGAGCAAAAAGAAGAAATAATGGCAAAAAGATGGATCTTTGTCTTAATGAGACAAAGAATAGGATGAAAAGGATAACTCTTGCTTTGTGGCCAGTGCTACAGTAATGAGTTTGCTGCAGAGTAAAATGAAAGTGGGAATCTATAGCTTCTACTCAACAAAAGCTTCTCAAAGACAATTCCATCATCATTACAGTTTCAGTAAAACAGTAACTTTCACTGTCTGTCCAGACAGAGAAAATCAAGCACTTCAAAAGTCTTGTCTGTAGCAGGCAAAATGCCATCTAACCAGATCCTGGGATCACACTTAGGAAGCAATTCGGAAGTGCCTCAGCTGTAAGCCCATGGCCTTACATCAGACTGAATAAATCTGGTGGAAAACCGGTCTCTTCCCTGGTACTCACTCTCTGCAGAACTGATCCAGGGAAGAATTCTGACATCAAGGTCAGGATAGAAACAGGTAACAGTTTGTACCTTTACATCCAACTTCCCAAGAGTATTTTTGCTATGTTCAGTCACTCTTCATCTTTGAGGAAATGTTGGGTTGTTGGATTTTTTATAAAGGCTGTAACACAAGAACAGCCTCAGGATAGTTATTTCTTTGTCTTAATCTTTAACTCAACCTCTTTAACACAAGCCAATACCTTGAGCAGAACTGCTCCCTTGATACTCTGACTGAAACTGCTTGTGCATTGTCTGACAGTCTCTTGGTGAACTAGTAGTTGGAGTGTAAATAAACTCAGTTGAGAGCTGTGTAGCCTTTCAGAAGGACCTCAATAACTTAGAGAGATGGTCAGAGGAGAAATGTCTGAAGTTCAGCAAAGGCAAATGCAGGATCCTGCACCTGGGGAAGAATAACCCCCTGCACCAGAACAGGCTGGGGGGCAACCTGCTGGAAAGCAGCTCTGTGGAGAGGGGCCTGGGGGTCCTGGTGAGCAACAAGCTATCCCTGAGCCAGCAGTGCCCTTGGGGCCAAGAAGGCAAATGATATCCTAGGATGCATTAGGAAAAGCATTGCCAGGAGATTGAGAGAGGTGATCCTGCCCCTCTACTCAGCCCTGGTGAGGCACATCTGGAGTGCTGTGTCCATTTCTGGGATCCTCAGGACAAGAGAGACATGGAGCTCCTGGAGTGGATCCAGTGGAGGGGAACAAAGATGGTTAAGGTACTTGAGCACCTCTCTTATGAGGAAAGGCTGAGGGAGTTGAACCTTTTCAGCCTCAAGAAAAGATGATAGAGAGGGGACCTCATATCTATGAGTATCTGAAGGGAGGGTGTCAAGAAGATGGACCCAAGCTCTTCTCAGTGATACCAAGCAATATGACAAGAGGCAATGGGCAGAAACAGATGTACTGGAAGTTTCATCTGAATATGAGGAAGAACTTCTTTACTGTGTCAGTGACTGAACACTGGAACAGATTGCCCAGAAAGGTTGTGGAGTTTCCCTCATTGCAGATATTCAAGAACCATCTGGATGAAATCCTGTGCCATGTGCTCTGGGATGACCCTGCTTGAGCAGGAAGGTTGGACCACATGATCCACTGTGGTCCCTTCCAACCTTACCCATTCTGAGATTTTGTGAAGAGAAATTCGGCATTAGTTTCCTCTTCCATTGTAGAAGAGAGATGGATATACAACAATCTGATCATGAAACCTTCTCTCCTGGAGGATTAGAAGAGGGCTGGCAGCTTCCACTGACTTTTGGATGTCATGTCTTTTACTGACCATCTTTGTTCACTCATTGCTTTCTGTCAGTCTGGTCCTTAAAGACATGGATGCTCACGTTCTTGATGACATTGATTGTGTTCTGCGAGAGCTATCAATATTGACTTTACAAGACACATGCTCACCATGGAATGAGATCTGCTGCTTTTAATGGCAGAGTCCAGCAACCTTGTCTTTCTTTAAACAAGTCAAAGAATGGTAATAGAAAAAGCTTTTTGTAAAACCCTAAACCACAGAATTCTTCCATGGCATTTTGAGACTTACTGTAATTTTCACAAAGACTGTAAGCATAACAAAGACACAGTTGGTGTTTCCCAACAAACTTGAAAATAGGCCTGCAGAGTACAAGTTGAGATTTTTTTAATTCTAGGATTAAACTGAGAGAAATTTCATAAGACAGAGTCTGGAAAAACAGTATGGAAGAGCAGAAGTTGCATATTGGACATTATAATTATAGGACTGTTATTGTAAGTTTGTCATACAGAAGACCAGAGACATCTATTCTCTTCCATCTGTCTTAAGAAATTGTTGCCTGGAATAGTGTGACCATTAAAAAAAACCCTAGTTGATAGAAATCTCCAAAAAGAACAGTAAAATTATCAGAAAATCAATTAACATGTCCTGTGAATGCATTAAAAGAATTTGGTTCATAAAGGTCAGAAAAAGCAGGATAGATTTGGGACAAGGTAGCAGCCTTCAATTAAGAAAAACTTATTGCAAAGAGACAACGACTGCCTGCTACGCCTGTTGAGTAATTTGGCAGCAAAGGAGATTTTAGCTGAATGTAAGAAATAAAACTGAAGAGGCTTCTAAGAGAATCCTGTTCAGTGGGGAAGTGTAAAAGCAGGTCATGCACACTTTGTCTGGTCAAAGTGTAAACTTAAGATTGTTTCTGAGGAGGGAGTAGGTGGCCACTTGAGGTCCCTTCTTCCTGGCAGGTTTATGAGTCATAGTGGCAGCTGAAGAACTGAATTAACGGGCACCTGCCAAAAATTACCTCTGGGAAGTGCTTTTCTTATCAATCATCTAGAAATATTGTTTCTGTTGTATCACACTGGTGTGGCATTTTCTTTATGCACTGACTTAAAATCCATGATTGCTCCTAGAAAAGTGGGTTCTCAGAGGACAATTATGATATGATTTCAGAATTCCAAAGGAAGGTCTTGTTTTAAGTTCAATAAATTCTTATAGCTTGTTTTAATCCAGCTTTTGAACCATCTGAGAAATGCCTCTTGCAGGAGTTCTTCCTGGTAATTGTCAGCAGAGGAAGCACAAGATGAACAGGACCGATGGGCATTCAACGGAAAAACAAAGCAACCAGTATTGATTGCCACCACTTAGCAGGAGGCTTGTGGTCCCAGGCCCAGATATGGCAGGCTGATGTCTTGCACTCACAGGTAGGTGCTTCTGATGAGAAATCTGTAGTGTAATGGGAAATATGGAGTCTCCTGGTTTGCATCCAGACCCAACATTTGAGTAACACTGACGACCATGATATTAAGCCATAGCTGATTACAGTGATGCATTTACATCAATAGGTCGTTTCTTACCAGTATCTCCCATTGCAAATCTCTGCAGAGCTTTATAAAGGAAACAGTGTTAGCAGGTTTTTGAAGCTGGTAGGTCTTTTGCACATACCTCTGTATATCCATATGCCTCCTGTAGCAATTCCTGCATATATATGGACTCTTAGGCAAGGTATATACGAGATAAGGTTTTATTAGGCCAGCCATTACAATATGAAGAAATTGTTCTCATAGGCAGAAAATTCTCTCAGGCTGACAAGCCCTCAGCTGGTTCTGAGAAATTGGGATCTTTTCCATCAGATATGACACAGAAATTCAGAAGTATCTTTGGGCCTATTAGTCACCATTTTGCAAGGTGATATCAAGGCAGTATTCTAAAGGCATTACTTTTTGCTTTCCCAGCTATTGGTTTTCTTTATCAGAAGGTTATTCAGACTCATAATGTATGCTTGACCTTTAGTTTGGGAAAGGAGAAAATAGGCCCAATACCTCCATCTGTATTTGCTTCTCCATTAGCGTTTCCTTTCTTTATAAATCACTCACAGGTCTAATGCTGCCCTAACTGTTGAGAAAAGACATGCTGGAGAAATCAGTGGGTGATCAAAGAAGCACTTAAAGGTGATGGGCTGCTGCTTCAAAAAGCACTTGCATAAATAAATGTGTATCAGAGGGCAGAAGGGAAATGAAGCTTGTAATCTGGCTGTCTGCCTGCACTCCCCAGGCCCAGGTCTGTGTTGCTGCTAAGTGGGAGCAGGTGAAAGAGTTTGTATGTTTTTGCTTTCCTCTCTTCCCTTTGGACATGCAATGGGAAACCAATGAGTCCGTTCAATAGAAAAACTGGTGTACACTGGCAGCAAGAGGCACTTCTTTCTCCCAGCAGATCCCAAATACTGCAAGGACAGAGTAAAACTTAACTTCCCCTCAAGCCCTTCTGATGTCAGATGAGCTCTGGTTTTCCTCCACCAAAGTCACCACTGAGACTGACATATAACACACTTTGCAGGAAGGTTGGTTCAAAATAACTCTTCATATTCTTTATAAAGCTGGGTAGTTCAGTCAGTAGAACAATGCCTTGAGGTCTCTGGCTGCATGTAGGCATCAACCCTTCCCAGAGCATAAGCAGCAGACAGAGGCAGAGGCACTTGGAACCACTACATATAGAGCAAAAGTACTCTATAGAAGATGCAAGTGGCATGAGAAATAAGATACGATCAGGGACCGTTCATGTGTATATGACAACATTATTATTAGAGCAAAAGGCAGGTAAGATGATTAATGAGCGTGGTATGCAAATAGAAGAGCAGTGGGAAACAGAAGGTAAAAAGGACCAAGGAAAAAGATTAAAGTGGCTGCACAAGCTGGCACCATGCTAGAAGAAAAGGGGTACATCATAGACAGCAGAATGATATAAATTAAAAAAAAAATAAATAAGGGAAAGATTTTAAGAAGTTTTGAACTGGAAGAAAGCAAGCCTGATTTGGAGAGCATTAGACATCAGCAATTAAATTAAACAAGTAATAGACCTGCTCTAAGCATGCCATTGACTAGACCTGGCATTGATATCATACTGAACACCATCGCAGAGTAGGATTTCAGTTCTCTGACTTCCTAAAATATTTCCTTTAGGCTGTACATGATGTTGCATTTAAAGAAGAAAAAGAGCAAGTTGTTTTTTTTTTTTTTTTTTTTTTTTTTACCTTTCCTGAGCTTTGAAGGAAGGTAAAATTACTTCATTTAGTTTCTCTCCCATGGCTCCCTTCTGGACAGGTTTTAAAAGACACTTTCAAAAGTACTGAGGTTTAATGATCTGACACTGCTTCCACTGAAGTAACTGCTGAAATTCCCATTGACTTCAGGTTCTAAACAAGCTAATGAACAGGGTGAAAAATAAGTACAAGATATGTGAAATTGAAGCTATAATCAATGGGGATTTTCATTTTGGTTCCAGTAGAATAAGGTTTAAAATAAAAGGAGGAGCCAAAATACCCATTTCCTAGATGACTGCCTGGATGCTCAGACTCCTGGTCATTCTGGGTATCAGCACTCTGACCACTTATTTGCTCTCTGCCAATCAATCAAATAGAGAAGGAAATGTCTTGATTTCAATTCAGAAGAGAATGAGACATTTTTGAAATAACAAAAAAAAAATTGCAGTCCTGAGCAAGCCATCTCCACCAGCTCCTTTCCTATATTGGTCTACTTTTTTTTTTTGAACATCCTGGCAGGCATAAGCACAATTTTGTGGGACAGAAAACATGTCAAAATAGGAAATATTTTTATCAAAATAATATTTTATGATGCAGCACTCTTCTTATGATAAGTTTCCTTCCCTGCTGTTTTCATGCCATGACTACACAACACTGATAGTAATAAATGTGAGGTACATAAAAACAGAGAAAATGGAATAAAAATCCTGAAACTTTCTAAAAGCTAATTTCTAATTTTCAAAAGAAGTGAGACATCTTCCTGAAGTACAAATGAAACAAATCTTACAGGTAGATTTATTACTACCTTATTTTTCAGTCCTTGTTAAAACCTCCTGTTTAGTGCCCTCTCTTTCAGGCAGTTACCTAATTTACTACTTTTCATGGTCAGTTGTGTGGCCCGCTTTTATAGCTGTGATGAGACATCTGCCCACCCTTTTAAAATGAATTTTCTCTAGTTACTCAGAGGCAGACAGCAAGTTTGGGATGCTTATGGGCCATTGCATGTGAACATTTAAAGATACAAAAACCAAGCAATTACCTTTTAGTAACGATTAGTACCTTTCAAATGCTTATTGACATGAATTAGACTCTGCACCTCTGCTCTTTTTAGCGATTTGTGTCTATCAACCTGACTAAGAAAATACATATTCTTAATTCAAAATTTCATGTCTGCTTTGAACAATGAATTAAGAAAGAGGAAAACTGCCTTCTGTGGTCATGGCAGGCTAGTGAGTCAAGGAAAGGAGAAGCCTGAAAACATTAAAGAGCATGATACTGAACAAGAGAAGTAAATGTGCTGGATGATTTTTCTTTTTCTTTTTTTTTTTTTTTTTGAATACATGCAAGGAGCTATAAAAAATCAATAATGAATTGGCTCAATAAATAGTTGTATGCAGGATTCATGCCATTGCCTCATTAAAGCATCTGCTGATATTTACCAGCTCACAATGGCACATTTAATGCAAACTGTGTAATTTCTTTCCATATTACCCTTCCAAATAATAGACATTACTCTTAATAGGAATATCAGAAATGAAAAGCCAATAGTAAGTGAAAATTTCACAGTGTTATGGTGCTAAAGTGGTTTCAGCACCAAATTAAAAGTGTTTCCATTTAAAATTTAATGAATATAAACAGACAGTAGAAAGTAGAATAAATTCTGTGCTGGTCAAGCAACGTCCAGTTTTCTTAATCAGCTTCAGGACTGATTTAAATTCTGTCCAACTCAATAGAAGTCCTTCCATTCACTCCACTGGATGGTACCTCTAGTCCTCAATGCTCCAGTGGTATGTGTCTTGGAAATATATTAGATTAGTGATAAAAGTTGTCATGTATCTAAGGGGTCATTTACTTCTCTCTCATGTAAAGAGAGTGATTTTCTGAACATGAATAGACTGGCTTTGTGAATATTAAAAATTACTGTTATGTGCTCCATAATTTATCACTCAAATTGCACCTTCAGCTATATTGGGTATGCTCAAGGATCCTCGAAGACTGTGTGATTAAGTACTCAGTAAGTTAACTAAGAGCCTGGCTTCTCATTTCCTCACATCTGGAGGGATCATTTAAATTTGTCAGATTTATTACTTATTTCTAGAATATTTGCCATGTCATAGCACCTAGGAGTCTGAAGTTACACACCTGGACCTAAACTACTTAATAGTTAATAGGCACAGAACAAAAAAATTCATCTCTACCTCAAGAAACTTCTAGTCAGAGAAGAAGTGAGCCAATGAGTGGCTCCAGCAGGCTCAGAAGTGTGTTGCTGGCTGGTACAATAGGCAGTAGCCTTGGCACTCCTGCAACATACCCATCTGCCTAATTGCTGGTGTGTTTTAATGTAGCTGACATCATGGTAAAGGTGCTTTTCAAAGAGGGTTTGAGGCAGATCAATGAAAGAGCTTTAGGACTGTGTGCAGGGAACACCTCCCATGCCTGAGAATGACAGCTCTGCTTTGAAAGTCTACTAAGAGATGGATTGCAGGCTGGCAGCTGGGGTGATCGGAGTGGGGAGCAAGCCTTCCAGCACTGAATGAGCAATGATAGATTAAATTGTTTTTAAACCGTTTGAGACCCTCAGGTGAATGACACCATATGAATACAAATAATCCTGAAAAGGCAAATGCTGAATATAAAGCTGGCAGTAGTGCTTCTGGAGAAGGCAGGAGGCAGGGCATACACCATGGCTTCCACTGATGCAGGTCTGGTCAGCTTGTTTGTCCTGTGCAAGTGCTTTGTTTCCTATCCTACTTCTTGTTACCTTTAAAAAAATAGAAAAGGAAATAGATTTAATATAGTGAATATATTATTTTTTAAGAGAATGGACTTTCTCCTGAACAAGAATGACAATTCTTGCAGTTTTTATTTGAACTTGTCTTGATTTTATTTCTCAGATGTTTATTTGATCATTAAAATGTAGGCTAGTGAGAATGTGAAGTAAAATCAGTAATGTACCCTGAATTTAAATACATCTTTTGTTTTTAACAATAGTTTTTATTTGTGACCATGGGGAAAAAGGCAATTTAGAAGTCACAGTATGAGTCCTATCCTCCACAATGTGTGTGAAAAGAACAGATTACTCATTTCAAAAGTTCCTGTGCAAATCTTGACAGTTTTGACCTCTATAATCCTCAGGAAACCACACTCACCACACACATTTTCAGAGTCAAGTTGTTCCAGGTGACTCCACTCCCAATCCCAGTAAACTCTGCACCGTACCTTCTCTATACCTTAGGCCAAACCTAAAACAAATTGCTCTGAGCCTTATGGGAAATGAACCTGACTCATGGTTATTCACTCTATAAATAGGCCATTAACTCCAAGGCAAGGGTCTAACATAGATATATGCAATCATTATTATGCTTTTGGCATTATAATTCATGTGCCTGCTATGTAAGCAAATGTGCAGAAAAATGCGTGGGCATATTTTCCGAAATCCCTGCCCTTCTAAAATGAAGGAGGATCTTACTGAAGATTTTAGTAGAAATATATCTCTCATTATTCCTTAAGCTGATTACCACCAGTTGTATTGGTGACAGTTTGCCACCCTCCAAGCTTCCCTGGAAAAGCAGGGTTGATAGATAGCTCTTCCACTACCAACACCACACTTCTGATGTGGTTTTTAATGTGTTTAACAATAATTTCTTTCTCCTGGTAAGATCCTGCGTGCAAGATAAAAGGAATTTAGTGTTTAATGAGGTTGAGAGAATGATGGACTTGACAGGGTTTCAAGTATCAAGCTTTGAGCTGTATAGAGAGGGTCCAGACCTGAGAGAAAATATATACCCATAACTTGCTAATGACTTAGTAGAAATTGTGGGTGCTTGATCTCTTACACAGCCTCCTCTTGTAGCTGTCCCCAGGAAAGCACCAGCTTTGTAGGGCTAAGAGAACAAGCAGTTTGTATAAACCATTACCTATGCAAACTTTTAATTTTCGCTGACAATAAAAGACAGTGGGAAGAAAATAATTAGACTAACCATGCTGAGTGTCCTCATCAAAGAGAAAAAAAAAAATTAACCTAGAAATATGAGTATGGGTTTTTGTTTTTTTTTTCTCAGTTGTAATCTTCAGACTGACAGAAAAGGAGGCAATGAGAAAGCAGAGATTTGTGTCAGACTAGAAGTCCTCATTATCAACTCTCTACCTTGAGATGGAAAAAAGAATTCCTGCAACTCGATTCTTCACAAGTAAACTCTGATTGCTAATTATTTGCTAAATTTCCTGCTGATGTTCCCTGAGTGTAGTCAGGCTTGATGAAAGTTTTTGACGCTTGTCTTGTCAGCAGGAGAGAAGAAAAAGTGTGCCAGCTTAGTTCAGAAAGGACCCTCACTGCTCATCACTTACATTTTCACTGAACATGCATTGACATTTGTCTGCCACCAGTTCACAGCATCCCATCCACTTTCCTTCATCATGGACTTTTTAAGTACATCTGCTCAGCTTCTCTAAAAATGTATAGCAATAAAAAAATCTAAAGACAAGAAAAACTGGTATCATGTTACAGTCTCAAGAAAAGAGGACAACTTGCATGTCAGAAAACTATTGTGACAGGTATTAATACAGTGACTTTTACCTGTCTATCACCTCTGCTTGCACTCGTAAGCCAAACTAAAAGTAGTAAATTGTCACTGTATGGTGTTATTTAGTCTTTGGTATTCAGATGTTTCCCAGCACATTGTTATCTGGGAAACTGCTAGGACTGTATTTCCAGTACTTCTGAAAAAGTACGATACACCTACATAGAGAGGTGCCTGTGGTATCAGAGAGAGGTCAGTTCTTCAATGACACTGGATGATAACTGCAAAATTGCATAGGAGGAGCAGGGACTGGAATCTTGGTTTTTTGTGCCACAGAGAGGCCCCTGTACAATTTAAATACATTCATAATCACACCTGGTCTCCTCTTCCCTCCTGGTGAGTATTATTTCATGTCATGTGGAAGGGTTTTAATGGAAGAAAAATTAAAAGAAATTTCTTGTCTTCTCATTTTATGGCAACTACCATAATTAGTTGATAGCCTCACAGTTATCACTTCCTGGGAAAAAGAAGAACCAGTATTTTGGGGGTTGTGTGAGAAATTGTCTAGGCAGAGTTAACACCTATAAATCCATGGGCCCTGATGGGATGCACCTACAGGTAATGAGGGAGCTGGCAGATGTTGCTTTGCTGCTCTCTATTATCTTTGAAAAATTGTGGAGAATGGGAGAGGTGCCTGATGACTGCAAGAAGGCCAGTGTTACTTTCATCTTCAAAAAGGACAAGAAGGAGGACCTGGAAAACTGCCAGATAGTCAGCCTCACTTCCATACTTGGAAAGACGATAAAGCAGGTCATTCTGGAGGTCATCACCAGGCATGTAAAAGAAAAGGTCATCAGGAGTAGTCAACATGGATTCACCAAAGAGCCGTCATGCTTGACCAATCTGATAGCCTTCTGTCATGACATGGCAGGATGGATTGATGAGGGGAGTCAACTGGACCTTGTCTACCTTGACTTCATCAAAGCTTTTGGCACCCTTTCCCATGGCAATCTCATAGGTAAACTCAGGAAATGTGGATTAGATGAATGTGCAGTGAGGTGGA
Source organism: Xenops minutus (assembly GCA_035221455.1). Lineage (NCBI taxonomy): Eukaryota > Metazoa > Chordata > Aves > Passeriformes > Furnariidae > Xenops > Xenops minutus. Next base: position 59,134,477 of record JAWWEE010000122.1, on the reverse strand, counting down.
TCAAGAACTGGCTGAATGGCAGAGCTCAGAGGGTTGTGATCCACAGAGTAGAATCCAGTTGGAGGTCTGTAGTCAGTGGCATTCCCCAGGGATCAGTTCTGAATCCAGCCTTATTCAACTGGTTTGTCAAGGACCTGGAGGAAGGTGTAGAATGTACTCTCAGCAAGTCTGCTGATGACACAAAACTGGGGGAGAGACTGATACACCTGAAGGCTGTGCTGCCACTCAGTGGGACCCTGACAGGCTGGAGAGTTCAGTGGAGAGAACCTAATGACGTTCAACAAGGGCGAGTGTAGGGTCATGCACCTGGGGAAGAATAACCCCAAGCACCAGTAGTCTGGGGGCTGACCTAGAGAGGAGCTCTGCTGAGAAGGACCTGGTGGTATTGATGGATGACAAGCTGACTATGAGCCAGCAGTGTGCCCTTGTGGCCAGGAGGGCCGATAGTATCCCCAGGGTGCATTGGGAAGAGTGTGGCCAGGAGGTAGAGGGAGGTGATCCTCCCTCTCAGTTTGGCCCCAGTGAGGCCACATCTGGAACACTGTGTCCAGTTCTGGGCTCCTTGGTACAAGAAAGACAAGGAACTACTGAACTGGGTCCAGTGGAAGCCACAAAGATAATGAGGGGTCTGGAGCATCTCTCTTATGAGGAGAGACTGCAGGAGCTGGGCCTGTTTAGTTTAGAGAAGAAAAGATTCAGAGGGGATCTCATCTCAGTGCATTGTAAATACCTCAAAGGCCGGTGCCAAGAGGATGATGCCAGACTCTTTTCAGTGGTATCCAGTGACAAGACAAGGAGCAATGACCATAAGCTAAAACACAAGAAGTTCCACCTCAACATGAGGAAGAACTTTTTTATATTAAGGGTGGCAGAGCACTGGAAGGGGCTGCCCAGGGAGCTGGTGGAGTCTCCCTCTCTGGAGACATCCAAGACCCACCTGGATGTCTTCCTGTGTCACCTGCTCTAGGTGTCTGTGCCGTGGCAGGGGAGTTTGCCTAGATGATCTCCAGAGGTCCCTTCTAACCCTGACGATTCTATGATTCCGTGAACCTTTTATCTTGTGCTTGAAGTTATTAATGGATATGAAGATGTATAGATTTATCGATGTGCTATTTTTGCTGTCACATGTGAAATACTTACAAAGTAGGAGAGTGTAAGAGGGTGGTGTGGTGGGGTGCTGTTAGAACTGAATGTCTAACTGCAGGCTTGGAAAGCATGATGATGATTGGTACTCAAAAAACTAATCTTCCATCTCTTCAGCAGAATCTCTGCAATATTGCTGTTAAATACTTTGGACAAGATTATTGTGGTGAATCTTACCACATGGTTTTATGGTTTACCTAAATAGGATGCATGAAAGAGCTGAATAAGAGCAGAATATTAAAAATATCAGCAAAATGAAAATCCAGTGAAATACAAACATGCTTAGTTTTTAATCAATACCAGATTTTACCAAAGTAAAATGTATGTATTGTCCTTAAACACATTTTAGCAAAATATGGTATTTGTTACAGATATCTACAATTAAGAGATGTTTCCAGCTCTTGAAAGTCTGTGTACTTTTCTTTTGAATGGTTTTTGAGTCTCACTGTGCCAGCTTGTGCTAGCAAGTGATACGCTGTTGACAGATGGAGTCCAAACAGTTTTCAGAATTGATTGCATGGAGAAATCAAGAGACACCCTCTAGTGATGGTTATTTTCTCTTGCAGAAGCTCATTTTCCAAGAATAAACAGAACAACACAGTAGTCCTCTGAGAAGAAAAGTAGCTGTTAGTTCCCCTCTGTGAAAAATGTTTTCTTTTCCAAAGTATTTTGCTCTTTTCCTTGTTCTGTTTCTGAAATCCCTGTAATTCTATAAATTTTTTTGTAATGAAGTGAAAAGTATTGTATGTGGCATTCTGAAAAGACTGTATCATTGGTTTACTTAACTGCAGTATAATTTATCCATCTGGGTTTTATTTTAATTATATCCTACGTTTTGAGAAAGATTACACCTTGAGCTGAAGTCCTTGTATGTATATTCAAAACTTATTTTAATTCCTCCCACCCCCAAGGGACTCAGTCTGACAGATTTATGAATAATGTAAATTTCTATCTTCTATGTATTAAGGTTTTGAATATGCTGACCCTACTGTTTGCTATTGTGTTGCCAAGTCATAAAGTAAAAGTAGATTTGAGTTCCTCACTCCGTTGTTAGGGTGGTCACCTGTGTATGAATTTCTGATTATCAATGTCTTGCCAAATGATGACTAACCATTAAAAAAATAAAATACCATATCCCACAATTTTTCAGGTGCCACTGAAGAATTCTATATTGACTGTTTGTTCCACTATCTTGTTTTGTTCTTGCTTTAATGCCAGTGGTAATACATTGCGTCCAGGCCTTTTTAGTTTGTTGTAGTTATTAACAGATTATGTTACATTTGTGGTGTTAAAAGCATACATACCCCACACCCCTTTTTTTGAAAAAGAAACTGTATTTTAATACAAGTAGGAAATAGGTAATGTTTGTGGAATTACCCGTTTGTGATGTCCCTCAAATACATGGTTTATTTTATGGTGGCATGGAATGATTATTGGCTCATTCTCGGCCCACTATGGCAAACTTATCTTGAAACATGTCCATCAGCTACTTCTTCATTGAATGTTTAACATAGTCTCTGTACCAGTCTGTCAAACATTCAGTCAGTCCCTACTATTTTTTAATGCAGTCTGCAGAAATTCATTATTTTACTATAATCAAATTATGTGTGTTCTTAATGACTGTTAATGGAATTACTTAGCTGTATGTCAGTCCGCTAGTCAGACTAATATGAAAGAGTTTCAAAAGAATTGCTTCACATAGGAAGCCCATGTCTGATAGTTATTCCCTTGTGAAGCCAGCACAACTGCAGTGTTCCTGAACCTTTTTCTTCATGGTTTTTTGTTGTTGTTGTTTGGTTGGTTTTTTTTTTAATTTGTATAGTTATTTGGTTGCAGTTTTTGGAGTGTCTTACTGTGCAATGATTGTATCCATGAATAATACAACAGTGTTTCTAGGACCTAATGCTCAAAGCTACCATTCCCTGTGTTCATTCAGATGCTTCATCACTGTCTATGTGCTTTCCCTCATGCCTGGTTTCTACATCCTGTTGAGATACTTGCAGCAGTTCTGGATCTGCTTCTGTGCAGAGAGCTTTGAAGCCAAACACAGATCTAGTGGGTTTGGCTCCTCTGAGTGCAGGAGAAATCAAAGGAGAACACTTATAGATGATATTTTCAGGTTCTCATTTGGCCCTTGTTTCAGTTTGACTATTCAGCATGCTTACTAGATCTGCCTGAAGTAAGATATGGAGCCATTGTAGGATAATGATTCTTCCAATGTAAATCATAGTGTGATTTTTTTGGATACAGGCTTGTAATGGTGATCCTTCTAAGTGATTAGTTTTAAGTCTTTCACTTCAAAAATATACCTTGAAGTTAAGCACAAGTTAGTTGGCTGTAGAACCCTTTCACAGAAGCAGTATGAAAGTGTATGTCCAGAGAAATAAAATAGCAAATGCATTTTTTATGTGGTCCGTTTTTCAAGGAACTACAGGATCCCACAGTAATCAATGCAGGCAATCAATTTTACTGCAACTACCAAAGCCTTAAAATGTTTTTCATTATGTATAGAAAAGATAATTACCCTGTTTTCTCAAGGAACTGATTAATCCATAAAGAATTCTGCATACAGAGCATGAATTCTGATGCTTTAAGAGGTGCTTAAAGTAGCAACAGATGGTTTCTGCCCTAATTTTGCATGTTTACGCTGTTCACTTTAACCTGGCATGTCTGGAAATGTTTACAGACAATTTTCAAGTATTTCATAAAATCAAAAACAGGTTCTAATCTATTGCTTTCTAGTTTTCATTTGTCAGAATGGAATTGAAATGAAGTGTTTGCTGCAATAAAATACACTATGTTTTTGCATGCCAACTGAACAGAATGCAATGGTAGAAGAAATTCACAAGAGAAAAATCAAAAAGTAACTTTAGACTAACTTCTCCCTTTAAGTAATTTTATCTAAATCTTGATACTTGGTTTTGATGGGGTTTTTTTGGTCGATTACTTTTCTTTCAAGTGTTGTATTTTTTTGTTTGTTTGTTTTGCACTAGTGAAGGTTCCATAGCTGTTTAAGGGACTTAGTTCCAGTGCTAGAATACTCCAAAAGTTAAAAAGTTTTTTCCAGTGTGTACCCACCTTTCGTATTGCAGTTAAAGTCCATCATTTCCATCTCCAGAAGACAGAGCCTTTTTTCTCTGGGCCAGAATCATTTGTGGGCCTGAAGCTGTAAAAGTTGTTGAAGTTTTTTCTCAATTCCAAAAACTTTTCAAATTCTAGCTTTGAGCAAATGTGACTTCTGACAGTTCTTGCCTGCATGTTTTATGCACAGATAAACATTATTCCACCATTCAAACCATTAATAAATGTTCTAAAGGCAGTAGATTGAGGTAGACCCTGAAAAATTCCTGCCCAGTAGCAGGTTTGAAATTATTAACTGTGACTTGCTTATTTTTTTAAATGTGATTTTCCAGTGATTTGTATGTGCCCTCTTCCCCCATCCACCCTGTCATTCCATGAAAATATTTCCTACTGAGAGATACTTTCTAGACAGCATGCTCAAGTGTTGAGATGTATGCATTATCTGATATTCACAAAAATGGGTAGAATATATGTTAAAGAACATTAAGTTGGCTTGATAGGTTTTAATCCTGGCTAATCTAGGCCTTCTGTTGCTTATTATTTTACAGTCTTTGAAGTATTTACAAATAGGCTGAATATTTTTTTGTAGGGTTGAAGTTAGACTGATATGTTTATGCTTCTGCAGCTCACTCTTTCTTAAAAAAGACACTTGCCTGGGAGTTTGGAACTTGCCTGTTCTCCACAGTTTCTCAGAATCACTGACAGTTCTGGCTTTGCTGCAGCCAGTTCTTTATTGGAACCCCTACAATGGTGGTTTTTAATTAGCTCGGTCTGATAAATATTTGTCTAGTTCTTGTCCTCTGTTTTGTCAGTAATTCTTACCCAGTTCTTACTCATTCTGCATTCCTTGCTGGAAAAGACAAAATGCAAATATGTTTTTCTGTGTATTGTCTCTTAGTGTCTCTACTGATTACTTGCTTATTTATGTCTCTACTATTCCTCTTGGAAAGGAAGTGGTTATGCTTGCTTTTACATGTCTCATGCTAGTGATACTCACTTCGAGTCTTGTTCATTCTTTTGAAAGTTTCCAAATACAATGAATTTGGGGTTTTTTTAACAATACAGGCAGTAAGTTGTGGAATTTGGAAAGGTTAGGATTCTCCAAAATTTTTTTATGTTTCTGAGTAGAAGCAGTTGTAGTGGGGTTTACCTTAATGTATTTTGTTGTTTGTTTTAAAGGACAGTGGACTAAGGTTATCCTAGAAATTAGATTGCACTTTGACTTTGGCATAGTAGGTAGCCTTTAAATGTTTAAGTTGTGTATTCAACATACAGTATTTTCTGCTGTCAGTAAAGCTCTTGGAATAATATTGAATCAGCCATTATGTGATATATGTTGCGTGACATTACCACTCCTAAGCCCTTACCCTTTGCTGTTTCATCTCCCTTTCATGAATTTAATGCCTTATATAAACCTGAAATCACCCTTTACTTAAGACATTGGCAAACAATGTTCTCTTATAAGGGCAAAGGCTCAAGGAACAGACAGGTAATGTAATTCTGTAAGTGGTTATAACTGGAAAAACTTAGTTATGTAGAATGTTATGTGTTCCCAGATTAAAAATTAAAGAAAAAGCCACCACAAAGCACCTGTGCAAAAAGAGCTGCAGTTTCCTACTGATAGTCATCTTAGAGTTATTCCAGTTAAAGGGCCAGTGTGTTCTGTGTGGACTGATGGACTGACTTCTGGAAATAAAAGCTAGTTATAAATGTTTTGGAGAAAAAAAAATCTGAGGATTCCATGGATAAGATGGGATGTAAATCATTTCTCTTTAAAAGGTTAATATTGCATGTATCAGTTGAAGTTTCAGTAAGCTCCTGAGAATTTCCAGGTGAACTCCAGGGCTCCAGTGAGACTCAAAAGGTTGGTGCAGTGGGGAGATAGTTACATAGGTAGGATCAGTTTGGATAATGAAGAAATTAGGTGTTTCAAAAAGAAAAGTCCTTAAGTGATGACATTCCAAACGTGTATAAACCCATGTTTTCAACTAAAAATTTTCTGAAATCTTTTTATAAAGAGAGGATAAACATGAGTCTTGTACAGTCATAGTGCAATCAAAGAGAAGGAGATGGGTACCTTCTCAAAATACTGTGCAGACGACAACCATAATTGAGTTTAATACATAAAACTGGTAGAAGTATTGCCATTTGCTTACGCATAGAATCTCCTTTACATTGTACATTTAAAATGGTTTTCATTTGTGTTTGCATGAGATGATAAGTTGTAGGTGTCCACTCCTTTGTGTATCTGACCACAAAAATGAAACTTCTCTGTAAACAACTGGATAATTATTCTTTTTTTTTATTTGGGTATCAGGGAATGTGGTAGGGTACAAGATCACCTTACTAATATTTACTGAATCTGTGTGAAGAAATCATAATCTAAGAGAATTAGGTAAGTGAAGGATTAGGGGAAGGAATGCCATCAGTCCTTCAAAGGAAAAAGTGGCCCTGATAAGTTTTGATTCTCAAAAATGTGTTCACATTTAGAGTTAAAAGCCTGGGCTTTTGGGGGAGCAGCAATTAAAAGGCTGCAACAAGCAGTAATTCTCCTTTTCCATAATCACATGATTGCCCAAGTCAGTGTCCAAACTAGGTATTTACTGTCTATCAAAAAGTCTCATATGCCACTGATTTAAAATTCAGATTTCTGTGTTTCACAGGATCAGCAGAGAGTATTTGATCCTAAAGGATGTAGAGTTCTGATGAATTCTTTGGGTTGGAGGGTGGGATGTGCAATTTTTTTGTTTGGCTGTTTGTAAACAACCTCAGGAATACAGTTCTAGTGGTGACCTCTAGCTGGTTCTAACACTCCTGATCATAACCCTTTGAGCCTAACAGTTCAGCCAGATTTCAGTCTACCTACATACATTGTCCACATTTCATTAGTGTCTCTCTAAGTATGTTGCAGGGAACAGTGATAAACAGCATGCACTGCTTTCCCCTCACCCACTAATTCAATTGTCGTATCGTAGAAAATTGTCTCATCGATCAGGTAGAAGTTTATCCCCTTCATAAATCCGTGGTGATGACTCTTGAGTTTTTTTAACATCTTTGGCAGTGGTCTAGGATTATTTTTGCTCTATCGCCTTCCTGGGCATCAAGATGAGGCTGACCAGCCTGTAATTCCCCAGATTTCCCTCCTTGAAGGCAGGAGTCATCCTCAGGAACCACCCGTGGTTATCACCATCATCTTTTAAAGATAATTTAGAGTGACCTTGAGGTGACATTGACCAGCTCCCTTGGCACTCACGGGAGCATCTCATTAGGACCGTTAGGCTTGCACATGCGCAATTTGTTTGAATATGGCCTTATGTGATCTTCCTCTACTGAGGTAACTTTTTGTCACCCCAGGCTTTGCTGCTGGTCTCTGGGCCTTGGTATTTCTTAGGGCAGTAAAAACTGCAATGAAGCACTGATTACTTGGGTCATTTCTGAGTTCCCTGTCACCTGGTCCCCTACCCGCTTCAACAGCAGGTAGCCAATTTTCCTAATCTTTTTTCTACTAATTCACCAGTAATATTCCACACTGTTGGCCACTGCATCCATTGCCAGATTCAAGTCCACGTGGGCTTTCCTAAGCCCATTCCTGCATGTTCTGAGAGTGTCATAATATTTCTTCCAGATCACCTTTCCCTGTTTACATCTCTAGTAAGTTTTCTTTTTGTGTGAGTTGAGTTCATCCGTGTAGTCTCCTAAGAGTCTTGTTTGACGCCCTGAGTATGTGGACAGACTGCTTTTCAGCTTGGAGGTGGGGATGTGTTGATTCCAGAGAGGCAGTCTGTAAGGACTGAATTCCAAACATCTAATTTGTTAATATTTTCTCATGCAGGTTCTCTTTGGACATGGGACTCCTGTATAGATGGTTTTATTTTACATATATTTCTTTCAGAAAATACTTAATTTAAGCATGTTACCATGTCTTCTCTGTTTCAGAGTTGCCACCTGTTCCTTCTACGTCAAGGACAGGCTTTGCAGAGCTTTCTGTTAGACAACGAATGAGAGAGAAACTAAAAGCAGCAAAGGTGAGAATCCTTCAGAAGTCCTGTTTGGTTGACCTCAATCTTATAAGTACCACCCAGTTCATTTTACTTGCTTTCTGCAATGTGAATCTGAGTTAACTCCTTTTTTATTTCTAATGCCAAAATAATACTCAGTTCATCTGTTCTTTTTGGTATTGTTGTATTTTTTTTCTAAAGTTTATATTGAATTTATTTGTAATAACATAAAAGGTATCACTGTTTTATAATTCAAATTATACAATCATTACAAGATCCCTCTGTGTTTTTTGTCAAAAAATTTCTGACACTTTTTTGAAATCAATGGATTTCTTTGTAAGTTTACTATGCAGTTTAATAAGGGGTATTAATATCTAAGTCTGTAAAATCACTTAAGCTGATTATATATAAAAGATTCTGTCCCTAACAAAAACATGACTAAGTTGTTTAGTTCCTTGAAATTATTGTAGTTTTAATCTTATTCTATTTCTATTATAGCTAAGCATTCTTTTCATTTGTTTGCTTAGTCCAAAGCTGAAATGACTTTATCACAAGAAGACCCCAGTCCACAACCAAGGCATTTAAAGGGCATCAGAGAAAGAAAACCAGAAGTCAGACTGGGTAAAGTGGTAAGAAAGTTCATTGTGTCTTGCTATGTGAAACATGAAATAAATCAAAGACTACACAGTCTTGGAGCTCAATTTCATTGCTCAAAATGATACTACTGTTTGAATTAGTAACCAAGAAAGAATTTTTCAGATTATTGCTTTTGTTGTATATACTTAATAACAATAATTTGTTTTCATTGTAGTATAGACATGTGAAACTTCTGTCATTTAGAGGTTCATGACTTCTGTTGCTTAAGATGCCTTGAAGTATTTCAAATTTACCATAACAGAAAGGACTGCTGTATTACAGCTTTACATAAATTTGCACAGTATAACTGCTAAATGCTGGATATTAACTTTATGTCATTGTACTGTATTTCCTTGTTACTATTTTATATTGAAATTTTTTAGCATAAGCATGTTCTTTGTTAGAAAATGAATTTTGTATTAAAAAAATAACAAACGCTCTGTCTGTGCAGAACTTGCACTCATATTCTTCAAAATTCACAAAGAGATTTCTTGCCTGTAGAAAATGTGTGCCCAGGAAATAGCAGCATGTAGCAGTAATGCTTTTATCTGGAATTCCAAACAATATAAATTAGCCTGGCTAAATTGCTTGTCTAGGGGAGAATACCTTTTTGTGTAGGTTGAGGGTAGTTTTTTGACAGTATTATGTTATAATAAGTAATCGTTACTGATTTCATTTAAGTAGTACTGTTTTAATATGTTTAAATTAGGAAAATGCAGAGATTATATCCTTATTAGAGTTATTAATTTTATATAAAGCGTATCTGAAACCTTCCAGGTGTTGGCTTTGTTTCCTGTACTTATTTACTCACATATGAGTTATTGTTTTGTTGTTAAACAAGTAGCCATCAGCTTCACAGGGTTTGAGATTTTCATTTTGCTATTTTTATTTTGAAGCTTAGGTGGAATAGTTGTAAGCTTGAGAAGTGTCTTCCTTTAATCTAACAATTCAGGCCACAAGAAGGGAAAACAGATAGAATGGTAGGTATGTTTATGTTGGCCGAGACTGATGAAAATCACTTTGAAGCATTTAAATGAACTTGACGAAGCAGCCTCAGAAGCAATGACATTTGCAGTGATCTGTGTGTAGGGACAGATAAGGCTTCAGAAAACTGGGGGTGGATAACCATGCTACTGCCTTTCTTGAAAAGACAGAAGAATATCACCCATGGAGTTTGAGAGTAGCCTAGCAATAATTATTTGAGACAGAATAAAGCAAATAATCCAAGAATAAAACAAATAATCAGTGCCTGCTAGCAGCGCCCCTGACACTGCTGCCCAGCCTGGGCTGTCTGCCAGCCCCTTATTTGCAGAGGGGAAGATTTCCCATTGCTGACCCATTTCTTCCCCTCTGGAGATCAGCATGTGGCTGCTTGTGTTCAGGAGTGCAGAAAAAATGATCCCATCACCAGTGAAGACAGTAAGTTATCATTTAGGCAATGAACCATTTCTTGATATTCTACAGTCTATTTCTTGACCCAAAGGAATTAAGTAATAGTTGGATGTACCCTTTTTAAATAATTCTAAAATCAATTTGTTACCACAGTGACTGTGTTTCTCTTTTGTTATTTTTTTTTTCTAAAAAATACAGTATCTAAAAACTGTATTCAACTTTGTGGGTTTTTTTGTTGTTTGTTTGTTTGGGGTTTTTTTGTGGTTCAGTAAATGTATGCTAAAACTTATGTATATCTTTTTATGCAGTCTGGTAATGATAAATTTAGGGAGATGCGAGAGGATGAATCCCAGTTACCACCAAAAGTAAAGTTTCGTGATTCTGTAAAAAAGCTTAAGCAAAAGTCAACAGTAAGTACCAATTTCTTCATTTCAATAACTCATAATAATTTAAACACTATATGACTTCATGATTCTGTTTGAAGAAGCAGACAGAATTCAGTCTTAAGCAATGAAGAGGGTTTTATTTAATTTGAAATTTCACAGTGTATGCCAACAATTGAAGTATATAAAGGAAACCTTCATCAAATATAAGAATGTCTTTGGGTCATTTGATTAAAAAAAAAATCAAGTAAATCCATCTGGACACAATTGCTGGAGCTTGCAGGGAAAATGTTTCTTCTCTTTAAATCCTTTTTATTGAATGACACCAGTTTATAGCATTTTACAGATTAATATGTTGATATTTATTAACCACAAAACACTGTTTTGTTTTTCTTTATTAGAGGACTTATCCTAAAGCTAAAGGGTCCTGGGTCCTTCAGAGGCAAGAGGCCACAAGAAATTTCTCTTCATATCATTCAGCTGGATATCCACATGATGGTCAAAATTTAAACTTTGGTGTTTCTGATTCACAAAGTCTTTATATTTTAAACAATAAGTATGTTTAAATTAAACCATTTTAGTAAAACATTGCAAGAAGTATTTAATGAAATTATAGTATACCAATAGAGAAAGTTTCATGTATTATTTACAAATCTTAACTAGCTTCAGCATTTGGGTGAGTTCTCCTTGAGATAAAATAATTACTATCCTGTCACTAGTGTTTATACATGCTACTTTTCATATTATTAATGGAAAAAGTTATTCACTTACCCTAATGTTTTTATAAATGCCATATTAAAACATCTTTGTCTTCTTTTCCTAGTTTCAGAACGATTTTCCTTCTGAGGAGGAAGCATATAATTTCTTTACCTTCAATTTTGATGCTGGACCAGAGAATGTGAAAGCTGGAGCCAGGAAAAGGAATGGATTAAATGAAGAAGATGAGACAGAAGGGGAATGTGTAGAAACCCATGAAGATGAACAGGAGGAGGATGAAATGGTCTGAACTACAAGATAAATGCTTATATTTTTATTTAGACTGCTTGAACTAATTTTGATACAAAATGGCAACTTTTGTTTCCTTAAAAATTCTGAAACTATGCTTTCTTAGGAAACTTTCTTAAAAAATGGCAAACTAACAGAGGTGTTTGCACTTAACCTGTAGGAGGAAGATGCATGCCTAGTTAAAGATGATGATTTATTCATGGGGCAGACAGATGAAGATCTTGTAGTAATGAAACCTGCTGAATGTGAAAGCTACTCTGAACAACTGAAAAGGGAAAAAGAATTTCTCTTCATTCCCAGCATGCTAAGAGGTGTGAAGGTTGTGCTTATCCATTTTGTTCCTGGATTTTGCATAGCATGGCACCCTTTGATCTGCTGAATAAATCTTGTATCGACTGTGTCTGGCAGTAGGGCAATACTTAATTCTGACTCTCTGACACTGATCAACCAGGGAAATCTGAAAACCTCTGACAGAATGGATTAACTAGGAGCAGGCACACCTCAGTGGGTCATCAGCTGGTATACTCACAGGTGTGCTCAGGGCACACCAGCTGCTCTGTGGTAACTACCTCAGTGCTGCCCGTAGGAACTGCAAGATCCTGGCTCCTCTTCCACGGGGGTTTACCTGTTACGGTGTTTAACATATGCAGCAGGTTACTGGGTACACGCATTTAGGTACTAAGGTGGCTAGTGCACTGTACATTATGACTTACACTATTTATTTGCTTGGCTATATCTGCAATTTTTTCTGTGTAGCAAGTTTGTCATGAGTCATGTAAGTAACATAAGATTTTTTGTGATACACGGGGCCCTTTTCACAAAATCTGATTTTTATGAATTAGGAATAGTTAGACAACACTGATCATGTCTATGACGTTTTTGCCTTATTCCCATAGAACTGTAAAGTCCTAAGAATTGCTTTGTAATATCACTTGCTATTTCATATTTGAACTGGAAGAAACAGAAGCTAGTTTCTCAGTGGTCTCTGCCAGAACAGTATTGGTACAGCTTGTAATGCAATGCCAAACTATTTGACATTGGGTGTCTCTGTTTTTTCGTGTCTTGTAATTTAGTTCTGACTGCTTCCAGTGTGATCCACTGTATTCTGAGTTAGAGGATAACTTTCATTGTAACCCTCAATATAATCCTTCCCTGTGTCGAGATTATTTCACTGTATGTGTGAGCTCAGTGTTTTTGAAGAAGCAGTCTTGCAGGCAGGCTTTAAAGAATTCCACCTGCTGTTATTGGGCTGATATAACTTTTTATGTGTGTTCTGTATCTTGTATGAGAGTAGTTTAAGCAAACTATTAATAGTAGTTCAGATTAATCTTAATTAAAGTTTCATTTTCTATTAGAAGGGCTTAGAAATACTTCTCTAGTCAGTTGCTGCGAAAAGGTTTTTTACAGTCGTGCAACCATTAAAACTGAACTTCACTAAATAACTTGAAGTATTTTTTGGTGAGGAAATTATTAGTTATCAGTTCTAAAGATTTGTGACATTTTCATGAGAAATTTAAACTGTGGATGTGTCCTGATTAAGAAAAGGACCTATTTTGGTTATATATTTATTTATGTTTTTCCTATGTAGGGAAGTATTTTTGACAGCATGCTTAATAAGCAGGGTCATTAATTTTAAGAATTGCATAGGCTCCTAGAGAAATAACAAGCTAGAACTACAGTTATAAAATATTTTGCATGGTTTTCACTTTAATTTCTTGTTAGTACCTGCTTCTGAGAAGATGGCTGGAAATGTCCAGCCTAGGTACCTTGAAGATGAAGGTCTTTATACAGGAGAAAGGCCCTTCGTATCACAGTCTAATCAAAATATTTTAGAAAACAGAATACTCAGACAGGAGCAAGTAAGTCACTGCTACCTTCTTAGTTGTCATTTTTATTTATCAGTATTTTATTTTATTGTAGTTGAATAAGTGGACAGTCATGCTAATATGGGGCTTTCACCTTTAAAATGTTTAGCAATGTCAGATGTTGGGAAATACAGATTTTTGTAGGAGTGTGTTCTTGGTGTAACCCAATTGTCAGAGCACCAGACTGGGTCTTAGAAAACTTATGTCTTAGCTCTGCTTGTAGCCTGCTGGGGAACAGATTACTGATCAGACTGTAAGTCTAATGAAAAATTGGTATAGATTATCTGGAAAGGTTTTAGAATCCTTTCAGATTTTTAAGAGTGTTTTACAGAAACACTTGGGAAGCTGCCTTAGATATGTTTTGTCTTGCTACATTATTCTCCTATACATGGTAAAATGTGTATAGTTCAGTATGGATTTAAGCTCCTATGCAGCAACTGCCCTTTGTATTCTTTTGTCATTCTATGTATTCTTTGTGGGCTAGCAGAGGTACTTTTGTGTATCAGATTGGGAGTATTTGGATATAAAATTTTTAACTGGCCAGCTTCAACCCAGTTAGTTTTCTGTTTTGCTTCATGGTTACAACATCAACATTTGGTTCTATGGTCAGATTAAATCGGGTGTGGAAATAAGAGGGCAGGGCAACATCTTTGGGCAGCTGCACTGGTTTAAGCTGTATTTGAATCCTGGTAATGAGAACAGAGGGATGAATTAGGACAAAGTTCAACAAGGGAAGCCATGAATACAATTGGTCTGTAAGATACTTACCTCATGTGCTTTCACAGATGCTGTTTAATAGTTCAGGTTGTAGACTGGAAGACTTGAGAGATGCTTTGATAAATTATCTGAACTGTCATTTAGGTCTTGTGTAAAACAAGACTTAAAATTATTTCGGTTTTAGTAATTAAGAAAATAACGTTTTAATAAGTGATGTGTTTTTTTACCCTCTTTAAAATCTGTAGCACTGAATTTTGAAAGGAAAAAATCAGTATACTTAAAGTTTGAGCAATGTCTTTGTCTTTTGATTTCAAAACTTGCCTATGGTATATTTCAAGATTTCGTTTTGATGTCTTAGGAAAGTTTTGGTTATTTCAGTCACATACAATTTATAGTCACCTTTTATTCTGTATTGTTTTCATAAGAATTATAATTTGCAAGTAATTTCTGTAAAAAGTAAGAAACAATATAAAATTATGTTTTGCTTTACAGGGGAAAGAATGGTTTGGTGAGGATGGCAAAATCTTAGCATTGCCTCATCCCATTAAACAGTCTTCTACTAGGCCTCCAATATTCTCACTTGAAGAAGGTGTTGCACCAGAACTTGAAACAGTGTATAGAAAGGTAGGCATCTTTCATATATGTGGAAATATATGACCCAGTATTCCAGTTCTTCTGCACCAGAAACCCTGGTGACCTGAAGGTTTTTGTGCTAAGAACTATGACTATTGACAACTTTTTGTGATTCCACAACTGTTCTTTAAATGTACTGTACATTTTCAAGTATATTCCACCTGTTTTTTTTTCCGTAAAAATGAACAGGATGAAGCATTTGGCTGGCAGTACTAGTTGAAATAGTAAAGTGTCAGTCCACAACAGAGTCACTAGGGTCTCTATGAGGCATTTTTGGATATTCTCATACCAAAGTAGGGTAGCTCCTATATTAGTAGACAGACCTGGTCATCAGCAGCTGAAGAGAAATAATTGAAGAGCATGTGCATGGTGGTTATTTTATGGTGATTAAACTCTTTGTGTGGAGTTTGCTCATGTAGACAGCATCTAGTTTTGAGTTATGTAGCACCAATTCAGATATATTTGAGGGGTTGTGGGGTTTTGTTGGGGTTTTTTCTTTGTTGTTTTTCTTCTTTGGTTGCTTTATTTTCTTTGCAGGTTTTGTTACTGTTTTTCCCTCAGTCACAGCATACCTCCCTTGGTAAACAACAGTTGCAATCAGTACAAATCAAAATAAATTTCAATTAAAACAATTCAGCAAGCTTGAAGCAAGCTTTAATTGTTCTGCTTGTTAGCACTCTATTATCCTCTTGGAAAAACTGACTTTTAAGACTTTAACATAGATTGCTCTTTTGGGACACATGAGTGTTTCTGATTGTTGCTGTTGATAAAGATTTAAATGTGGTCCTTTAATTGATACTCGTTATAAATATGCAATTCACAGGTTGCATCCAGTACCACAAATCTATGCAGGGTGTTTCTGCAGGCAGGAAAAGTTTACTGCTTAGATCTTGTAAAGACAGGCCAAGAGACTGTATATTTTAAGAATCCTGTGTTTGCATGAACAGTGACATGTAAATATCCAAATCACTGTGGTAAGTAAGACACTGAGCTTAGGGGTCCTTTATGGGCAGAGAAGTAGTTAAAGCATAAGAAATTCAAAGTTGTCATTTTTGTGACAGATTATATGGTATTAAACATTTTGATGAGAAACTGACTGTGGAAGGATCAAGTGGACATGTGTTGCATGGCCATTTATATCAGTCTTGTAAAAGAGCTTTGCAGCACCTGAATTCCTCTCTTAATCCCCCTTTTTCCCATTCTCAGAAAGGGACTGCAACAAACACTATGCAACTGATGATTTCATCTCTTATGGTACCAGAATATCTCTGATGAATCTCTTCTGAAGGATTCTAATATGGGAGCAGCAGTAGTCAGGCTGAAAGCAGTGTTAATTCTCTTCTGATTTCTATACCTTGAGAATGTAAACCATCGGTTGCAGCGCATTGAAGCAGACTTTTTAAGCTTTGTTGCTGAATGCTTTCTTTGGACTTTATTGTTCTGAATTTTCCTGGTGTTCGAATGGGGAAGGAAATAACATACTTCCTCATCTGCATAATCCAAATGGTCTACAAGAAGAGCTGTTTATTCTAGAACTCAAATCTAAAAGTAAATAAAGCAATACTAAACACACAGATAAAAAAAGAACTCTTCTTTTTCTAATTCAGTGTCATTGTCTTCATTGATGAGCAAAACCTTCAGTACAGGCAGATGACTTCTTATTTCAGCCTCATATGGGCTATAAAAATTCTCTCGTGTAGAATACATGGATAGTTTGGCACCACCCACTTACCAGTAATGCAAGAGGTTAACACAGTTTAAGACTTGCTAGTTAAACGTAGGCAGTGCTGAATGGGTCATTTTCTAACACAGAAACTCTTTGACAATGTTGTTAGAGTTTGTAAATTCATGTTATTCTTTTTTTCTTTCAGGCAATAAAAATGACATCTGCCAATCCATATTTTGTTGGACCTGGAGATCTCCAGGCCCTGTTTCAGTTGGATATTGATATTTCTGGACTGATATTCACCCATCATCCCTGTTTTAGCCGTGAGCATGTGTTAGCAGCTAAATTGGCCCAGTTATATGACCAGTATTTAGCAAGAAAACAGAAGAATCTTACCAAACTTCTCACAGACAAGGTATTTCTGGTCTGTCATCCTACCTTATTGAGATAATGATGTGACAGTTTAAGGTAAAAGCTGAATTTATCAGAAGCTAAAAAGCCTAAATTGTTGACTGAGGTAGTTGTTTGTTTTGTGCAGAATTACATTTTTAAGATCGTGCATTTCTTTGATCTTTTAAATTAACTCTGAGGTAAAAAGAACACAGTAACATTTACATAGTATTCCATAGAATAAGCAAAATGTTTTTCAGTGAATGACAGATATTACAGGATTGTGTATAGCAGCTTCGACAGGGAGACAGCAAAAGACATTAGTTTACTGTGTCACTCCTCTGACATGGCAAAACCTGAGGCTGAACATAGTCTCTTCTGTTCTGGTGCCATAGCTGACTTGCTGGATGAGCTTGACTGGGCTGCTTATCCTCTGCATACCACCACTCTTCCTCCAGCTGTACACTGGAAGTAATGGTAGTGGTCTTCTCTGGTGTAAATTTGTACATGAACACTAGGCATTATTTGTACAACTCTAATGTCATCAGGGCACACAAGAATACTTGTCTGTTAAAAATTAATTTGAGTACATATAAATTCAAATTTCCATAAATTAAAGGTGGTGAGGATTTTCTACCTTAAAGAGCTGATATAAGGGAAAAATTGTCATTATATACAAGGTCAATTTTGTACTAGTGTAATGAGCCTCAGTAGGTGGTGTACAGATACTTACGAATTTTTATATAAAGCACTAGGTTATAGTCTTAATGTTGGAAAGATATATGATGTTTCAAAATAATTCCTTGGTATAATTTGGTCTGTTCTTACTTTTGAAGGATTTGCCTTAGTTCTCTTTGAAATGGGATATTTGGTTTCTCCATGCCTGCTTTGCAGGAAGCTATAGAACAATGGAATCATTAAGGTTGGAAAACACCTCTAGTATCATTGAGTCCAACCACTTCCGAGTCCAACCACTGCCAAGTCCACCGCTAAACCATGTCCCCAGGTGCCACATCTACACATCTTTGAAATACCTCTAGGGATGGCAGTTCATCCACTTCCCCAGACAGCCAGTTCCAGTGCCTGGCAGCCCTCTCAGTGAAGAAATTTTTCCTAACATCCAATCTAAAGCTCTCCTGGAAGTTGAGGCCAGTTCCCCTTGTCCTATCACTTGTTACTTGAGAGAAGAAACCAACATACCCATCTGACTACAACCTCCTTTCAGGGATTGTTTAGCCTGGAGAAGAGGAGGCTCCAGGATGACCTTATCACTCTACAGCTACCTGAAAGGAGGATATAGCCAGGTGGGGGTCGGCCTCTTTTCCCAGGTACCTAATGAGAGGACAAGAGGACATACCCACAAGCTGTGCCAGGGAAAGTTCAGGCTGGACACCAGAAAAAATTTCTTCACTGAAAGGGTAGTTAAGCATTGGAGTAGGCTGCCTGGGGAAATGGTGGAGTCACAATCCCTGGAAGTGTTCAAGAAAAGTCTGGATGTGGCACTTAGTGCTATAATTCAGTTGACAGTGGTGGTCAAAGGTCAAAGGTTGGACTCAGTGGTCTTGGAGGTCTTTTCTTACCTAATGATTCTATGATTCTGTGATTTTCTAGGATTGTCTTTAGTGGCCTTTCCTAGTCCCAGGAAAGACTTTTGTGAAAGGTGGGGGTTTTTTGCAGACTTGGGGTTTTTTCCTGCTACCCCTTTGATTATTAAGCTTTCAGAATAATCCCTAGATCAGTCTTTTCCCCTTGATTAGATCTGTCACAGTGGTTAAGGTCAGTAAATTTCCCTGATATATCCAGGGATCCTAATTAGAATTTCATGTGGAAGAATCATGGCAAAACACTGTAATTGCAGAATCAAGAGAGTTTGGAGTTTTCTGTTGAGCAGTAACTAGCTCTTTCATGCCAAGGTGTATTAAGATGCCTCATTAAACCATCTGTTAATTGTTTGTTTGTTTGTTTAAGCTTCATGCTTTGAGGAATGCTGTGCAATGTAGTATAGATGGTAGTGGTGATGGTGTTCGTGTGGCACAACAGAGCATACCTGAGTATAAAATGGAGATCAGGTAGGTATAATTTCATTAAATCGTGGTTTTTTAATACTGTATTCCTTTTTTCCTTTACATCTTGGTACAGAATATGATACGTCAGACTTCTAAATTCTGCTGTAAATAGCTCTAGAATAATTTTGAGAGTTTAAGAGTTCTCTCTGATAGGTTGCATAAAAAATTATGCAGAAAATACAGTTTAGGCTGAAAATTTGATTCAAAAGTGGTCTAATTTGATTACCTTTTATTAATTACTTTCTAAGTATTTACTGGTGTGTTTTGTACAATTAAAACTTAGTTAAAATAAAGTTTCAGTAGTCTGCAGCTAGATGCACTAAGTTCTTAAAATGCAAAACATAATTTTTTGAATAGACAAAGCCCCTTGTTTTTCCATCCTCTTCCTCATTAGATAAGTATTCTTGGTTTACTTCCCATTCTGAGTTATTTTGATTATGTTTTTGGCAATGGGTTAATACAAATGAAATGGTAGAATTTTGTTTTACAGGATTATAGTTATTGTTCTTGGGCAATAGCTGGCAAGTTAAAATATAATACCTTTTCTGGCTTGGTAGTGATAGTTTCCATTGTTTTTGGCAGATGGACTGTGGTGAACTCTAAGTGTTAGCAGTATGATAAAAAAAGAAGTTATTTTGGAAATCCATGCTGAACAGCCTCTTAACTAGTGGATAATAAAATCTGAAAATTTTTCACAATCTGAAAGTAGGCAATAATGTATTAATTTAAATAAACATAATTTTAGACTGTTCTGATGGGTTAGATAACACAATATTTAAAAAAAAAAGTAACAATTTACTTTCAGCCTTGAAATCTACATCTACTTACACTTACACATGCACACACTCTTACATTGAAAACCTGAAAAAGCAATTCCCATGAAGGGCATAAGTAGTCTATAATGCATTATTTTATACTGAAGGACAAACACTTCCATTGAAATGGAGGACTGCTAGAGGACTAGGAGCAGGAGGTGTGCAGTTACCACACAGTACCTTGGAGACAGGAGCTCTCACTGGGGAAGGTGTGGGAGTGATAATGAGGATGTTCACTGGGGGAACAAGGCTCTTGGATTTTGGCACCAAACCTGAGGCTTGTTTGATGTTTAATCTAATTAGATTAAATATTTCTTTTGGGTATCTTCAGTGTTTTTCTAGGTCTTGAGTGCTTTAGTTTAGTGTCATGCTATCATGAATCTGGAGAAACTCCACTGAAATCAGTGAGATCAGTGTTTCCTACTTAACATGAGATGAGGTTGGCTGGTGTTATTCTAGGGCTTTTCATGTCTGTAATTTTTGCTGGCTACAGCTCTGTTGTTGGAAACCATTACATATATGAAGCTCATTTGGGCTGAGGAATTTTTGCTGTCAGGGTATTTAATACTAACATGGACCACATATGCTGGTAAAAACATCTGACCTGCCTTGTCTGTCTTTTAACATTGTATTTTCCTGATGGTCAATGAGAAGTTACAGAGATGACATTGATGAGAAATTACAGAGATAAAGAGACTGTAGCATGGAAAATAATCTGATTGTTTCCTCCACCCTTCAATAACATAACAGATATATGTGCTTTGCTGTCTGGAGATCAGAGCTGTAGTTTTCCATAGGTTTGAGGAAGAAATGTCATCTGAATACAGAATACTTTTGCAAATTAGCAATTTCAGTCCTATTGTCCTCATTTCTGGAAGAAGGAAGCCAATGTATCCTGCTGATTCTGTGATTCAGGTGCTTGTGGGTGACGTATTTTAGCAGAGGTGATTCTCTGCTGAAAGGTCCTGCTTCCAAATCAAATACATTAGATAAGTGTAATTACTCACCTATATATTCTTCATGTCTTTAAGATTCATCTTCCAGCCTCATCTGGCAGACAGAAAAGAAAAGGTTGTTAAGCCGCACGGATAAGTAGTATTCAAACTGCTAGCTAATGAAGTGGAGAAGTTATTCATATTGCTTTCTGAAAAGTCTGTATTTCTTTGTTTATTATTTTGGCTAAATTTGCTTATGCTTTTAAACAAGGTATGATGTACTTCTGCTCTCAACTCTGACTCAGCCTCAATCTTCCACATTCACTGAATATTACAAATAGTAATGTGTTAGTTTACGTGTTTGGGGTTTTTTTAATCATATTATTTTTACTAGAAATGTTTTTCCACGGAGATAGTGCTGGAAACAGCCTGTGGTTGTGCTGCATGGACATTCACAGCAGAAGTATGTGTTGGTCATTACAAGTGCTAATGAATAGCTATTTTACAAACAGATTAGAGGGTAGAAATGTGAAATACCAATTTCTGAGACAAAAAAAAGGCAGTGTTGTTTGTATTAAGAGTGTTGTAGGGCTGTCAGAGGGTTTGCATTACTACATTACTTCATGTCTTCAGATCCTTTATACTGGAGCTAGAAGCATATGAAGTTTAAAACATTGTGATGTCTGCATTTAATAAGCATTACTGCCTAGCAGCAGTGTAGGTTTCCCGGGCTGTTGTTTGTGTGAATTGACTTTAAAATGTTTTTAATTATGTACAGCTGTAATAAGCATTTCCGAAAACTTTTGAGATCTCTAGAGATTGAACTTAATTGAAATCAGATTGTTCAAAATACAAGAGACTGGAGTACAGAAGGAAATCAAATCCTGCCATCTTCAAGTCTGAGTTTTATGCTCCTTGGATTTAAACCGCTGCACCCATCAATGCCTTGGCTTCTGATATCCCAAGGTTTTGATCTGTTCCTCTGAGTTAGACAGTTCTGATTGATTTGGTGTTGTGTAATTCTAGACAAACCAGAAGACTTCGTGATGCTGAACAAGAAAAAGACAGAATGTTGCTTAAGACCATTATCAAAGTTTGGAAACAAATGAAATCCCTCCGTGACTTTCAGAAGTTTACTAACACACCCGTCAAACTTTATTTGAGGAAGTATGTTTTGATAACACTTTTTGTACTTCATTTGCTAGCAGTAGAGTTGCAGTAAAATTAGTTAATTTGGGAACTTACAATTCTGATATGAAGGGTGCAAAAGTAAGACTTTGAGTAGTGTCTGACACTGCTTGAGTCTGCCACTGTTCTTTTGGAGTTTGGCAAAGAGGGAAAGTTAAAATACCAAGTAATTACTGTAACAGAAAGGAATTTCTACATGCTAATGAGTAAAGAAATAGTAATTATATTCATTCTGGATAGTAACTATCTGCTATCAACTCTTAAGAGTATGCTGGTATTTTTAACTAGAACACACTTTGGATATAATGAAATTAATTCATGGAGAAGTAGATTTCTGTTATGTATGATCAATTTAATTGTAGTCATATGTTATTTTATGCATTATGTTGATAAGTTTTTTGTCTTGAAGGGAAGAGGTTGATCAGCGATCAGATGAGGAAGCGTATGAAGCAGAAATTCAGGCCGAGATAAAGGAATTACTAGAAGAATATATGGAAGAATATGAAAAGGAAATGAAGGAGTATAAAACTGAGCTACAAGACTGGAAATCCTGGAAGAAAACACAGGTTTATTTTAATCATTCAATTTCGCAAAAAATAAAATTATTACTAAATGTGTTAAAAACATGTCCTTCTAAGAGGGAAAAAAAAGTGATTTCAGGATAGTTATGCATAAATTTTATAATGTGTTTGGATGCATTCTACTTAGAATTTGTTAGTCAGTTAATTGTTAATTAAAAATTAGAATGTGCTTTTACTTCTGAAAAGCTTTACTGCTAGTGATCTGTACTGTAGTTATGGTCTCAGTTGTGCTTCAGGAGAGTATTGAGAAATACAGGCACTCTGGCAATATGCTGCAACAGGACAGGCTTTGAACCAGGCTGGGGCAAGTGCCAGCAAATCCGGTGTGCTTTCATAGTTAGGTGGCAGTGTACTGGATACCTCAGGGTAATGGTGATTATACTTTAATGTAATTACTGCTCATTTGAACACCCTGGTTTTTTAGATACCAAAGCAAAATAAAATTTAAGGAAATGTTTCAAATATAGTTTTCAGGAATCTAGCGCATCTGCTGATACTTTTGTGGAGAGTTTTTTCATGTATATGCAGCATCTATGGAAGGCACTTAAAATGTTTGAGGGGAAGCTGATCTGCAGCTATTGTAAATTCCTGTTACCAGAACACAAGTGGGCACTTGACACATTAGTATCATGTCAACTCACCTGTAGGATAAAATGAATAAATGTAAACCTTGAAATGAAGGCAGGTAGTCTTGAGCACTGATCCTAATGGGAACTGTTCATCCACCAGTTATGCCTTCACAAATGCCATGTTGGGTAGTTCCAGCCACAGCTGCTCTTGGCATATTTTTATTGTGCTAGTCACAAAGTGTCTTGAGATGGAGATGATGGTGGTTCTTTTATTTTAGAATGAAATGTAATATTACAGACATTCCTTTCATGCCCAGAAGTGCTTTATTTTATTTTACTCAAAGTACTTTTTGGGTTAATCACTGCTGTTGGTGTCTTACTAGCACAGATCACATGAATCTAAGGAACACACTAGAGGCACTTGAGACTAGATAAGTACTGGTTGAGAAACCTCCCCTCAACCCTAACAGAATGTACATGGTAACTCAGGCTAAATGAGAACTCAGCAGCTGGCCAGAATGTTCAATAAACATGTTTATTTCTAAGTCAGTAGGGAAGGTTAAGTAAATGTTTTGTTTGAAGCACTGTATGGTTTTGAAGCATATGAATGAAATGTGTTTCTGAATTCTGAATCTGAAGTAGTCATTTAGAATGAGAAATCTTTTGTGTGTGTCTAATATTAAAATTATAGTTATTTTACTGTACATATGTCATACATGTTTGTTACTTGTGAATCAAGGGAACAAGAGAAAAAATTCCACTGATTGAAACAAGTTCAGAAAGAAATTATTATTTTTATATGCAGAAGTCTAAGAAGAAAAAGAAGAAAAAAGACATGCATGAAGATGAAGAATCAGAAGATTATGATTTTGCTGAGGAACGTATAAAACCTATCCCGCCTAAAATGGTCAATAACCTGGAAATAGAGCAGCAAGTTAGAGAAAAAGCTGACAATTGCAGAAGAAAACCTGGAGAGCCTGTTCTAATTCCTGAGCTGGTCATCTCAGGAAGCATAACTCCAACTGAGCAGTGCCCTCGGTAAGATAAATGTTGTCCTGCAAGTTACCTTGTTTATGATTTTCTGGTGTTATTTATTAATTGCTTGCTTATACAGCTTCAGAAGCATGAGCTCACCATGCTGTTTAGCTTAGTGATAAAACTTATGCTTCTGAACCTGATAAAAATTCATTCATTTTCAAGTCACATATAACCTTGTATACAGTGGACTTAGTGAATGCATGTCTGCACATTCCCTTTGAACCTTCTGATGTTCCTTGAGTATCTGCAGAGAACAGTGGTGTAGATACTGAGAAGTTGTTTTCAGCGTAGAGTAGGTCACTTCAGTCAGTACCGCCCTCACTAGCTAGTCCTTTTCATCAGGTCTGTGCTGTAGTCAACAAAGCAAAAATAAAGAAATTGTGTAGTAAACCAGAGATTTCACTGTGGATAAAATAAGTAAATGTACTTGTTTTATGTCAGTTTCCAGATTTACACACACAATTTAACATACATCTACAAGATTTCAATAATTTAAAAATTGCTTTGTTTCGGACTTGGCAATAGCCTCATCAAGGAATACTGCTTGGCTGTTCTATTCCCAATGACTAAAAACTTCAAAATCTTAACTTACTGTGGTATCATTTATTGTGCTTTGGAGGAAGGAAGTAAAAGGGATTTTTTTCCCCCTAAATAACTTCTGTTATGTGGAAGTAGCTTTAGGGGTTCCAAAATTTTACTTGTTCATTCTTAAATAAATTTATATTCATGAAAAGATAAAGTAAGTGTTAAATAATATTTTCAAGTCATTCCTGTGTAGTGATAGTTTTGGAAGAATACAATCTTTATTTAAGTGGGTTCTGTTTCCTCATGAGAAATCAGATTCTCATTAAACCAAATAATAAATGTGTTATTAAAAATTATATGACAGCTTGTTTGACATATTTACAGAGCAGAAGTTTTGCGGCGAGAAGATGTGAAGAAACGCTCAGCATTTATAAAAGTCCTTTTCAACTCCAAAGAAGTGTCAAGGACTGTTACCCGACCAATAAGTTCTGATTTTAGAGTTCACTTTGGACAAATTTTCAATTTACAAATAATCAATTGGCCAGAGAGTTTGAAACTACAGGTAGATGATGATTTATCATAGTAACTTTTAAAAATATATGAAATATAATTAATCCTGTAATGCTTTTGTTTTGCTCTATGGTAGTATCATTAAAAAAAAACCAAACCTGTGAAAGACCTTTCGTTAATCATCAGTCTTCCTTGCTCCTGCCTTGCTTCTGCAGTCACAAACTTTTATCTTTGCTGCTAAGTTTTTAATGCTCATGATTTCTGTATATATAGGACATGACTATGGTTTGCATGGGAGAAATTATATAATTGGGACATGTGATTAAATAAGTTAGTGGGTCAACCTCTTAATTTTAGAAAAACTGATTTTTGTTGCAGATAAAATTCTTCTATAAACATCATTGTCCACATAGTAAAACCTTCATAATGTTTACTGGAAGGGGATAAGAGAAAAGAAATTGCTAGTAATGTGCATAACTGCACTTGACTTGAGCAGCAGTGCAGTTAAGTCAAACCCCTACCACCCCATTCCAAGCATGAGTTAATAAATTATTCTCATGAATATTTTTCAGAGGTAATACAAGAAAAATGTAGGGGGAACAGCATTGGGATCCTGCTTCTCTTGTTAGATGACTCCTCCAGTTAGGTAACACTGGTATACCCCTTGTCTGCTCCGTTTATTTATTTTCAATTTTATATAAATTGAAAAGGAGTACCATCTTCTTGGAATAAAAACATCTGAATGGAGAAGTCAGTGACATCAACTCTGAGCCTGCAACTGACCAGTAAAGAGGGCAGCAGTCTGCAGTGCTTCCAGAATGGGGACTGTGTGCCATACTCTGCCTTTTGTGGTAAGGGAGGATTAATGAGACAGAATCCCTCCAGAATCTTCATCTGATACCAGTACTGTCACAAGCAGTTGCATGTTGTACAATGATGTTCTTTGTCATACTATTCTCAGGTGCATTAGAAAGGTGAAGAAGATATATTTTTAAGAATTCAGATCAAATTAGCTGCTGATAGCTGCAGTGTCTGCTAGTTGGATATTTTAGGAAGTAAATAATACAATTGCCTTAAACTATTTATTTCATGCTTAAGTCTGTAGTAAAACTCTTTGTCCAAATATCCTACAATATGTTTTTAACTTCTCATGACTACACATGTAAATTTTTTAATATGTCTATCACTGTGTGTTTTCTAGATCTATGAAACAATGGGTATGAGCAGTACCACCTTGTTGGCTGAAGTGTTTCTACCTGTTCCAGAGACTGCAGTTCTGACAGGCAGCGCTCCTCTGGAAGAAATAGAGTTCAGCAGCAATCAGCGTGTGATGTTGGACCACGAAGGAGTTGGGAGTGGTAGGGGGTCCTGTCTGCCTCAGTTCAGTGTTTCTCATTTTGCTGAAACTGTGTAGCAGTAAGAGGTTGGAGTAGGTTGCAGAGTAAATTCTGTGAAGAGTGTTTACAGCTTCTGTAACTAAATCTTGCATAGTAGTCATGACTCTTATTACTGAAGTTTGCTGTGGAATTTTTTCCTCTTGCTAATTTTAAGCCCTGTGTAGTAAAAATGTGTGTGTTTTTTATTTGCCTTGTAGTACTAATGGAGCTTTAGTAGCTATAGAAAATGTTTGTGTCTTTTTGAGCATTTAAGTAATCAGAACGCTGACACTGCAGAACAAACATATTAATCAGTGTAGTTCTAGTGATTTTAATGTTTTAAATCACTGAGGAACTGTCTGTATAAGTGTATATGCAGAGTAATTTTTTTTTCTTCCTGTTTTCTAACCTGCACACACCTTATCCCTGCATCTTTAGAAAGATAAAGTAAGGGAGAGATAGTAGAAGGGGAAACAAGAAGAACACATAGTAGCATATGGAACTTTCATGTTTGTATAAAAAGTTTGAACAGCATTGTGAGATGACTGAATTGCATACATTTGCCATATATGAAATACAGATAAAACCAGAGCAGAATAGATAAAAAGCTGAGGAAAGAAATGTGGTAAAAAAATGGTACAGCAAATGTGTGTGTAAACGTCCTTGGCTGTGATGACCATGTCTACAGTTGTGCGTCCCAAAGCTTTAGGAATGACTTTTCAGTCATACCTAATTCTGTTGACTCTGAATTTCTGTTTTGTTAGTAGCAGCATGCTGAATCTGAAAACTACTGGAAATGTTAAATAGTGTGCATCTGTGGAGGAAAAGAAATATTTTGGCATAGCGTTCAAGACTTAGCCTTTCCTTTCAACCAGAAATGGAAAGCCTTGCTGTAGGTGTAATGGAATCTTCCGCTGTTTTTTGTAGAGCAGAGTTCTTCCCCAAAGCATGCAGCAGAAGCAAGTTGTTTCACGTTAACCCATTTATATAAAGGCATGGGTTATTTGACTACTCGTTTCCAGGAAGTATTTTTAAAAAAATGTTTAGGCATTGTGTTTGAATGCATAAATATGCTCCTTTGGATTTTTCCCCCTTGATAGGTGTGTCCTTCTCATTTGAAGCTGATGGTAGCAACAAAATGACTTTAATGACCTCTGGGAAAATATCCAATAGTGTCTCTTGGGCAGTTGGAGAAAAAGGAATCCCCTTAATTCCTCCAGTATCTCAGCAAAACACAGGCATTCCAAGGTAATATGATATGAATTTTCAGGGATTCATGGGAAACTTATTGTACTAGTATTTTAAAAAAATAGACTTTCATAATCAAGAATTTTCATAATCTTTCTGTAAGTTTGGATGTTTTAATTTGCTCTGTAACCCTCTGCAGATATCTTAGAGCACACGTTTTTCGTAAATAGATTTTAGTTAGAAATTTTACCTTTTTATTTCTAGACAGCATTAAGGTTAAACTCAAGCTGATTAATTCAATTTTATTTTCTAATAGGAAGTGAGTATATTGCCAAGGAACCTTCCTGTAATCATATTGCTAAGAACAAAGACTCTAGCTCTTTCTTATCTGAAGTGCATTTGGAGAGGCTATTTGGACATATGTTTTAACTGCCTTTTCTGTCATTAATGATAAAAATTATGCTATGAAGCAGTAGAAGTTAATATGGGAGGTTGTCACTCTTAACGAATTTGTCATTCAGAAATTGTCATCTGTCAGATCACACCAGGATAATACACTTCCATGATTTTTCTCAATGAGAAGCATGTAGAACTGCAGAAGTAAGATTCCATTCAAACCAATATAATTTGCCCTATGGCTGCAAGTTGGATACTGTGGATTATTTGTCCATTTTGTTGCTTTTACATAATTCCATAAAGTGAAGGAGGTAATACATAAAGTCTGCTTTTGTAATATCCTCAAGTACCTTCACTGTAAAGCCTTAACAGTTTTTCTATACTTATTAATAATGAGCAAGTACTTCTCCCAGGTGATTAGTTTCTGTCAGGTTTTTATTTATTTGGGGGCTAGACAGTGGCATACGAATCACTCTGTTACTACATTTGACCAGAGTGGCAGCTATTCAAGTAATTTGCTGGTCAGCATATCAGTAACCTGCTGACTTCAGTGAGACTAGAATAGCATGAGATTTAAACATAAAGATGAATTCCCAAAGGCTAACTTTAAACTCTGGAAACTAATCACTGTAGTAATTGGAAATTTGAAGAATTTCAGAGGGGAATTAGCTGTAAAACACTCTTCTTTGAATCACCTTCTAGAGATGAACAGCTCTCTCTGAATTTCCATTGTCCTGAGAAAGTCAGAGACAAGATTTTCATGGCTGATGTTTTTTTTGCTGCCCATGAGCTAAATTTCAGCACAATTGTGATTCTGTGTGCATCTGTTCAAGACTGGTGCCTAAAGATAACCTTGCTGTTACCACTTTACCTGCTGTTCCAGTAACTGCTGGATATTTGGCTGATTCTAACCAAGCATGAGAAAGACCCATAAATTCTTAAAGCTTTCTTGAAAATACTGAAGTAGAGAGCAAAGTCTCAAATTAGCCTAATAGAAGGGCAACATCCACTGCTGTGGTATTTGACTAATATCATACATGTCCTGGTGTATTGAGTTTACGTGGCAAGGTTTGGGTAGCAGTGGGGCTTCAGAGGTGGTTTCTATGAGAAGATGCCAGAAGCCTGGTGAGCATATCAGTGTACATATGGTCTCCAGACTACTTACCATACTTCTTGCTTCCTGTGAATCCAAGAAAGTGAGCAGTAGCATCCAGAGGATAGGGAATGGAGCTGGGACTCATAGGTGGGTACAGGGATGACCAAAAGCACAGCTGCACCACAAGGGAAAAGTCTGCAAGGGTTTTCCAAGCACAGACAGTGTCTTTGCCAGCCAGCATGCAGCCTGGACATGACAGGTGGATCAGAGTGCTGGCAGCAGTCCCAGATATGGCAAGGGAATGAATGAGGCCACAGGGTCTGTCCAGAAACAGGAGGGAGAGGCACAGAAAAGGGCTACAGCACAGGTCTGAGAGCACCATCCAGGAGAGAGGTCAAAGAGAGAAGCTAAGATACAATGCAAGCAAGGACTGTGCAACTCAGAAGTTCTTTGTCAAAGCTTTTGTGTGAACTTTCACACTGTGAGACAATTTATCTTCTTACTTGCTAATAAGAAGCAAGATGGAATAGCACAGGTACATCAAAAACATATCAGTAAGCACCTTACTACTTTGTATAAAAGTTCACTTACACACATTCCTTCACATTTCCCCTTTGCTTTGCAATTGATCATTCCCTCAGTTGCATAGGTACAACTAAGAATTGTGTACTGGAATTTACTCTTCAGGTTTTGGGGAGCTTCTTCTTTTATTCAAAGACTGTTTCAAGTACTCTTTTTATATTGCTAAGTCATGTGTGTTTTAGGTGTAAGTTCTGTCAATTCTGTCTTTTTAGTGCTTTAAAAAGTATTGATGCTATTGCATCCATTGGCACCTCAGGCTTAACTGATATGAAGAAACTAGCTAAGTGGGCAGCAGAAGCAAAACTTGATCCAAATGACCCAAACAATGCAGCTCTGATGCAGCTGATTATGGTAAGTGGTGTTCTCAGAGCTGTAGGGTTAATGGAGCTGTGAAACTCCGGGTCACCAGTACCTCCCCAGGCAATCTGCTTGCATGCCAGAGTGGTAGCAGCAGCAGCATTTGAATTTGTGATGGACATAGTTGTGTGAGTGTTGAAAAGCAAAATGTCTACTGAAAATATGATTTATTAATCCACTTGGGAGTGGCAAAAAAGGTATAAGGAAATGTGCACCCTGACTAATTTATAAATGAAAAACAAAATACGTATTTTGAGTTTGTTGTTTTCTTAAAGTGCAAGGGAATTCCCTACTAGAAAGTTACTTATCAGTAACAATTGCACAAAGAGATCTAGTGTGTTGTAGAAGCTTCAACTTTTCTAAACAACATGTTCAAGAGCTATTTACATAGCTGAAGTTATTTAGCTCCCTAGATTATTCTGCCATGTCATAGTTTTCATACTCTAATATTTTGTTTATGATGCATACTGTGTAATCTCATATACTTTGATCAACAAAATCCTACTTTAAATCGCCTGGTGTTTCAGGCTGTATGATCCATCTCGATTGCTTTTGCTAAAAATGATCGTCCTTGCAATCTGCACATAAGACTTACAAAAGTTGTTTTATAGTTTTTTGCCACTTTGTATGAAAAAGTTAATAATTTTTTCACTAATTTAGGTTGCTACAAGTGGAGAGGCACAGGTTCCTGACTTCTTCAGGTTGGAACAGTTGCAGCAAGAATTTAATTTTGTTTCTGATGAAGAGTTTAATAGATCAAAGAGATTCCGACTCTTGCGGCTCAGAAATGGGGAGGTGGCAGAGTTCCGAAACTATAAGCAAGTCCCTTTACATGAACGAGAAATCAGTGAGAAAATCTTCCAGGTAGAATGTTATTTGAAATATTTCTTTTCTAGTTTTAATGCTAATATTATTGCAATGATAATAGTGCAAATAAGTCAAACAGTCCTTTAAAGAATATACTGCTATGCTGACATGAAAAAAAATGAGAATTTTATTCCTTCAATCTTTTCTAGTATTATTTTAATCTAATTAAGATAGCTTCCTTTCGAGGCAGTTGTGTGAAAAGGAAAATAAAACAGAAAAACTGCACTAGATACAAATGTTCTAAGACAGGTTTTGTTAAAGGTGAGAGACTTTTTTTCAAAGGGATTTCAGATACAGAAAGGTAATGCAGAGGTAATTCAGGCTTAAGCTTATTAGCTTTTGAGCCTTTTTGTGGAGACTGTTGGAAGCAATGACTCTAGCAAGAATGAAAGCCTTTTTATGTTTTATTATAGTCTGTGTTACAGATATTTCTGCTTTAGTACATTGCTGCAATTAGCTTACCCCATCCTCGCTTGTCTGTTAATTACCTTACTGAAATGCAATGTGTGCATTTTTTTATTTGGGTCATACTTCAATTATTTTAATCTCAACTCCATTATTAGTTTTAAGTCATGCATTTTTTTGTTCTTTAGCAATTCATACAGCTAAGGAGCATTTGACTGTGCTCATTGCCTCAGCAGGATCAGAATCACCTGAGATTCTGGCAACTGCTGTTTCAACCCTACTACTTCTTGCACAAATTTATTTGAAAAATTCGTTTCTTCCTTTTCCATTTTTCTATTTCTATATTTTTAAAAAGATATTTATTATTCAATCATGTCTTGTTCTTTGCAATAAACATCTAAAATTTAAAAAGTAAAAATTAGGTTTGTATCTTTTATTTAAAGATGTGTTACATCTTTGTTGTACATTTCTGATCCAGTTGATTTTATGGACTGATTTTGTTCATTTCATGTTATCCTTCAAAATTCAAAACCTACATTTTAAGAATTCTTTTTGTGGTTTGGTTTTCAATTAAGGGTAAATTAGATAAAATCATGATTGGCCATTCTAAGTTCATTTTATATGACATGATCTCCAAAACTAAGTTTAAACTGGTATTGTTCCTAGTTGGTTTACTAGCTATTTGGCAAAGAAGTCTGAAAATTCAGAGAATCATGGAAATACTATTTGGAAAATATTATCTGGAAATCATCTGGTCCTGTTTTCCACTGAAGTGGTGGGACTGCTGCCAGCACCAGATGAGGTCAGCTGTGTATTTGCCTAGCCAAGTCTTGAAAACGTCTAAATGGGAGATTCCACAGCCTTTCTGGACAACCTGTTCTAGTGCTTCACTATCCTTCCAGTGATTGTTCAAGACAAAGCAAAAAGAAAAAAACACCAAAACAAAACAAAAACTCAACCAAACAAAAACTACAAAAAAAAAAAAAAAAAAAAGAAAAGTTATGTCCAACCTGAACCTTGCAAGTTGTATTTAATGTCTGTGTTCCCTTGTTACAATGTCTGGAACTAGAGGTACGAGTTTGTAACTGCCCCTTGAATAGTTGTGGGCAGATACTGCATTGCTCATTAATCTCTTCCTCACCAGACTGATGAATTTGAACACCTTGTCCAGTTCAAGAAAGACACTGAAGTACTGGAGCAAGTTCAGTACAGAGCTACCAGAATATATACAGGGCTGAACCTACAGGGAAAGGCAGAAAGAACTGAGGTTGTTTTGGCCTAAGCAGGCAAGGCTGAGGGGGTATCTTATTGCTTCCTTCACGTACCCAGAGAGACAGTGCGGAGAAAACAGTGAGACTCATCCTAGAGGTGAGATAATGATAGGCACAAGTTACTACAAGAGAAATTCTCATTAGATAAAATGAAAACATTTTTCAAAAAGAATACATTCCTGTTTTAGAACACATTATCCAGCAAGTTTGTAGAAATATCATCTCTATGGAGACTGAAAATTCACCTGGCAAAGGTCCCTGAGCATCCTGACTGCAGTTGTTCTGGCTCAAGTGAGAGTTTGGCTCAGACTACCAGGAGTTTCTCCTAACATACATTGTTCTGAGATTCTGACGTCTTCTTGTAGGTCATATTCTCTAGGCCTCTGGCTGTCTTAGTAGTCTTTTAGTGGATCCCATCTAGTTTCTCCACATGCCTCTTGAATTGGCAGCTGCAAACTTGGGTGCATTATTTCAGACCCCCACAAGTGTCAGGCTGGAGGAACTGGTAACTTCCCTTTGTAGGCCGTACTGCTCCTTATGTATCCTGTGGTTTACCTTTTGCCTAAAGAACATGTTGTTGTTAAACCATAACCCCCACATTTTTTTCAATATATCTGTTATTCTTCTGGTTGCTTTCCCATTTATGCTACTGCACGAAGTTCATCCACCCTCAAAACAGAACTTTGCCTTCTTTTTCTTATTGCTGCTTCAGTTTTCATAGTCTTCAATTATCAAGAGCCCTCTGAACTGTGGTTCAGTGAGTCATTGCATTAACCACTTTTTCTAATCAAGTATCGTTGGTTAAATTGCTGACAGTGTATTTTGTCTCCTCATCCAGGTCGCTGGTGAGGAAACTGAATAATGCTGGCCCTGTGATCAATCCCAGGTGCATTTTGCTATTTAAAGGACACTAAGTAGACATTGAGCTGCTCACCCTTGGGGCTCAGACCTGAAGATTAATTTTACTGAGTACTTTTACACGATAACTAGCTGTGGTTCTAAAGCTAATGTGATTTGCAGACTGCCTTTATGTTGCAGATCGTGGGAGACTCTTCTAATTTGTAAGCTCTTTTTGCTTGGAAGCTAACTGTCAGCTCTATCCTTTTCTTAATTTATGAGACATTTTCCTAAACTTGTGAGTAAAAGTTGCGTGTCAGTACAGTTTTCACTGTAGTCCACCAGAATAGTAACCACAGCTGTGAGAAATATCCCATCAATATACTTCTCTCCAAGAACCAAGTAAATCTTCTTCTTGTGGTAGAACCCAGTATTCATCTCAGCCCCTTGATTAGGCTAAAGACTTTTCAGGCAAAGCTCAGGCAAAGCAAAATCTTCACAGTGGTTTCTTAAAGAGCTTTTACCTTCTTGCAACGTACAAAGAAGATTTTTATTGTGCTATTAAATCTCTTCATTATTTTTTTCTCAACAAACTCTCCCTCAAGTAGGACTTCTTTGAGTTTTACACACTATGAAAAGTAGCTACAAGTTACTTGGAAAACTAATTACTAGTCACTTGTATTAAAACACAGTTCAGATTTGAAGTCATCTTCCATGAACACTGCATCATTTCTGTTTATAAAGGATTCTTCCTATTGCAGCTGCAGTAGGAGAAGCCACTTCCAGTTCAAATGGAATTTCAGTTTATAGCAGCAGGTTAAAGTTCAGCTTTAAAAGAGGGGAGGGAAATCTTCAAGTTATTTGTGGTAATTTAAACCACATAAATCTTGTAGCTTAATGGAATTCTTGTCTCTATTCATGGAAGTTGAGCAGTGCTACTGCTGTATATATTAGCATTAAAAATAGCTTTATAAACTTCTGACATCTGTTGTGGTTTACTGTGATCCATACATTAATATTAATGAAATACTTACCATTTTTTTTATGTGTAATAAAGCACGACTATATATCGAATCACAAACTCTTGTAAATATCTTTAGGATTATGAGAAGAGACTGCAAGAGACAGATGTGATTGACAGCAGAAATTACCTGGATGCACACAGAGCAGTTGTTGCCAACTATCTACAGAAGGTAAGATGCTAAAAATATGGATACACCCTATTTCTGTAGGCCATATGTTGCTCCTTTACTTGTACACACCATTTCCATGAACACTAAAAGCCTGATTCTTCTCTGAACATGACCTACAGACATCTTTAAAATTCCAAGTTAGGCCTGAAACTGATCTAATTGAATAAGTGTAAGTCTGTGAAATTTAATGTTATTGGAAAAGTTGTAATATGGAAAATGGCCGGCCATTCTTGATTTTTCTAGCAGTTTTGTAAATTTTTCTTTGTTCCAGTGTCCCAGATATTTTTACTGTTGTGTCCCAGGAATTTAGTGATTTCCCTCTCTACCCTGTTTTCCTTATTGTAAGCTGTGATGCTAAGAACTTAATTATATCTATGAAAGTGGCCCTGACCACTGTTAAAAGTAATTTAAAGCAATATTCAATGTCTTGTCCTACAGCCTAAGGCAGAGGACATATATTCCATCACATTGCCTTCATTGTGGTACCCTTATATTTTTTAATTAATTTTTCTAGTCTGTTCATTATATTAGGATGACAGTCTCTTTAATCCTTAGCAGAGAAAAATAGGAAAACAGTGGTCATCTAACCAAGAAAAGTTTACAATTTCAGACTATCTTGACAAAATAGCAAGTGTGAAATGTGGCTACCAGTTTCTTACCAGTAGTGGAAATATCAAAAAGTGTATCAAATCCTAGCCAGCCTGCAAAGAAATATGATGATAAGGTTGATTTAAAGTAGAACAAAACAAATTGTCTGCTAGAAAGACTGGTTCATGAAAGAATTGTAGAGAAAAGTGTTTAAATCTCCCAGGCAAGTGCAAAAGTCCAGATTCAGTATGACAGTCTATAAAAGTTATTTTTGACAAAGCTGTCATGTTTGTGTCAGCCACGTATGCTTTGCATGGTGTCAAACACCTGGTTATTGCAGTGCACTGAATAGTAGTGTAGAGTAACATACATTGTGGTACCTTTGTCACTTTCAGATTAAATACAAGTAGTCTTTTTTAAAATAGCATTTGGATATTTAACACTTTTTTAAATTGATGTGCTTGAAAATGAGATTGCTCACATCAGAACTGAAATTCAGTTCTTTATATGCCTATCACTTCTGATCTTGTAATAGCACAGAGTACGAGGGCATTGCCAGCATTAGTGGTAGGAAAAAATGGCAAAGGCAATACTCTGTCAGTCTTCTTTCACATAGTTCTTGGGAGAAGAGAGCAGACTTTGATCTCTGTGCCTCAGTCTATGGCCTCAGCGTAGAAACAGAAGGAACTAATGATTTTAAACATTTGTTTGATATCATAGTATTTGTAATACAGACTTCATCAGTTGTTCTGCAGTCCAAAGTATTTCTTTCATTCCTCATAACTAATACCATATAAATTTCTCTACAGCCTTTTCTGCATTTAGACATGGAAAAGAGATGTCTGGTAGTGTCATTTATCATTGTGATTGTTTCTGATGATGAGCAGTAAGCAGAAATTTTCTTAGACTGTGACCTCCTCAAAAGTGATTAAAAATAAAAAATTTGTATTTGGATGTTTTATTTGTGTTTAATAGACAGAAAGTAAATATTTGAAGTGGCTTTGGATTAGAAGTGTGCTTTTTGTCTCCCTCCCCATTCACAGGTTCGAGAATCAGTAATAAACCGTTTCCTCGTAGCAAAACATCATTTCCTTCTCTCTGACCTTGTCAATGAAGAGGACATTCTGAGCCTAGGGTAAGGGACCTATGTATTTGTTCCAAATAAAAAAAAAATATTGTAAAGCCATCTGATTTTTTGTTATTGGGGGTTTTTTTTGTTTTTTTGGTTTTTGGTTTGTTTTGGAAAGTGTATTGATGTGTCTAACGGGTGTGATTTTGTGTTTAGTATAGTATGTAAACTCACAGTCACTATGTACACCTCTGTCAACAGACACAGTATTTACAAACACAGTACATAAAACCTTTTTTAAGGAAAAGTCTGGTTTTGACAGAAGTAAAGTGACAGCATGTAAATAAGATACAACAGGATATAATGCATTGAGCTGTGATCTGCTGAGTGTAGCCCAGCTGGTGCCAGCTTCAATATTTCCAATTATTAGACAAGTGTCAGAGGTAGTAACACTACTACTGGTTCTGTAGGTGATGCTTGCTTAGAGTCAGTGCCTATGCCCTGCAGATAACATGCAGGGCATGTTATCTGCACAGTAATTTTCTTTATTTTACTTCTCATGTATTTCTGTTTGCTGATGCTGAATATTATTTATATTCAGAAAAGATACTGAGTTTGGAAATTACTGTTTTTTTTTTTTCTTTTAAGGTTATTGTATCTTTTATTACTTAAGTACTTTCTTTGGATTTTTGTTCCAAATCCCATACCTGTTGATTTTTGTATTTATCAGTCATCACAGCATGGATGACTCTTAATTGGTGTTGCTCACTTAAAATCTGTGTACGTAAACAAGTTATGAATCTTATTTTTTTTCTTTCATGTAGAAGTTGCTTCTGTTCACTATAAATGCAACACTTTTATAATAGTCAGTGGTTTTCATCCAGCTGAATAAATCTAAACAGTTCCATCTGCTGGAGACACAGAGACTTGCTGTCTTATAGAAGAGTTCGTCTTTTTTTTCAGTTCATGTTTTCACATCACAAAATAGAAAAATACAAACCAGACTATTACCAACTTTTGGAGTTGTTTAAAATGAAATGCTTCATTTACATTTTCTTACCATGAATATTAATTCATATTGGATTATATTTGCTGAGTTATATCACTAGTGAATTTAAAATGCACCATGATTTATTTAAAGCATTTGCTTAGTGAGGTATTTCAGTAACTCATGTTTTTGTGTTATTTTGACAGTAATTACTCTGTTTGCAGTTTTTTAATTATAATTATTATGTATAAGGAAATACATTAAAAAAAAAACCCCCGCCTGGACACATTCCTGTGTAGCCTGCCCTAGGTGACCCTGTCTTGGCAAGAGGGGTTGAAATAGATCATCTCTAGAGGTCCCTTCCAACCCAACAGTTCTGTGATTCTGTGAAATAATGCCATTGGCAATCAGTTTTTAAAGTATATTTTGGATAGTCTGCAGTTGATATCATGCTATACAAAAATGTACATCTGCATTTTATTCTTTTCCTTTTGGTTTGTTTTTTTTTTCCTTTGGTTCTGCTTTGCCTTGGGTTATGAGTTCTGAGGGTCCAGGGTATGTTGTGGTAAATTCATTTTCCTTTTTTTCTGTGGCCCATTGTTCATTGTATGTAGCTGTGTAGTTAGATGTTTAGTCTCTTCCATATAGTGGTTATTGTCATCTACTATATCCCTTGTTTATAGCACTGTAGTCTAGATCTATCTTGAAGCTGTGTAATTGTCCTTTTTTGTATCCTACTCAATTTTAGGGCAAAAAACCCCAAACCAAACTTTTTTGTACATTTAAGTTATAATTTCTGAAATATAAGACAGAACTGGATTGTGCAGTACTAAACAATTGCAACATCTTGACATTTCAGAGAGTTTTGTTTGGCACAAAAAAGAGCATATATTTCCTTTTTCTGTTAGTGCATAATTTTCATGTGTGTCATGGAAACATTAGAATGCTGGGTTTTGTGCAAAACTGACTGAATATCTGTTTTATGATTATTAGCATTTTGGGACTTGGCCTCTTCAAGCTGGCAGAGCCAAGACGTCCATTAAGGCCAAGAAGAAAAGAAAGGAAGAAGGTCACAGCACAGAATTTGTCAGATGGAGACATAAAACTGTTAGTGAACATCATTAGAGCTTATGATATTCCAGTGAGAAAAACTGTGATGAGGTATGTTTAAATGAAAAAGCTGTCTGAAAGATAAGTTGCAGCTTTGACAACATTATTACTCTGGTAATATCAGATGAATTATATCTTAAGCAAACCTCTTCATTATACTCAGGGCAGTTTTAATTCATAATGTTTTAATTAAATACCAAAACCAAGTATTAAGAAAAATCCAGTTCTTCACTGTGGGATACTGTATTTGCCTCCTGAGTGTGTAGCATGTTCGTCTTCTTGATGACTCTGTTTGTTTAAGTTAATAGACTGAACCTCATGTGGCTCTGACTAATTTTAAAGGTGACCTTTACCTTCAGGCACATAAGGCAATGCCTGCACTGTTTGATACTGTGTCGTGTAGAGCCACTGGAGTTCTGAACAGCCTGGTTCAGTTGCAGAAGCAATGTATTAGTGCAGTGTTCTCTCTCTCTCCCCCAAAATGAACACACCTTGCATTTAACTCTGAGGTATTTTTAAGGTAGCCAGTTACACAATTTATCATCTTCTGCTGTTTTACTATAATAGAGGTTCTGTTGGATTTCTGTAAACAACTTGATCCGGAGAAAAACAATTCATCTTAGAAACATGTTGACAGGAAAAAGAAGATGAAAATTTCAATTCATTTTCAGTTTTACAAAAAATAATTAAAAACCCAATCTTTTTGCATTATATGATCTCTTATTTTGTACCAAATGAATAGTTATTCTTTTATAATTTCTAATGTGGTGCTATTACCAAAAGAAAGTTATATGGAAACACTATAAAAGTAAAGATGTTAACATTTATTTTCTTTTACTTCACTCATGGGTTGCCAAATCTATAATATTCATATGGATTCAATTTTGCATAGAGGCCTTGCCTAAATACCAAGAAGTCTACACTGTTTATGAATTTTGTGGGGATTCAACTACTTGAACTTAAAAACTGGTAGCTCAAGGAGATTGGGGGAGGCAGAAAAAAAATAATCTGGGGTTGGTAGGCTCTTCAGAAAAGAATCCCTTCAGGCAGGAAGCACTCTTTTGCAATGAGGCTTACTAGAACTATACACCTGACAGCCTCTTCTGGTGTTCTTTTCGTGTTATTTGATCAAATAAATACCTTCCCAAAGTTAAAATTGTAAAATAAAAATATCAGGAGTGTTTCCAGAATTTTGTATGGCTAATAAAGAATGTGAGGGATTAATGTTTTGTAATAAATTCTCTGTCTTTCCTGCTTCTGTTGTCTGTTTCCTTTCATAGCAAACTTCAACAGCCATCGAAATCTTCAAGGACTTTTAATGAGATGTTTGCAGCCTCTCCGTCAGCTCAAAGCCCAGCTAATAACCCAGACTGGCCATTCAACCAGGTATATTACAAAACTAACATTTTCTGTGAAGTTGTGAGCACTGCTATTCCACAGATAGTAACATTCACCATCAGAAAGATATCTTTTGGTGAGGTTGGCTTGCCCACTCCTCGATCTCCAAAAAGAGAAAAAGGTTCAGAGAAAGGCAGTAGGGATGTCAGATCTACAGAATGGTTACTGTACAGTGAAAAATGGTGGGGCCTTCAGCCAGAACACCAATAACTGCACATGGAGGAGGACGAATGTGGTAGAAAGGCACAAAATCATGAGTCATGTAGACACTGCATAGGGATTATTTCCTGGTCCTGTAGGTACAAATGTGAGGGATCACCAAATGAAGCTGGTAGGAGTTAGGTCTAAAACAAAAGGTTGTGATTCCTCATGCAGCAGTTGGTTGGTGCCCAGGAAAGTTGCTTATGGCTATTGTTGACAAAAGAGGTTTGTTTGTGTTGAAGTTGGTATTGGACAAGTATTTGGAAGAATAATCCTTTGGGAGCTGCTAAATAGAAAAATCATTACAGATGTATGGAAGTCTTTCATCTGAAAATGTTTGAAGCCTAGGAGAGTAATAGGAGAAAATATCGTATATGCCTGCTCAGTTCTTACTCTTCTGTGTGTGTTGGCTGCTGGCCATCTTCACAGCCTGCATTTTGGGTCCGTTGCACTCTTAATCTAAATCAGCACATCCATTCCCATGGCTGACACTGAAACTACATTTGCTCACTACTTAGAAATAAATTCAGCATCTTTCTGAATTCAGATGGAAGACCTTCAAGTTTTTTTTCCTGTTTTTCTTACGATTTTCCTTCTAAATTACAGCTTTCTAAAATGTAGAAAAGGTTCTGCCATATGCAGTTGAATGTTAATGAAGGCATTTTTAATCACATTAGGGGTTTGTTTTGTCTAGTAGAAGTTGTTTGTTTGTCATAGGAGCCAGTTTCAGGGACAACTGGGATTGTAGCAGTAGGCTGCTTGGATTACAGATAAGAGGATACAAATGCACTGTTTTCCACTCGTGTCTGGATCACATGTTCTGTTTCAGTTGCCTTCCTTGATTAGATCTCGTGTAGCTTTTCTGCTCTCAGGAGAAAATGTGGTTTTCTCAGTCTATATAAACATGTCAGATATTCTAAATACACGTAAACTTTGGGAAATGCTAGCATATAAAATATTTTTAAAAGCTCCATAAATGCTTAGAAGCCTGGGAAGTGCAATATTTAAGGTGTATTAAAGTTATATCTGTGCTGAACCAGCCTAATCTCCACGAAGTGTGTTTAATTTTCTAAATGAAAATTTCTACATGAAATGAGTAATTTAATGTGTTCTGATGAATTTCTACAGAGTTCTGTTTCCTTTGTTTTGTTCTCTATTTATAGGTTTTGGTCCGTCCTTTTGTAGAAGTTTCTTTTCAGCGAACAGTCTGCCGGACAACAACAGCAGAAGGTCCAAACCCCAACTGGAATGAGGAACTTGAGCTTCCATTTAGGTATGGCAAAATGAAACAAAATTATTTCTGAATAATAATCTTTTCATTTGCATATGCAAATTTATTCACACCTTCCTGTGCTGTTCAAGTCACATTTTTGATTTATTTAACCTTTTCAGAGCTCCTAATGGTGACTACAGCACCCACAGCTTGCAGTCAGTGAAAGATGAAGTCTTCATTAATGTTTTTGATGAAGTACTTCATGATGCTGTAGAGGTGAGTTCATAATTGTACATTATAGAATATTGTGAGCTTTTTGAAGTTGATGGAACAAGACTTTTCCATATAACTTTCCCCCTCCTGTGCCCCTCTTTTCTCTATTTTGTCATTCATTATCATTTTATTAGGATCCATTATGATTTTATATCTAGTCAATATTGCAAGGTTGTTAGAGGGAGCAATCTTTACAATGTTAACCTTAGTATAAATTAAACTTGTACTATATAAACTGCTGCTTGAGTTGAACATGTGTATGTAATATATTTTACTGATATTTAATGGAGATACTAAGATAGAGAAGCAACATAATTGTAATCTGAATTCTATTCTTAACCTGAATCAGAATTTTTTGCTAAATTCCAGGTGAATAATCCTAGTTCCTCTATTTTTTATCAACTATCTTTTTATGCTTTCTCTCATCCTGTTTTCAATGTGTTTGGTGAAATGAAAAAAACCCAAAACAACCAAACATCTTTAAGTTGAATGCATTATTTTTTTTGTTAGATAAAAATTGCAAGAACTAGGAACAAGAAATTTTTGTAAGCTCTCAGTGTTGGTATAAAGTTTTCCTTTGTTGAAACTAGTGAAAGCTTTCCCAGTCAATTCAGCACAGGCAAAAATAGCAGCACTCAATGTTCTTGAAAATATAACCCAAAAATAAAAAATGCACACATTTCACAGAGAATTCTGTCCTCAAAAATCAAATGATATTTGACAAAGCAGAAGGAAACTCTTGAAACTAGGATGTCACTCTAGCCTTTAGAGAATTTTTTTTAAATTACTTCTAAGCTGATCGTACAAGATTTGGATATCTCTGATAGGCAGTGCACATGAAAACAATGCTCCCATTCCACAGGGTTTAGTTAGATTTTCAATTTTGCCATCAAAAAGCTTTTTTCAATGCTAATAAAATATTTCACTGGCGGACCAGAGCTTCATTTACTTTGTCTGAGAAGACTCTTGTGGACTCCTTGTCAGAGTTTTGAGTCCTGCATCACAGGTTATACATGACTTTTAAACCCTGAAGTGGAAGCACATTTTATCATGGATTATGATGTTCTTGTATGTTTTAAGCATCTGGCATGCTTAAAATGCACCTGGAATTATGACTCCTGTGCTAGTAATGGAATTGATACTTACAGTAAATACTATTAATACATAATTTTTATTAATACGTTGATTAAATTGTTGATTGAATTAAAGGAAATAAAACTCTTTTACAAAGTGTTATGTTGGGCAACTTTTTCTTAGGATGATCATGAAAGAGGTAGTGGAATCCACACTCGTATTGAGAGGCACTGGCTGGGATGTGTTAAGATTCCATTTACTACCATATATTTTCAAGCAAGGGTAAGTGTTTTTACTTGGAGTAAGTCTCTTAAAATACAAAACTGGACAATGGAAAGGGACTGGGAATGGATTTCATCAGCAGCTTCTGCATGGAAGGGGTCAATCTGTGAGATGCTGGAGCACCATTCACACATCACTTATAGGCAAAGGCCTGTTGGTGAGATGCTGCCTTCAGAAACATAATCCTGCAACTCGTATTTTTCCATTTTCTTCTTTTTTTAGGTAAACAGAGCCATGTGGAGTTTGCTGTTTGAAAGAAAAATAGTGAAAGGCTGGAAGTCTTTTTATGACCTAGTGTTTATGACTTCCATTTCATTAAACATTAGTGTTCATAACATGCAGGAAAGGCTGAAATCCAGTTGTAATTAATATGTTTAGCAATGAGATGTCTCATGTTCTCCCTACAATTAATCAACATAAATATCATATTCTCTCATTATTTTGTATTTCAGAGCAATAATCAAAAGAATGAGGTATTGGAAGACAAGTAGCAAATGTATGTGAGAAGGAACTTTTGCTTTCTTGTTTCTAATGAGAAATATTTCTTTATATTGTTGTAGATTGATGGTACATTTAAGATCAATATTCCTCCAGTCCTCCTTGGGTACAGCAAAGAAAAAAATCTGGGAATGGAGAGGGGTTATGATTCTGTGCAAAATCTGAGTGAGGGCTCATATATAACACTGTTTATTACCATTGAACCACAGCTCATTCCTGGAGAGTCTGTCAGAGAAAAGGTAATTAATCAGTAATTCGTCATACTCTTGCTCTTTGTTTCCAGTGGTGCAGTTCTTGAGATGCATATAAATAAGAATGCTTAGTGTACCAAAGGACACGAATGCCAGTACAGACAAA
Source organism: Xenops minutus (assembly GCA_035221455.1). Taxonomy (NCBI): domain Eukaryota; kingdom Metazoa; phylum Chordata; class Aves; order Passeriformes; family Furnariidae; genus Xenops; species Xenops minutus. The sequence goes on along the minus strand of JAWWEE010000122.1, from coordinate 59,090,722 downwards.
CAGTGATACAAATTCAGAGTGTTTTATTTCAAATTTTTTAGCCCAGTTCAATTTACTTGGATGCACCATTAGGTGAGATGTACGTTTAATGCATGAGAAGTAACTTTGACCAGGTATCTAGTTTCAATGTTAATAAAAAGAAGACTTGCATTCATTATCTGTGAGCATATAGTTTTTCCATGTATTTTTGTAAACAATGAAGTATTCATGTGAGTGTTTGTGAGCAGTGAACAAAAAGGACATGGCAGGTGCAAAGAGTATTTTCTTGCTTCTGTATTTATACTGTTCAAATAAAGCATTTATTATTTATGGCTTCATGCACGCCTCCAGATCTTGAAGATAATGATTTCTAAATAGCAGCTGTTATTTTTTTTCTGTTATTTTACTAAACCAGAAGTGCCTTGCACTAACAACAATAAGATGTAGTTAAAATGCATACATTGCTTGCTAGCTTACATAACAATAGGCAATGATTTTGAGATCCATACATCAAGGATGTATGTTTTTCATGCACAAACAGCAGCAGTTCATTTGTTTCCAATTCAGTGCTACACTGGGCAGTTATTAGAAACACAAAATAATTGGAGAGAAGCATCTATCATAATTTCTTTTTCAGAATAAATATAAAATCATATGATGCATTCTAAAACCCCTTTTCCCTGTTAAAATTATAGCTTTGGAAACTATCAAGCTTATATTTTCTTGCTCTGATGCAATACTGTGGGAATTGTTACAACTTTAGTACCTGCTGAAAATAAAGTATATTACTAAAATGCATTCATAGGTGCCTTTTAAAGTTAATTAGTTTGAATGTTAAGATTATTACTAGGACTCAACATCAAAAATACAAACTTAACAGCATTGAAGTACCTTTAATAGATAACAACTTATCCAAGAGTTTCGTAGTCTTAGTCTTCACATATAGTAATTAGTTGTTGGGAGAAAAATGTGCTGAATTTGTAAGGTGACATATCTCTGTTTCTAGAAAGAGCTGTCTCCAATACTGTTTCACAAGAAAAATCATAGAAATTCAAATAAGGAGCAAGATTGTTGTAAAATATATTGCACTGTATGTTGTGAATCTTTAGAGCAAATGTTCAGAATTTCTTGCATAGATGCAATTTGATACTCAGGTTTTTATGATGGAAGCTTACTAATTTGTCATACTTTCTTCCTCTTCCTGACCTATAGTTAAATTTGAAATGCTTGTTTACTGTTTTAGGATGCTAAGCATAATTTTAGTTTAATTTTATGATACCTTTTTTGTTTCTTTACTTATTTTTTCTTTCTTTCCTTCTCTTCTTCCTGAACCTCTCTATAGATGAATGAAATGCTTAAGAAGGTACAATATTAATAGATCTGTTGAGATACTTCTGTTGTTCCTTTTTGAAGATTTAGCTTAGGTTTGTGCCATTCAGCAGTCTTTTTGCACTTTGTGTTACTTGACTCTGACATAGTAATTGTTTATTTGCCAATAATATTTGCAGTGAACATTTAAGTTTACAAAATGCCAGAGGCTGTACCTTTCTGCTGTTAATTATGGTTGAGAAGAATCACCACTGTGTGCCTTCTCTGCTGACCTGGAGGTCCAGCTCCAGGGCAGTGCCCAGCTGTTCCACCTCAGGTTAGTTTGAGAAGAAGGGTAACAAACGATAAAAAGTGGCTTATTTTGAACAAAAATATTATGAAGGATGAGCTTTAATTCGCAGTACCACTAGAAGTGTACGAGGAATTCTAAGGAAATTAAATGGCTAATCCTAACACCTTTAAAAGGTGACATTTTAGGTAACATCTGAGGAAATAATTGTCATTGTTATATAATTATGCGCTTTTGAGTCCTACATTTGCTTCTGAAAAAACTCATCTAAAATTGTTAAAATTTTAGACAAGTCTGAATTACAAGGAATCATCTAAAAATCACTTCAACCTTTTCTGCAAATATTTTGGCATTGCATAGGATTGTTGCAGTCTTATTTATATAAAAATTACTGGGATTTTATGCATAAGCTCAGTTGGGGTTTTAATGGAGTGCTGTGGGAATAGCATATAGGATTAGTACCTAACCGTAATTGTTTACCTTTGAATTACTATGTGTTGTTATATTCATCCCCCACAGTTTACTTGGCCGTAACTTCTGCTGCATTTTTTACTGCTTTAAAGCCAGTTTATTATAGGTATTGGTAGGTATTATAGGTATAGGTCATTATGGGCATTCATAAGTAAATGCAAAAAATGCAAATTTTCTGATTTTCCATTACCTTGGGCTTTCTTACATGTTTGTAACCAAAACTCCACACAAGGCAAGTTTAAAATGCTATCAGGAAAGAATGTAACGCTTTTTGTGCTCCTGTAGGTGGTGAAATAAGGCTGAATATAGTAAAGACTGAAGTCCAAACTGTAAATAGAACTGGTTTTATATAAATTCTACTGTCTTTTGAAGTTTGATACCCAAGAAGATGAGAAACTGCTCCAGGCAGCAGAAAAATATGAAGCTGAATGTACATCAAAGTTTCCAAGCCGCCAGTGCCTAACGACCGTAATTGACCTTGATGGAAAAACAGTTTTTATTACCAGATACATCAAACCTCTGAACCCACCACAGGAGCTTCTTGATGCCGTTCCAAATAGATCTCACACAGCAGCAGTAAGTACTTAAAAAAGATAGTAAAGTCTCTGGGATAGAGGTTTCAAGATACTTGTGTGTTTGCCTATGCACATGCATATAAACAAATCCCTGCTTTGTGTGTCTTCTCTACAGCTATGCTTTTTGCAAAAGAAAAAACTAGAGATGCAAAATAAAATTGTAATGACTATGGGTGATACACAATAAGTCTAACTGTAATGATGTAAAGTAACATTTGCCTTCTTGATGAAAAGTAATAGGTAAAAATATTGTCCTTTAAAAGTATTGTCCTTTAAAAAACAAAGAGTTATGCCAAACCACAGTGGGAGTAAATCATATCAATCTTTTATACAAGTTCTAAAATGAGCTAGCTGTAATGAGCTTACTCAGTGTTTTTCATTGTGTGGAAACAGTAATATTCTTCACATCTGAAATAATACTACTACAGTGTTGTGAATTGAAGGGGTGACTTGCTCTGTTTTGTTTTCTTGCAGGAATTGGTGGCTCGATATGTTGCTTTGATTCCTTTTTTGCCAGATAGTGTGTCATTTGCTGGAATTTGTGATTTATGGAGTACATCAGATGTAAGCAATGCCTTAAGCAGAAGTTCTTTATCCTCTTGAATACGATGTAACATTCTAGCAGCCCCTGTTTTTGAAAGAGGTGGTACTGGATGAGTTCTTGAGGTCCCTTAAGACTTAAATTATTCTGTGATACTGTTATTGTGAGGACTACTTTTCTTTGAACCATTTATTTCAAAGAGCAAGGACTAAAGCTTGAGAAAAATTGTTCATTCTGGTACAGGGCAAAAATTTTATCTTTGATAGGTTACAATTAGCTAAAAATACTTACGGCTTTAAAGCATCTCCTGGTTTTTTTCAGTTATAAATCATAATGGCCAGTCATGCATAAGTGAAAGGATGCTGACTGATATAGACTTTACAACTAGACTTAAAATGGATCATTGTCATTCCATGGAACTGTAGAAAAAACATTGCATGTAGTGTCAGCAATAATTGGATATTTAGCCCTTTCTGTCACATAAATCCTGTCACTTATAGAATAACAGCAAACAGTTGCCAGAGATGAAGTTTTTATCATCTCAGAACTGTTCTGAAAAATTGTCATTCTAAAAACATAAAGACCCTGGTTCTTGTGATAAGATCTCAGATCTTACAGATTTTTACGGCATTCACTCTTCATCCTGTGTGTTGAAGCAGTGACCAATGTAGAGGTCAGTTGTAAAGATCTGAAAGGACTCCTTGCTTCTGAAATGTTAAAAACATTATCAAATGTTTTAAGTTGGTAACTGCCCAGAAAAACTTTTTCTTTTTAATACCTCAATTAGCAATTTCTTTATCTTCTGGCGGGCGATGAGGAAGAACACGCTGTGCTTTTGTGTAATTATTTTCTTGGTATGGGCAAAAAAGCCTGGCTTATCATTGGAAATGCCATTCCTGAGGTAAGAGAATTTTTTCATTTGGCTTAAGTATTAACTTTTATTCTGTGAAGTCTTTGATTTCCACCAGTGCATAGTTGTTTCTTGTTGGGTGTTTTTCCAGGATATTATCTAAACATTGGTGCTGGGCACTGGTTCCTTCTGGAGAAGAAAATAAAAAAAATTTAAAGTGTATATTACTATAAACATTGTCTGGGGTTTTTTTCCTGGGCCCATTTCCATACTTAACTGGTAGTAGCTGCTGTCCTCATAATACAATATCAAGCAACTGTAACCCTTGATTTGACCTTAACTTGTGTAAGTTGCATTCAGGACAAAGGTGGTGGAGACCGTCCATCCACAGCATCTCAGTCATGGATACACAGACTGTGACAGTTTGTGTGGGATCAGGTACAGGCTGAGAGGTGGTAGGAGAGGGTTAGGGGAATTGCTAGGGATTCTTACTGGTACGTGTATGTCTTCTGATTCTCTCTCCAGCTGATGGCAGAGCTGCAGCAGTAGTAACATTGGTTCAGGCCTGACAAGTCCCTCTCCTCTGCCCACTGCTATACGGGCAGGGTGGGCCATCTCTCTGCCTGGGGCTGCTGCAGCAGTGGTCTGGCTTAGGCTGGCCCAGAACTGAAACACTGAGATTGCTCTGCCGTTTAGGAGATGCCTTTGTTCTCACATTTCCGAGTAACCAAGTAACTTTTCAAAAAGGTGGTAAGACTGTTTATAATGCAAATTTCCACCATTAGCATTTCAAATTACCAAGTACATGTGAAAGTTTTGCTGGAGAGAATTTTGGTAAAAGTTTTTGTCCAAAGTAGTTTTCTAAGCACATTTTGAGATACTGCAGTGGCAGGAACAGGTACTGGGGGTACAGTCCTGCTCAAAATCTGATGGATGGAGATGGTAATCCTTAATAAAGCATTCATCTTGTGCATTCTTTAGATATTTCAAGATACCTGGAAAATATGGGACATGACAATAACATAGAAGAGCAGTTTAGGGATTCCTGACAGAATATAAAGAGAGCTGGGAAATTCTTTATGTGGCTGTATGAGGGAGGCTGATGCTTGAGACACAAGGTGTGCTGCCTACCATGGATGAGAGCTGGGGCAGCAGCCAAGTAGGACATGCTGGTAGTGAAGTAGCATCTGGTTAACATTCCTGTATGAAAAATTTCACATCAGTTTGTAACTGAACCAAGATGACTTTCAGGATCTATATGTTAAGAGTGGCTCAGGGTCATGTATGTCCAACATTTCCCTACCATGTAACAGAGTACATTATTATGCAAGTGAACTGTAATGAACCTGTAAATTCTTCCAAGAAGTTTGCCCCAAAAAGCAATCTTAACCTCAATAATAAAAATTTAGTATTCCAAAAAATACAAAGCATACTCTTTTTGTAGCCAGTTTTCAAATATTCCTCTCATACTTTTTTTTTTTCCTTTCCTAGGGACCAACTGCTTATGTACTGACTTTGGAACAAAGTCAGTATGTAATTTGGAATCCCAGTACTGGATGTTTTTATGGACAGTATGATACTTTCTGCCCCTTACAAAATGTGTACTGTCTGATCAGCTCTGATAATGTAAGTGTACCCAGTCTTGTCATATTTCTATCCACATAAGTGTTAATAACTGTTGGGGGGTTTTTTACCTTATGCATTGTTTGTTCAACATTGTAACTATATTTAGGCTATTGCATTATTAGTGATTTTATTCAATCTTATGTAGGTTTTTCAGCTACTAAAATAAGAAAAACTTTTTTAATCAAAACTTAGGTAGATCAGGACATCCATTAATAGAATATTCGTTATTGGGCTTTACTAACTTGTGTTTCCTAACTTGGATGTCTTAAGATTACCACTGTTTAGGTGGGGAGTAGTCATTTCTCAAAGATAATAGTTTGCAGGTGAAATGCAACTGAAAAGTGAAAAATAAAGGATATTACAAGGAGTCACTTGAGTTGCCCATGTAAGAGTGATCACAGCCTGAGTGGTTCAATGTGCATAACAGAGCTGGCACCACGAGGCACAAAAACTTTCTGCCTGGTATCAAGTCCTGCCAGTTATTTGCAAATTGGTAATACTAGTGCACATTCACAATATATTATTCATTGTGTGGCTGGAAAGCCTCTGAGATAGTGGGAGCAGAGAGGAGAGTTTGTAAGCGCTATGCACCTCAGGGCAGGTGGACAAAAAGGCCTCAGACCTCGGTGGACCTGAGTCTGTGCTTGGAGGGACAGAAGCCCTGGGCACAGTCCTGCCAGCAGCACTCCCTGGCTTGGCTGGAAGCCAGACTTCACAGCTTCTGGGGACACAAACAGGGACACGAGAGCGAGGTAGAAACATGTGTGAAAGTCTGAAAATGAGGAGACAGAAGGCAAGTTAAAAAAAGAACCCTAGGTCTTATTTGAATGAAAACTGGAAGTTGAGTTTCAGAGTTTGCTCCTCAGTTTCTTGGAATGCTGTGTGTCTCATAGCTGTGATTATATGCTGAATGTTATAACAAATTTGCTTTCTTGTAGATTTGGTTTAATATGCAAGAATATGATTCCCCAGTGAGGATAAATTTTGATATGAGCAAACCAAAACACTGGAAGTCTTTCTTTTCAAGAAGTTTGCCATTCCCTGGTCTCTCCAGCATTCAGGTAGTGATGGATCTATTGCAAACTTGACTTGAAGGGTCGAGCTTTTTAAAAAAAATTCCCAATCACACCTTTAAAAAAAAGAAAGCAGGAACACTGCAAAAAGTTGGTTTTATACAAAATGAATGTGCTTGGCCTCTAACTGTCCGTTGTAAGATCTCAGGACCAAGCCTCTCTGAAGCAGTATCTTGGTATTATACAGAAAATGTCACCTTTTGTCTTATGGGTAAGAAAGCATTTTTTTCAAGCTGTATGAACATCCTTAGTAAGAAACCAGAAATTTCTGTACAGTTATCAAAGGTGTAAGCAGTTGAAGTTTACCACAGGAAAAAAGTCCCAGCATTACATACAAATATCTAGTTAATTTTTTTTAATAATGTCTCTATTAAGGAGTAGGTTATTTAAACATAATTGTAAACTCCTGTGAGCATCAAGCCAGAAATGCCTGAAGTTACATTGTTGTACAGCTAGAAGAGATTGCACATTTTAATATTTATTTTATTTATTGCTAGCCTGAAGAATTAGTTTATCAGCATTCAGATAAGGCTGCTGCGGTGGAACTACAGAGCAGGTAACTCTACCTCCAAAATGAACGCTGTCAGTGCTGATACTAGAGCAAATTCATGCTTTGAATGCTAGGAATTGAGAATGGCTAAAAAAAATCATAAGCTATCATTCCAGGGCTTTTTTTAATTCTCTCTCTTCAATAGCGTTCGCCAGATAGAAAGAACTGATCAGTCATTGTTCTACGATTTTCCAATAAGTAAAATGCTGTGGAGGGCTGAGAGGAGAGTGTGCAAACTAAAAAGGGGTTGTAAGCCCCTGGCCTTCCATGCAGGCACCACACAGCTGCGTTGGCACTGCTTTTCTGCACTTCTCGCCAGTAGCAAGTTTAACAGAGGTCATGTGTGGTCCCCAGAACCTGTACTGTCTGCCAGGGGAGATCAGTTCAGATGTCCAGTAAATACTAGAATTGTAATGATCAGTCTCTTATTTCAGGATTGAAAAAGTACTAAAAGACAAGATTATGGAGTGGAGACCAACACGCCCAACTCGTTGGAACAGATACTGTACCTCTACCCTACGTAACTTTTTGCCGCTGCTGGAACAAAACCAAGGCAAAGATGTAGAAGATGATCATCAGGCAGAGCTGCAAAAACAGCTGGGAGGTTACAGGGTACAGCTGTGAACATAAATGGCTTGTGCATAGTACAAGAATTTAAATCCCTAGGATTTAATATCACCACTCTATGGTATAGAAGAGTGTCCTAGGCTATTTATTTCTTCTGCTACCAACATTCACAAGAGCTTTTATACCAACCGTAATATTTACAGAGTGAAGGGAGTGATGATCTGTTTTATTTCATCATAAGGTTTAAGATAAAAACTTTCTGCTGAACACAAAACTAAGAATGCAAAGGTAAATTGGCTGCATTGTTGTTTTGTATCTGCACCACAGCAGCGGCTCCTGCCAGTACAGAAACACAAGTGCAGTGTCCCAGCCCCAGCTGCACAGGGGCTGGAGGTGCAGCAGCTCTCAGGAGTGCTCAGTAAAAACCTGTGCTACACACAGTCTACTTAAAGCTGCAGGAGCAGACACGACAACATGCTTTTCTTCAGTTTTTTGCTCTTTGCTTCACTGTTTAAAGACAAGAAAAGTTTTTGAAGTGTTCACTGCAGCCACTGCTGTACCCAGGTGTTCCTCCTCCAGGCTGTTGGAAGGGCCTTTCCATGTGGTAACAAGTGCTGCACACAGATAGGGCCAGTTCCAAAAGGAGCTGCGGTTTCAGTTCCTGACACTGGCCATTCCAAATACCCACCCAGGAGAAAACAGTGATTTAAAACCAGCCAAGGGGCAGAAAAGCAGTGAAGTTCTGCTGTTTGTGTTCATTATTAAAACTTTATTCTAGTGGATTATAAACATCTTCACTTCAAACTTAAATGACATTAAAGGGGAAAAATGTCAGAAGCTTGCCTGGAGTATGTGAAAGAGAGAGGTAGTAAAGTACAAAAAATAGGCTTTTTTATTGCATCTCCTTAGGTCAGCAATAGAAAAGACAAATTTACATGCTCAGTGAAACAGATTTTTAAAACTTCATTCAGCTGCCTTTACCTAGTCTTCTTACATATTTTTTTCCTTTGTCTTTCTCCCAGGTCTCTGGATTTCCTATTCATATGCCGTATTCTGAAGTCAGACCTTTAATAGAAGCTGTACACAGCACAGGAGTTCATACCATTGATGTTTCCAATGTTGAATTTGCTCTAGCTGTGTATGTTCATCCTTATCCCCAAAATGTTCTCTCTGTATGGATTTATGTGGCTTCACTTGTGCGAAATGGGTAGTACAGAGCAGTCAGAATACTGCAAGAAATTTGCATATATAGGTGTAAATACAACAGATTTCTCTCATTGCTGATTTGAGCTATCTCAAGTATTTTAAAAATCAAATGAGAACATGATTTTTAGTAGCTTTATTTGCCCTACAACCATTGAAGATACTACTTATTACTGCTAAGGAAGAGACTGACAGCATAAAATTCCAGCACTAATAGGTGATTTTTGTACTGTCTCTTATAGCTCCCAGTGGGCCACACTCTTAAAAACATTACACATGCCCACAGATAGTGACATTGCAGAGTAAAATGTTGCCTTGGAATCCCTGGAAGATTGTTTTTAGCTAGTCAGTTTATTTTATCTACAGACCTCCTTCCTCTTCAGAGACACTTGTAAATACTTTTCCTGTATCTCAGTTTCTGAATTCTTAGCCGCAAATTTCATATACTAAAGAGCCTTCAGTGAAGGCCATACTTCAGTTTTTCAGAGGCTGCGTCATATTCTATTCCATATTTTATGTCTGTATAATGCCATCACCATTTAAAGGTGTAAGACAATACTTTTTTAAGTTAAAGACAAAGGATTTAATAAATATTTATACCAAAACTGAAGTGGAAGCTTATTTCTTTTATACAAGAATTTGATTAAATTACTTTGGAGTATGAAATCCTTGTCTGTAAGTTACCAAACTTGCAAGGAAAATATTATCAAAAGACTAGTTTACTAAAAATCAAATTCACTTAGTATGCAATAAGTGATGTTAACTATTAATACGGATGTATATCTTTTTCCTGCCATTATCTTACTAATCAAACTCTTCCAAGTGAAAATGATGGTGGGTTAAGGAAGAATGTTCATCAGAACATATCAAAATGAAGATTGTTCTTGAGTATGAATCTAGTTCAGAGTTATCTAATAAATACTAGACAAAAATCACAGAGTGGGTACTGTTGGAAGGGACCACACTGGCTCATCTGGTCCAACCTCCCTGCTGAAGCAGGGTCATCCCAGAGCACATGGCACAGGATTGCATCCGGGTGGTACTTGAATATCTCCAGTGAGGGAGACTCCACAACCTCTCTGGGCAATCTGTTCAGTGCACAGTCACCTACACAGGAAAGAAGTTCTTCCTCATGTTCAGGTGGAACTTCCTGTGCATCAATTTCTGCCTGTTGCTTCTTGTGCTATTGCTTGGCATCACCAAGAAGAGCCCGTTCCATCCTCTGGACACCCTCTTTC
>JAWWEE010000122.1:59010171-59080331 GCA_035221455.1 Xenops minutus | reverse complement strand
GTTTTCTTCCAGTCCTCAGGCACCTCTCCTGAGCTCCACAACCTTTCAAAGACTACCCTGAGCAGCCTCACCATAGTCTGTCAGCTCTCTCAGCACTCAAGGATTAGAGTCAGGGGTTGTCACCACAGGTTCCGTCCCTTCTATAGACCTTGACCTGAAAGCAGTACACTGTCATCACATGATTCTTTGCTGAACACTGATGGCATCTCCTGAGTTGAGTCCATGGTGTATCTGCAGCTGCTTCAGTCCTCAGCACTCTACCAGTCTGCACCTCTCCAGCCTCAAGATGAGTTCTGGAACACGGAGAGATACAGCAAGCCCACAGATACAGCAAGCCCACTGTGTACCTGGTTACCAAGAGCCCCAGTCAGCCTCACACAAATGGCATTCCATGTGCTCTCACCTTTGGGTGCCAAAATCCATTTGATGCAGCTTACCTGAAGCAACAGTTGCTGGATCAGTGGTGTTTTTGGATACCCCTTCTGCAGGCTTCAAACTGAGCACTGAACATTCTGCCTCTGCCCCGCGGTCACCTGCTAGCCACGAACAGCCAACTGCACACCAACTCTATGTTCACTAGTGTTTTTCTTACCTTGCTCCTCCTCTTCAGTTTTACTGGGAGCAGTATGGTGTCAAAACTTGCAGTTTATTGTAATCTCCAGCTCTGCCTGCACACAGATTTCCCAGACACTAAGATTCTTGAAAGCTACTTATGTTACCATGACTGCTGTCCTAAATAAATACTACTCAAAAAAAATTTATCCAATTAGGAAAACAGGTAAAAATTATTAGCTTGTATTGTCAGCCTTAAAAATTAGGCAGGATAGGGAGGAAAAAACTCTGTCTTCTGCCTGCCACCTGCACCTCCTCTGATAAGGATAAAAACTTGGAACTGTGTCACTCATGACCAGGTGGCCATCAAAGTTTACAACCTGACATGGGCTACAACACTCACTCCTCAAGCACTGGGCTGATCCCCATATCACCACACACACACTCATGCCCTACTCATACGTTTCTCTTCCTAGCACAGGTTTCACTCATCACAGTCTCTACTGTTTAGAAAGGAGTCTTTTTAATTACCAAGGCATGGGGGAAAACATACTGATGTCTTCCACAGAGTTCAGATTAATGAAAACTGACTTCCTTGGAAGCTGTTTCAAAAATGCAACTTAGTGCAGTCATGGCAACAATAAAACCGAACCAAACCCCCAGCATGTACTGCACAGCTCACAGCTCTGCAACCACCACCTAACCCCTCCAATCTCTGCAGCCTCCCGGCATGCTACTTTATACCTTAAAGCACAGATATTCAACTGCTGCATACATTTTTTTATTGGTGGGAATGTTTTATTTGAGTATGTCTTTCAAGCCCAAATACAAAACCAAATGCAAAAGGAAGGTGGCGATTTCCCTAATTTTGCAATATAAAGAACGACTTCAGGATGAGAGGAAAGGGGAAGAAACAAGGCTCCTAAAGATGTATAATTGTTACCAAATGCGAACAATACAATTCAAATTCTCTGCAGAGGTTTATCTTGTACTTGTGGATTCAAAATTAAAAAAAAAAAAAGTCCCCTAACACAAAATAATCCAGTAAAGTATATTTAAGTGCCAAACTTGGAAGAAAGTGGCATAAAAAAAACTGAAGGTTTTCCCATCTTCCCCAAGTTATGTAAAATAAAGCCCAACACCCTGCAAGCCAAATGAGATTGTGAGATTGTTACAACACTGTACAGTACACATAATTAAGATTTTGAAGTTGTGGGCAGGGTCAGGCTAGTATAACAAATCTCACTCCAAGGATTGTTAACACAAGATGCGAACTGTAAGTAAAGTGCATGAAAGGAAGCCTGCTCAGCTAAATGAAGTAGACAAAGATCAGAAGTCAGCGGTCATTCGCCAGAGCGGCAGCAGGCCCGAAAACCACACTGCAAATTCTGGCATCCACTGGCGGTTTCAGCATGAGGACCTGCACAAAAACAAAAAAAATGTGAAAAGAAGAAAGGGCCATTTATTTAGATTTATAATTCTCATAACCCGGTGATTCAGAAGATGTGTCCTTTTCTACAATGCACTACACTTTACTCAGCACTGTGAGGTCTGAAACGCTGCCAGTACTGTCACAGTGTAAAAACTTCAGTTCCAACAGGTGTTTTTCAAGAGATTTTTGCTCCAATAGCTTAGTGCCATGAAGGTAACACGTCCAAAATGACACAGAAGTACAACAAGCAACACTAAATGAACAAGTATAAGCAAGCTCTCACAGTCAATTTTCAGAACTGAGTGTATTTTCACAATGCACATTTAATTCCCAATTCAAATTCATGTAATGACATCATGGCATTACCAAAGAAACCATAATCTCCAAAACTATTTCTACTATAATGGAAACAGTTTTTTAGTCTGTTTTTTTTTTCCCCATGGACACTTCATGGCTGGCCAGACCTCTCACATACTCTTGAGTGGAAATTCAAGAACTAAAGAGAAAATCACCTTAGTATCACAGCACTCATCAGAAGCCATAAGGCTAAAAATGAGCCATTCAGAAAGAAAGAACAAGTTGTGAGCACAGACAGTACAAACCAACACTGTAATTCTACCCACTTCCACTTACCTTCACTTACTGTTATCCCTTTAATTTGAAACATTAAAGCGATCATGAGATAAGAACCTATTACATTTATTAATAAAGGATTTTATTTCCTACAGCCTTATGCCTGCTTTGAGACCCATTTACATTCAGGCTGGCAGAACTCTGACACCCAACAGAAATTGGAAGGGGGTTGCCAAGTTAACTCAAACAAGCTCGTAAAGACCTAACCAGGACAACCCAAATTTCCCCCCTTTGTATGACAAGACAAATCAACAAATATTTACGGTGTTTTTAAGGTATTTAGAAAATATTAACAAAATCTTGTAGTGAATTAGGGCACTGTGCCATGTCTGGCTTTTTTTTCCACTTGAACAGTAATTTGAAGTCATAATTAATTTCCAAGAATCTGGTGTCTGAAAATCAGCTTAATGCTTCATGCCACAACACACCAATGAGCAATACTGTATAAGGTAATTAAGATGTGTAAGATTGAATAAAACAAACCTGAAGCTATAATGAAGGACTATAGTTACAGTATGCAAAACAGTAAACTTTTCATTTGTCAGTAAGCTCATTTTCCTTTTCAAATCATTTTATTCACCTGAACTAAATTTTGATCCTCCAAGTCACTTACGAGCTAGAGTTTGAAAGCTTCTTCATAAGTCCTTTAGAAAGGAGACTCGGTGCTTCTGAACAGCTGGTTTAGCAGAGCATGTTCTGTGCAGCAGCATTTTCCAAGTCGGAGCTGACCTTCCCCCAGCACTGCCACAGCTAAGCAGCACAGAAGTGATTTTGAAGCAGCTGTCACATTTCTAGCAAAACGCTCGTTGACAAAATGTACATAACCACAACATCCCACGGAAGGGAATACTCAGTATAATTCAGTGTAGTTTTCCATCCTTTTCTTGCTCATTTTAAGGATGTTATTCCTCATGCTCATAAGTGGAACATACAAACCACCCTTTCAGATCTGATCAATGCTCCGTCTAACACTACCTTCAGCACTGGCAACAGCAAGTGTTCCCTAGGGAGATGATATAAGCCTATCATGCACACTTTTTGTTTTTCCAGCATCCTCAACTGTTGCAGCAGAGACAGTGAAGTCCATTCCCTTTAGTATTTGTTTATGGCTTAGTTGTGCATGTGGGTTTTTTAAGCTCTTTTTAAACCTGCTGACACTAACTCCTTCTACATCATCTACCTGCATCATCCAGTCCCTGAGCTCTAACAGTGCAGAATTTGGAGAGTTACCATTGCACATTCACCTCATCTACTGCTTTCCCAGTTCTTTAAACAGTCATCCCCCTTTTCAGCCATCTCATTCCCAGACTGAAACATTCCAGCCTTTTGAGTGCTCAGTTCCCTAACATTTTAGTAGACCTCTTCTGTAACTCCCCTACACACACTCCTGAAGATGGGGAGACAAAACCATGCAGTACTCCACATGTGAGCACCCAAGACTTCCAGGGCCACACAGTAGCACTTCTATCTTGTTCTTATCACCCTGATGATGTGTAACATTGGTGGCTTTTTTGGCTGCTGCTGCAAACAGGAAAGACCCCAGAATTAGCACCAACAGCTCTCTGAAATCATTAGCTCTACATTGCAAATGCCAGCTCTGAATTCAGTTTCATGCAATCACAGTTTGATTATTCCCAACCAGCCAGACACACAACCACATATACAGCTATACTGAAGCTCATAAGAAGTCCTGGAAATCATCAAGTATCATTACTTGAGGACCACTCAGTGCCACTCAAAAACCTGGAAATTACTTTGTGCATTCCTTACACAACGACAGCAATGGAAATGCAGAGTAAGACGGAGCTCAGAACTCTTCGGAGGGGAATGGGGAGAAAGCTGTCACCTCCCAGGCTCCTGTCCATCGTGAACATGGACCCTATTAAGCCCTTTCCTTTCTTCCTATCCTTTAATTAGATTTCAGATTTCAAATTTAAACCAGTCTTACAGCAACTTAATATCTCAAAAACTCCGCTACTTCTAAGTAAACTGCATCATCTGAAAAGCTTGTATGTTCATTTCCCAATTTATCAGGCACTGAATTACAAACGACATTAAGCACATCACAGTGAAATTTCACCCTTCTTCCCATACTGCACTTTTTGCCCCATGTCTAATTCTCATACCATCACTAAATTTCCTTTACAGCCTCTGATAAAAAACTCTGATGAAATGAAATATTCAGGGTTCAAACACATCTACTGAAATCTGTCCCCTTATATTCTTTCAATGTATTCTACTCCAGCATACACAGGCAATTCCCATAATTTGGACAACGTTTTATGCCCCTATTATAACAAGGTAGTAAGTGTCACTACTGGTTGTTTTAACAGTAAGGCTATTTGTTATGATTTATTTATGTTTTGACATGTCAGCTGATCTCCTGCCTCAGGTCATTTATCTCCTCTATAAATAAAAGCACTGGTGTTCCTTAGTTTGTTCTTTTTACATTTGATACAGACAGCAAAATTCAAATGCCCTTTCTTTTGATAACCACAGACACTGGGTTTGTTTCCCTAGCTTTATGTACTACAACTGATCTTTGGCTACATCTCTTTGGCTTCCTAATCTCTGGTATCCCCAGTCTTTGCTACTGACCTCATTTGGACTAGACTTTGTTTTCGAATTTGTTTTAAGTGGCCTCTTTTCTCTTGCCAAAAAAACACTCCCTCACGTTTCCTTTGGACTCTGTATAAAAGGTCCCCAATGCCTCTCACCTCACTGATGCACTATGTTAAATATGGTAACTGGTTACAGTTCCTTCTATAACGTCCAGTGTGATGGTCATTTCCACCTAACAGTGGGGCTGAATCACTTCCATATAATCATAGAATGGTTTGGGTTGGAAGGGACCTTTAAAGGTCATCTAGCTCCAATCCCCCTGCAATAATCAGGGACATCTTCAACTCGTTCAGTTTGCTCAGATCCAGCCTGGCCTTGATTGTGTCCAGGGATGGGGCTCCCACCACTTCTCTGGACAACCTGTTCCAGTGCCTCAGTACCTTCATTTTGCCTATTATTGCTTCTAACACAGCCCAGTTAGCAATGCATTGCATCTTGGAGCACACACTGATACATACAGCAACTTGATAAACTGTGCATGTTTTGAGGACTAGCTGATGATTTTGATTGAACTTTGCCAGTTTTGATGAGCACATAGAGTAAGAAACCACTGGCTGCTTGCAGTGTCAGATTCTGGCCTATGTAATAAACATCATGGCAGGAAAAAGCCAGATACCATCACCACTGGACTTAACAAGAAGCCAAGATTCAGTCCTTTAAAACAACATGAGATGGAAGTGTGGGGAAGAAACTGCCCATGCAGCAGATCATCCAGAGAAATGTATTTCAGAAGAGATCCTGTCTTTCTGCCGACTGTGAAGGCTTAATGAGTGCAAGCAGTGAACTGCCTAAATTAAGTTTTGGGCCAGTTCACCTGGGAAAGAAAGTTAATCAGGTTCTCATCTAACCTGCCACAGTCCACGTTACTGGTTTAGCTACTTCTAAACTGGATTATTGTAATGCTCTTTACATGCACATCTGATTACTCAAGATGCTTGGTGACTCAGAATAGAGGTGAGGTCTGTTTACTCATGGTGAGCATATAAACATGTTTGGCAACATGAGGGGAGCAGAGCCATTTGATTACTCCACTTTGTAACACACACTAGCAGAACAAAACTCAGTCACTATTTCCTAGAAGGAAGTTTGGCATTCCACCAAGAATACATGACAGCACAGACCAAGACCATGGTGAAAGAACTGCTCCAGCCAGGGCAACTCGTTGCCACCACAATATTCCTTCAGTCACTTTTTCTAGTTCTTGCTTATGGCAGCAGCAACATTCATATGCTTTAAAGCAAGATGGAGCCCTGACTCATCTAGAAAAACAAAGAAAAAAAAGTAGGGAGGAAAAAAGGTAAAAAAGGAGGCTTTCAGCTGTTGTAGGGATTGAGTCTACCAACTAGCCACACAAAGTCTAATGCTGGCCCCAGGAGGGCAGTAAGAATGAACTGGAAGGAACACAAAGGAGGGAAGGAGAGACAATTTCTTTCACAGTCATCACCAGCAAGAGGCTCCATCATGAACACTGAAACTATATTTGATGGTAGTGTAGCAACAGTAATACATTACATTTTCAATTACAAAAAAGTGACCAAATTAGGTTTAAAAATATATATTTATAGAGATATTATTTATAAATATATGAATTAGCTTTTAAAAATATGTAACGCCAATATTCAATTCAAATCTGATTTTACTAAGTGGAATTCTCCATCAGCCTTTGGTAAAGTTACACTTACAGGCATTTATGAGAGCACCTTGGTTATCTGTAGAACTTAAAGACTGAGACCAAACTCTTGTAAATCTAACAACGCTCTGCTCCCACAAATCTACATGCAGTAGTCCATAAATCTCAAAAGAAATTGCAAAGTCTTGGCTCCATTGCTGACATATCAACTATGACATTCTAAATGTCAGAAGAAAAGACTGAATCATCATAATCACCACAGCTTTATTTCATTAATGCCCTATTTCTTTAATTACAGCACCTGAAGACTACATAATTAAAAAACTCTAGAAACTGAATCATACTTAAAAGCTTCAAAGAGCTACTGCTGCAGAAATTAGGGAGCCCCATTTTTCTAATCCCAAAGCTGACAGCACTCCAGGCTTTGAAACTGAGAGTGCAGTCAGAGAAGAATGGACACAGCTGGTCAAAACAGCCTTAGGAAAATAAAAACTTCTCAGCAGCAAGAGGTAACTCGAACACTAAACTCTTTTTGCTGAGCTCAGTGTGATCTACAACCAAATTTGGTTTAGATGTTAAATGAAATCAGCACAAAGAAGGGATGTGTACTGACAGATTTATTTTCAGCTACAGCTGATGGTTATCTAACTCCAAGTCTCCAGCATTGTGAAAAATGTAAGGAGAGATCCTAAATATTAGTATGCAAACCAAAAACTGAAGACAAACAGTAAATAAACATAAATTTGGAAGTGGACACAAATTTATGGTCTCTACTCCTAAAAACTGCACCATGTTACTGGTGCACAACAGCAGTCTGAAACTCAGATCCAACTACTAACCATAGCTGCTCCACCTGCTTAGTTTTCTCTACTAAAAAAGTAGAGCAGCTATGGTTAGACCAGCACTTGCTGAAAATACAAATGTAACAAACATGCCAACCAAACAAGTTGAGCAAGCTCTCCCCAAAGAAATTCCACCAAAGAAGTGTTGTGTGTAAGGGGCCCCATCATGCTTAGTGTTTATAGAAAAAAAAATCTGAAAATAGGCTGCAGGTAAAAGTAAGGCCCTTATTCACAGGCAGATGACAAAGGCGTATCTTTATTATTCAAAGATGGCTAAATTCCATGATGTTTGCTCCGTTTTTTGTTCTGCAAGACCGACAGGTTTTCCAACATGATCCCAGAACATGCCTCCTTCCCCGAAAACAATCACTGATAAGCTGGTGGGCAAAGAAAATTACGAAATTATTCTCTACATGCTTACAGATCAGTAAACTTTGTGCAGCAGTTAGTAATACAATCTATAAATGTGCAAATTAACAAACAGCTTCAGATATGGATTGATTTAAATAAAACAGCTACTGCTTCCCCTAGTTGCTTTAGAAATGCCAAATGATACAGAAATAGCTGTTGCAGGAACCTTGCTGCCCATAGAGTGGAATAAGGCATCGGTTTCACACTGAATAGCCCTCTCACAAAGAAGTTTGATTGAAAATACAAGGAACAGCACCCAGAGAACACTGCAGGGGATTCAGTTATAAAGGTTATTTTCCACTATGGAATTTTGCTTTTAGGTTTTTATCAACTCCATTCTTAAAGAAAACAGTCACAAACTTCTGAGATGCCACTACTCAATAGATGTGAGAAGTCAGACATTACAGCCTCACTGTCCTGTTCATTTCCCTCTACAGGAGTAACTTGATCCAAAGGCCTGCATGATGCTTTAGAGAATCAAGCAAAGCTTACAGGCTCACAGCTTCCAGCAGGCAGTAAAAGGAAGGAAATAAACAGAAAGAGGATCAGGACAACTTTACAAAATAATTCAAAAATACTCTGTTTAAGTATAAATAATTTTTTGAGGGTACTGTAGAACTGCCAGGCTTTAAAGCTGTGGACTCACACAGAGATTCAGGCTTTCTAAACTAATGCTAAGATGACAGTGTATTTTAGGGACAAGGAGAGAAACAGAACTGTTTGAAGACAAACCAGAAGATCATGTCTGGTATTACCAACAGAAATACAAACAGAGGAAAAGTAGCAAGGAATCACATGTAAATGGAAAAGGCTTTTAATTGGTCTTTGAAGACATCTTTAAACTCAACATAATGCAGGAAGGAGAGTCAGTGTAGGATTTTTTAGAAAGAAACCTTAAAATGTTCAGGTTGAATTTTAAAAGCTGTAGTCTAGAAGAGAAGGAAGTAACATAAGGCAAGTGCCTCAAAACAAAGAAAAAAAAGCAGCACTTTTTTGTCAAAAAAGTGCATAAAGTACAAAACTTACAGAAGTAAAATATGATTTAGTATTTTCACTTCTCATATTAGGATTCAATCCAAGTGCATCATTTTATACAAATTTTAATGGATTAAATACCCAAATATCTGTACGGATCTACTTGTAGTATCAAAGCTCTGGCATTCGGTACCCTGGCTGGGGCTGCATCTCAATATGGATGCAAATTGTTGAGCTGGACACCATGCACTACCAGGGAATACAATTTTGTTTTACAAACAACTAGATCTTATCACGTGAACTCGGTTATTCTCTTTTTCCCTTGCCTTCTGTTGCACTTACCTGTTTTAAATTCACCCATGGAATACAAGTCACACCATGGTTTTCATCCCTAATACTATGAAAGCTTACTGAACCTAACTTAACAGACTGAATTCTAGTGTGGCAAACACTGACAAGACTTGCACCATGAATGTGTTTTATGCATTTATCCAAATCCTTCTCCAGCTTAGATCCATCCCTAAGTTATTGACTCAAGAAAAATAATTACATTTTATAAGGACATATGGAAGTAGGATTAAAAACATTCTATATCAAAACTGGTGCAATATGAGAGGTTTGCATGGCAAAAACACAAGTCATTCCTTTCCTAAAAATCACTGCTTTGGTATCAACCTAATGAAGCCTCTATCTGAGGTTATGACCATAAAGAAAACATACAACTAACATGGTTTACAGGGAAGATATGGAGAGGGCAAGTGTGTATGAGGAGCTCTATGAAAACTTACTTTCTAGTCCCAATTACTTATGCTATACTAAGTTACGAGATATAGGGACTAAAAATGCTTTCCTAGGTATTACAGAACTGTACTAGTGTCAAGGAAAAAAAAAAAACCTGAAAGAACAAATGAGGAAAAACTGACTTAACAGTTGTCATTTTGTAATTCATCTGTGAAATTCAGTGCTATATAGCCATTAATGGATTTTGGTGGTGGATTTTGTTTAAAAAAGTGTCCTTAAACGAAGCATCACTCCCCAGAAAAGCATCACATCTTCATAAAAAGACATTACCGTTAATGTTGTCACAGTAGTAAAAGTGTTCATCTTTTAGAGAAGGGCATGCAGAAACTAAATCCTGCAGGCCTGCACCAGTTACAGTGAGACACCCCGAGAGGTTAAGGTGTTCCAAATGTGGCAGTCCTCCTCCCAGAGTCAATGCCCTGTTGACAGACAGAAAAGATGTGTTAAGAGTCCACACAACACTAGAGTGACAAGCACTTCACTACATCACCCAGTCACAGACCTAAGTGCACTTTGTAACAAAAAACACACCACTAATAAACAATGTAGTTTTAAATCCGGCAGTTTCTTACCCTATAAATAGGGATTACCCCTGAAGATGCATTAACAGCCCTGAAAGATGGATGAACTGATCTCTCTAGAAACTAACAATTCCTTCTGACAGACTTAAATGGTAAGTCACGTTTTTTATTAACGACACCAGAGACAACCATTTCAAAGAACTACCAAGCCATTCTTCCCCAAAACACCACTGATTTTGGCAGTTCTTCCTAGGTGATGTATATTCTTCATCTCACCCTAAAAACAAGATACTCCCAAGCTCAGTGCATTATGCTTCCCAAAGTTTTGTGTTTTTTTTCTAAAATTATTTTTTGTTTTCCTAGGACAGCAGAGCTGCTCTGCCAACACTCCATTTAATTATTCAAGTAGAATTCTCTATTTTTCCTTTGAGTGCAAGAGAGTTTGGCTGCTGATGCAACAGGTACATGGATGTACCACACCTGAGCAAATACTCAAAGTTGGCCTGCATGCTTCTCTGGGAATTCACAGAGCAGCCAGCCCAATTTCAAGCCGAAACAAGCTCACTCACCTTAAAAAAACCACCAGGTCTGAATCACCAAACTGCAGATTCAAGCCAGGACATAAAACTGAAAATGCCTTCAGAGCATCACTGTACAAGTTTCTCCTGTCAGCTGGCAGAAGTAAAACTGTTGACCACAAAACCAGCTATCAAGTAATAACTTTTCTATGAAATGAACTGGCAAGCATTTCTATTAGGAGGTTTCACTGTCTTTCCTCAGGGTCTCCAACTATTCTGGTGCCTGAAAGAAGCACTTGTTTCAGCACATTCTCAGATCTTAAATACTGTCTTTTACTCAAAAAGCACAAATGGGAAACCAGCAACACAACTAAACCCTTCCCATGCCTCGGTGACCAAGTCCCACGTTGGCCCCAGGTTACTGAGTCATGACAAACCAGACCAGTAACACACAAGTTACACAGAGCACAACCTAATCAGCACCTAACAGAACTCAGCAGTACCGGTCCATTTCAACTCTGAAAGAGCAGCAAGCTCTAACACAAAGCACGGATTTCAGAAGCTTACTCTGAGCAAGAGTAGCACTGGTGAGTGAAAAAGTGTCAGAAGAATCACTGCAGGAGACATCTGCACCACTGGTACTTATGAACATCAGATGGGGACAGAATCTCAGGAGAGACAAATCAGTACCTGACTACAGCAAACAGCACAGTTATGCATGAAGTCTTCCCACTCCAAGCAGCTTTAATTAGCTGTGAGTGCTGCAAGACACCTGAGCTGGTGGCTGTCAGTACTTCGGGCTCATTTTCAGTATGAAACAGGAACTACATTTTTCTGACATAATACAAAGTGTCAATGGCAAATATCAAACACAGGAAATTCTGTAACTCTTGAAGCCATTCTAATGTTCATGTCAAACATTTTTATCTAGTCCTTTAACTGTTATATGAGGTCATATCTAACACGTTGTTCTGCACATACAAAATTATCATAGAATCCCCTGGGTTGGAAAAGACCCTTAAGGTCATCAAGTCCAACCATTAATCCAGCACTGCCAAGCCTACCACTAAACTATGCCCCCAAGTGCCATCTTTATACATTCCTTAAATACTTCCAGGGATGGTGACTCCACCGCTTCCCTGGGCAGCCTCTTCCAGTGCTTGAAAACCCTTTCAGTTAAGAAATTTTTCCTAATACCCAATCTAAACACCCTCTAGAAGAACTTGAGATCACTTCCTCTTGTTACTTAAAAGACTAGACTGAGCCCCACCTGGCAACAACCTCCTCACAGGTACTTGTAGAGTGATAAGGTTCCCCCTGAGCCTCCTTTTCTCCTTCTCTCTCTGAGCCAACCCCTATATGATTTGTGCTGCAGACCCTTCACCAGCCCTGCTGCCCTTCTCTGGACTCACCCCAGCACCTCCATGTCCTTCTTGTTATTAAGGGCCCCAAAACTGGATACATTAGTCAAGGTGTGGCCTGTCCAGTGATGAGCACAATGGGACTCTGCTCACTCTCACTGCCCTGGTCCTGCTGGCCACACTATTTCTGATAGAAGCCAGGATGCCATTGGCCTCCCAGTCTACCTGGGTACACGCTGGTTTATGTTCAGGCACTGCTGACCAGCACTTCCACATCCTGTTCCACCAAGCAGTTTTCCAGCCACTCTGCTCCAGGCTGTAGCACTGCCTGTGGATGTGTGGGAACCAGCATTTCATGTTACTGAACCTAATACAATTGGCCTTTTCCCATCAATTCAGCCTGTTCATAAATTATGTCACCATCCTGAGGTAAAAAAGATACTACTCCAGTTTTACAAAGTTTCAAGTGTATTGACAGGCATAATGAAAAAATTAGTGAATCTACACAATTTCCTAACAAGAAATTACTACCAATCAACTCTGTAAGCATTAACACTGCCTAGAACAATAAAGTCACAAAAATACTTGACTTCAGAAGATAGATCTGAAAGATTTTACTGTTCTTAAATCTCCAAAAGAAAAGCTGGAGTCTAGTACTATAAATATTTTAAGAAGCAAAGACCTTTTAAAACTTACCAGAGTTTCTTCAATAAAAATGTTTCTACTGAAATCAGGCAGATTCAGCCCAGAATGACCCAACAAATAAAATCAGGAAAAAACACAGTGCAGCAAAACAGTTTGGAAAACATCTCCTCACCTGAGAGCACGGTCTGTGATCTGGTAACATCCTGACAGACTGAGAAACTGAAGAACTCGTGCAGTCTCTTCATCTGTTTTTTCACTCCCAGAGTACGTAGAGTCTTTTTTCTCTGACTGCTTAGTCCTTATTGTTTTTTTACACAGTGCAGAGGACTCTGGAAGTGCTCGAATAGTTCTTAGTGCTGTCCCAGCACAACAAAACGAGTGACCGCAGTAAATCAAGTCAGTAGAAGCACAGTGCTGCTGCCACCCTCTAGTCCTTAACCCATAAATGTCTCTACTGCAGCATGATGCAGAACAATTAATATGGGATGTTGGTTCCATAAGACAAAATCCTTCAACATTTCTGTGTCTCCACTCTGCAGCATCTTCAATATCAGCTAAATCATCTGCATCTAGCATCCACACATAAGCAGAATTGAAATTTTCTGAGCCATCAGGTCTAGTCCAATGCTGCTCACTGTCTCTTCCCTCAACTAGGTTTTCATTGCTGATTTCATGCAAACAATTATACTTCTGGTTGGACTGCAGAGTAATGTCTCTGTTTTTCCATGAAGTCTTAGGATTCCTGTTTCTGCAGCTTTTCAGAATACCTCTGGTATAATGAGTTGATATGATACCCAGTGCTCTGGAAATCCTCTCTATAGCCACATCTGTAATTTTTTCACATCCTGACAGATCAAGGTGGCGTAGATTTTGACAATAGCCAACTGAAGACCAACTGAAATCAGGAAAAGAAGTGTTTTGGTTTGTTGGTGGTTAGGGGTTTTTTTTTAGGTTTTGTTCAGAAATAGCTGTTAAGGCTACATACAAAAAGTACATTTCACAAGTAAAATACTTATATTAATTTACACAATATGTAAGGAAAATACCCCATACTGATTAGATTTGATACTCCAAGTGCTGTATATATGCCTAGAAAAATTATGTCTAAAGAAATCTGAAATCAATCATAAATGAGAACAACCAGTACTCCCCATATACTGAAACCTAAAAGAAATCCAAATATGCCATACACTGAACAAATTTTTTAATAATAGATCAGACTTCAAGCATTGATTGCATAGGTAACAGTTTTCAACTGCATTATACGCAACAGAAGCCACTAGGAGACATCTAAGTCACTAGGTATCACAATTAACTTTTGGGTGAAAACACTGAACTAGCAAATTTCACCCATACCCAAAAAAGTCCATCTGAGGTAATACTTTGAATTGAATATTACATAATAGTTGTAATTTCTAGTATTTTCAGTTTCTCAGGCTTTTATGCTGTTTATACATATTGAATTCATCAGTGATCATATATCCTCCTATCACTTCCCATTTCTTTCAGGAAGACTTGATAGATTCCTGAAACATGTTCTGTGCACAATATTAATGATTCCATAATTAGAAATCAGGTTTTTTCCTGTTAACAAAACCTGACTCCTTCAGCCTTATCTTTTTCAACTGAAACAGAAATTTTATCTACAGTAATATTGTTACATTATTAGATAAAAAAGTATATAGCTGATTTAACTGATCTTTACCTATCCATAGTTAAGGTTAACTATAGTTTACTTTCCATGAGTGATTTCCATGAGTTACAAACTGGAGTGTTTGTCATTTGAAATACAGATGTATGAGGAGTGGCAAGTAAGGTAAATTTCACTAGACATTGAAAAAAGCTCACAAATATTGATTTCTGAGTCCCAGAAATTCTATAAAGCTTTTATTGTTCACACATGAAACTTGGGAGAACTACATGATGTACATCAGAATGCTGAAATGCCCACTGAGTCTCAATACCAGAGTAAGACTTGTTGGTGCTGGCTCTACATCCATGCACCATCCTGACATCAACAATATTTCTGCAGGCTTCAGTAAAACCCAGGAACCTGAAGTCACTACACCTAAGCCTTAAATCTTTCCCTAGCATTTGATCAGTGTCTCAAATAGCAGGTTTCCAAATCCTACCAGCTATATTGGACCAAGGGAACTACCTTAATTGAGCCACTCTGTAAAAATCTACGGACAATTTCAAGTTAATTGTTGCTAATATTAGAACAAAACACAATTATTGTTATGGATAGCTACACATTGCTAGGTAAGAAACACTGAAGACAGAACATTTTAAATGGCCACTACGAAACTACACGTTTCACTTGACATTTCATTGATTTGTTACTCTGGTTTAGTTCCTAGTTATGGGGGAGTTCTAAATGTGATTTCTCTATTTCTTTGTTTATTGGCAATAGACTAAGACATGTTTGAATGTTTTTCCCACCCCTCAATCTACTTTTTTAAAGAAAACAACAATTATCTAACCTTTCAAATACAGAGTCTGAAATATCAGTTTGAGTGAGATCCAAATATTCCAGGTTGGGGCAAAGCTCCAAGATCTGCCTAACCTGAAAAAGGAAAGAAAAATAATCAGTAAAGACACAAGCCAGCAAGGCTGCACACAGGGACAAGAAGCAACATATAACTTAACATTGTTTTCAACTGCAACTCATGTTCATTACACACGCATTTTAAACTCAAGCATGTCAGTTATTAATTAGAGGCTGCACAGTCAATTAATAAATGCCAGTTTCAAATTACACACCATTTTGCTAGACACTGCAGAACTGTAGGCCAATACCAATGTCTTCACTGAGGAGCCTACATGCGGGAGGACATGATGAATTAAGCCATGAAGTAAACGTTTTTCCATTTGTGCTATATTAATGGCAAGTGAATCTTCAGCTGCTTCTTCTGCAAAATAAACCCAAAGAGAAAGATTTAAATGTGCTTTGCGTCATTTGGAATTCACATTGCCACCTTATATCCAAAAAGTTGTTGGAAAACTAAAGAAAATTTTAAAAGGCACAAGTTCCAGAAAGTACCTTACATCAAACTTTTCCTGAATTCTAGGTCAATGGACTACTTCAGCCTCATCTTTAAAAAGCAGATATTTGTCTTTCTGACAGACCTCAAGAGCTTAATTCCAATGGCAAGTAAAAACATTAAGAGTCTTAGAAGAAAATTATTATTAAAGGACTTGGAGAAATATTTATGAGATTACATACTGCTCAGGACTGCCTCAGGAGGCAGCTTCCACCGACTTATTATTTAGAAAAAATATCTCACAGGGTATTTTGTATCCTGTGATATAACAGCTTAAGACAAATTTTAATTTAAATCTAGAATGCATTAGGACACAAGATGATTCATCCAAACTTTCTGAAGAGATGAAGCCTAGATTTTACCTCCTTAACTCCAGATATGTCCCTGTAACTCTTCTACCTGCTCTCAAATTTGTTCTTTCCTAGAGAAATTAATTCCAGTCATTAAAACCAGTTACCTGCTTCTCTCCCACCAACACTCATTTGCCTTTTTTTGCATTCAGCCCATTTACTTCTTACAGCTATTTCATCTTCAGGGGAAAAAAAGAAACAATTCAGCAAAATTGATTTTACCTACCAGATTCATCTATGTCAGCATCTTCATCCCATTCTTGGAAAGCACGACTTTCATCTTTTCTGTTTTTCACCCATTCCTCGTCAGGTTCTGACTCAGTACCTGCTGCAGGACCACTATACCAATCACCTACTCATCCCCACACCCCAAAAAAAGAAGAAAAAAGAAGTTAATCAAAATTTCTCATCACAGCAGAAAACAGCAATGATAACTTCTCAGTATACTTTGATCTGACTTGAAGACCTAAATGAATTTTGCATTCATCTCAGCTAAGGCTGGACTGAACCCTGACATAATCCTTCATCTGATCTATATCTTAAAGCTTCAAAAGATTCCTGGAACAGTTTCAGTACCATCATGGAACTCACAGCCTATTATGCTATTCTGAGACATGCCTGCTGTCCTTATTCACTTAGTATGGACCAATATGATCACAAAAATAACAGAAACAACCATGGAATATTTGGACTGTCCAGGTGCTGAAGTTCCTTCTGGTAGATAAACTAAACCATCAACTTTTAATATAACACTTGGTTGAACACATGTCTATTTTTCTCTGGAATCTCCTAACAGACAGTCAACCAGAATGGACTTTATCAGCCTGGTTTTAGTCACTGCACATGGCAACTCCAAGATCATGAAACTCAAATTCCATAAGTACCCTACTTACAACAGCTACTCAATACTTCTTTATAACATACATTTGACTCAAATCAATATACAATCATTTTTAAGAACATGTGGATGAACATGAAGATCAGCAACAGCACCAGTGTTTTAGCTGGCAGGGCACCCGCTCTTCCCGAGGGTTGCTGCATTAATTTAGTTTTGGTTTGGGTATACTGCAGTGTTGGGCTCAGGATAAGCAGGTCTGCTGCCTCTCTCAGTGTAGACAGACTTAAAAACAAACCCCCATTATTCTACTATCTCAGAGCAGAGGACCCTACTGTTCCTAAAGCAAGAGCAACTCCTGTTGAGCAGTGTCTAAAAGTACAAGATTTCTTACATGAACAGTTGACTGTCAAACAACTGTGACGTGAAAGGTTTCAGTAACATTTCTCATCTTTAACCCATCTTTATATTACATAAAAAGCGTCAGAAGCCCTCTCTGTATTAGGAGGCAGAAAGTTAAAAATTTAATTACAACTACCTAAAACTACCATTTTATGTTTTCTCCCCTCCCTCTGGTAGGAAATTCCATTTGAGAAGCTTCAATCCAGTTTAGAGCACTTCTACACAAACAAATGTAGTAGTACAGACAGTACATCATAGGACCAGATTCCAGATGTGCCAGATTTAGAAGTACTCACTTCAAGCAGCTGCCAATTTTTTTTTGCATGCAGCCCTGAATTATTAAGACAACTAGGTTTTAAATGAAAATTTAAAAATTTGTACTTTGAAAGCTCTCTACTCAGTCTTTTGAAGCTCCGGAACCAAACTATTGTCTTCAGTAAGATTTGCCCAAAAAAATTAATTCAGATCAAAAAGTTCTTTAACTCCTCTCTGCCTTGTACAGATTTTAGAAGCCATAAAGGTTTGGCCAGAAAGAACTTTTTAGTTTTTGTGTATTTCAAAAGCTTTATCTCTTGAAATCTTAATGGCACATCAAATACTTATTAAACAGCACAGATTGTCTCCTTTTTATTGAAATATAGTGATATGCCAGCAACTGCATATCCTGCAGTGCCATACTCTGGTGATTCTTTAATATTCACATTAATATGGACATAAAACTACAAATATACTCTGAAGACTCATAACTGGCCTCATTGGAATACAGAGTATTTTCTCTATTTGAACAAGTACTTTTTCAAAGGTCACACTTCTCAATAGGAAATCTTAACTAACAAGAGAGCTTGAGGAACAAAAGTTATAAAAAAAACACTTAGTCCTTACTGAAGTAGAAGTTATTGAAGTAATATATCTAAAGAATCAATATTAATACTAACATTCATGCAGTTTTAAGTCTCAATATAAAACAAAAGACTAGACTGTGAGGAAAAATTAGAACTCCATTTATTCTGAACTCCCGTTACGCAGTTACGTATTTTATTTCTATCTAGGAACTAAATGAATTAATTTTACTGACTTAGGTGTAACAGTAGCATTTATAATTCAAAACTCCTTAAATTCTTAAATAATTCAGGCATTGTATTAGTGAATATACTTGTTAGCATTCATACAAGCAAATAAACCTTAACAAAACTAGTTAAGTTTGTATATAGAATCTGCTCAGGAGTTACAACTAAGACAACTACTAGTTTTTTAATTCTACAAGATGGAAGCATGTTTTGGGCATTTTTAACATTTAATCAGGTTTCAGGACACTATCCTTGCCATCCAGCACGCTCAGCTGTCAGGCCTAGTGTACATGACAGCCTGTAACACTCTTTATAGACTTCAAAATTCTGATAATTGGTATATTTTCAAAGGAAATAAAACTAACTTACCTCTGGCCCAGCGAACAGGGTAAAGATGTTTCCACAGAGATCCAGTCTTAGCCAACTGTGACCATTCAGTGCTTACTTGACTACACTGACATAACTCTTGGGGGTTAAGGTAACTGAAAATGGTCACCATTACTTCAGGAGGGAGATTAGTAATATTTGTGGAGTGCCCTGTTACTTCAGTTTCTGAAATACAGAAAGGGTGTGTTAAGTGAAGCACAGCCTCACAGCTTTAAATAACAGTAGTGGAACTCACATTCTAACGCAGACAACGAAAAAAATGTCTAAAAAATTTTAGCAACTGTTCAGTAAAGGATACGTATTGGTTTAGCTTTAAAAAGCTTTCACTGTAATAACACTGAACAGCAATAACAAAAAAATCAGCTCAATTTTCTGCTTGCCATTTCTCAACCAGCTCATTTATTCCAACCCAGGCCCCCTCCCTCCAATTGCTCATAAAAGCCCTGGACAAAAGCAAATTGCTGCTACTCATCTACAGGAAGATAAAAGCAGTACCTGCTATAAACAAAATGCTGTAAAAAAATTGCCCTCTATTGCAGATGATACATGTACCTGGTTTGCCACATTCCCAGGAAACAGTATTAGTACATGGAACCCACCAGCTGGGACCACTCCCACTGACAGTGCTCAGGACACAGCAAGGCCATGCTCAACTCTTTGCACCTGTATCATATTTTATTTCTAGCTTTAACTGCTGGCATAAACGACCACCATTTCTGAACACTGACAAGCCATTCGGGTTGTAAAGTAATAATAAGTATGAGGTTAGAGACTAAAATCTGACCACTGTAATTATTACTTCAATGGACAGCAGTAGAAACCATTTTCAACAGCTCTCCTACACTGCCATAGTACAAAGAGAGCTGCAAACTATATAAAGTAATAAATTCAGAGCTTTGGTTAGTGAGTTTTTTTGCCGTTTTAAGAGGGTTTTAATGTTTTGTTTCAGGACAATTTTGTTAAGAAAATACTCCTAAAAGCATTTTCAGGAGTCCTTAGAAATAGCAGGTTTCACTAATTAGCAAGGTTTTACTTTTAAAGTTAGGACACAAAGTACCTAAGACTTTACAGAGAGACAAGCATCAAATTTCTTTTTGCAAAGAAGCTTCAAAAGTGAGCACAATGTAAACTTTACCCTATGATAAACTATTGCTACTTCAAAAATTAAATAAAGTTTCACTTGATGAATCAATATAAATAATTGTACACCTGGAATGTTGCTGCAGGTAAATTACAGAGAATTTTGCATGAAAATGCAGTTTAAACGTGTGCAGGACTGCAAGGTGTGTTATTTTCTTCCCTTTTTAAAAAATGAATGCAAGACATACTTTTCACTAAAACACAACTTTTGCAGATTTACTATGTCCTAAAACTGCTATTACAGCTAGACTTCACAGCAAGTAATGCCATAAGGCTACTTTTGTCACATTCATCTGTTAAGAGTCAACAGTATTTCACAGAGTAGACCATGATCTTTTCTGAAGGCTTCACCTGGAGGGCAGAAAATACCAGTTGAGTAGTTCAGAGAAGTCATGTTGCATAAAAAAAGTCTGATGACAGAGTCATTTTTCACATTTTTTCTAATGAGAGCAGCACACCTTAACACCACAAACTGAGTTCATGAGAACTTGCTCTACTTACCAGTCTCACATCCCAGTATTATACTTTTGGTACATTAATTCCCCTTCTTTGGGGCATTAACTTGTCTTTTTAAAGAGTGAAAACTGTAAATACTGACAACTTAGACTGATTCAGCAGTCATAAAACAAGCCTGAAGTGTACTTTGGTAGTGATCCATTTATTCTAATTTTCATCAGAAAAAGTAGTTAAGAGATGAATGAAAAATAAATACCCACTCTTAGTCTATGTTTCATCTGACCTGCTCACACTCTGCAGAGATTGATTCCCTTGCACTACTCCACACTCACAGTTCCTTAATGATTCCTGAGAGGTCCAGGGAATTCAGGTAATGGAGTTCGGAAGGCAAGTTGATTTCAATTTGAAATATTGTCATTTGGCTAACTGTTCTGTGTTATTAAACCATGAACAGAAAAGCTTACAAAGCTATCCTAAAAACCAAGAATGAAATGCAGGGTCTGCAAATAGAGAATATAAATTCAATGGAAGCGTGAAATCAGAAGTTGATTACAATTTCTGTCTATTTATTGTATCAAGTAGTAGCATCAGAGGGAAAGGAACAGAAGATGGTTGAGAACAGGTAAACAGTGAAGTACTATCTAAATAACAACCTGCCAAGAAGCCTGTATCAAACAGTAAAGTTCCTGAAGTTTCAAAACTAGTTTGAAGAAATGCCTATTTTATAAGAACTATTCTATCTGCCTGTACATAACTTTAGGATACCATCGGTGTGTTTTTAGATAAAAACTACAGTATGAAAATTACTTTAATTAGATGCTTCACCTTGATCTGCCTTCTCATCCACAGAATACTTGAAGACCTTCTGAAGCTCTTCTGCTTGATTCCACTTACTAAGACCTCTGAATTCTGCAGCCTCTTTCTGTGAGCAGTGCTGTGCAATTACTTTCTTCTTAATATCTTTCAGTTCTTCGTAAGTAAAGTATTCCATCAACATTGGCTGAAAAACCTAAAGCAAATGAAAAAGGGGGGGTAAAAATCTGGTGCTGAGAGAAGCAGTCGATCACACTACACATACCTACCAACACAGAATTTCCCATTTCACTTCTCTCAAAGTAAAATTGTCATACACTGAATGAATCTAAGGACAGGACCATAGAAGTTTTGAACTCCAACCCTCTGCTTGCCAACAGATCACTGCACAGTATCAGGCAAGCTGTTTAACTTTTTTTCCCCACCACTAAAGGGAAGATAATAAAGTTGCTTAGTCTATATAACTGATAGAGGTACTCACTCGGAAGGCAAAGTAGCAAGGAAGACAAACATGAGAAAAGACTTCCCTTGGACAGACTTCAGAAGAAGATGCTTCCCAGTTTTTGGATACCCATAAATCATCAGACTGGCAGTACTAGTCTACATTTCAAATATAGGTCAGAGGCTGTTTGGGAGTGTCAGTTTGAGTCATGAAGTGCTGGTTTATAGGACCTCTTTTTTCATGTAAGTTTTGCTACATATCTCCTTAAATAACTACTTGCTGCAAACAAATACCAGCCCCAGCATACTTATCAGTTTTTTAAGGACTCAGGATTTCATCATAAACTTTCAATACATTCACGGTTTCAGAACATGTCCCTGTCCAGTCAGAGAACAGAACAATGACACCATAGTCCTGAATGCAAATTAGCGTAGCAATAAAACCAGATAATTCACAAAAAATTAACCTCGGAGCCCTTTGTTTCTGTTCAGTCATTTCAAACCCCAAGCAAGATCACCATCACATCTGAGGAAAATTTTTACCTACCTCCTCTTCCTCTTTCATATGAGGAAGGAAATCCCTGGTAAAGGCCTCCAATCTCTCCTTCAGTTGTTTCGCATAGTTTAGCTGTTCATATTCATTCTGAGAAGAAAGCAAAGATTCAATGATTACCTGATCTCATCCATTCAAGGGCTGAACTCTCAAATAAACCAGTGTTTCAAAGGAAAGTCCATTATGCCTTCCCTGTGCATGCAGCATGTTTGCTCTATTTCATGTAAGAATGTGTTCACTCATGGAGCTGACAGTCTGTACTGGCCTGTTAATAGGCAAAGTATTCCTTTCCTGCCTTGTTCCAATTTATTTTGTTAGCATATATGAATTCATTTGTCTAATCCCATTTTTATTTTGGAGCAGACTGAAATCTGTCAATCTACAGTCTCACACAAAGTTCAAAGTAGTAACTGACTAATTTTAAGTATTTGCATGGTTTTCAGAAGAATCATTCTATGCTAGAACAGTTCCACTTCATCTTTTAACTGAATGCATTTTACATTAGTTATTCTAAAATTCTAGCTTCCAAATTATAATCAGATTTATAACCAGACATGTTGTATAGATATTTACTTTGGAAATTGAAAGAATTCTTAAATAAAGATGTAAATGACTTTTGAATGTTCAAGTCAGACCAACCTCATCTACCAACTTGTTAGTTTGTTCTCTGTGCCAGTAATAAGAAGCTGGTTCTGAAATCTGCCCAGTAATTACAACATACTGAAGTTCCTTTTAACTCTTACAGTAAATGTTTTAAGTTTTTCTTTCCAAACTTCTACAACATCAAGAAACCCCAACTATTACAGAGAAAAGCTTAAGCCATCAGTTTAAATGAAACTAATCACGTCCTAAGAAGTTAAACAGTTCACATACCTAAAGACAGCTAAAGAAATCTGGTTTCACACACTTAAGAAGTCAAGTAACAGAATAACACTGTCATCCTATCAGAGAAGGTGTAACACAAAGCCAAGCATTGAACTTCCCCTCTCTTTCACTTTCCTTCATTTTCCGATTCATTAATGGAAACAAGATATATTTTAAGGTTTAATACATACAGGGGGAAAATTATTTGTAGGATCCCCAAAACAAAAACAACCTTAGATGGTAAAATGGAATCAATCAACAAAACATTTATTATTTTTCTTGCTGAAAATCTGGACCACACATACTAGAAATGAAACGTGGGATGTCAAATTACTACTGGAGACTATCGTTCTTGAAGTGCAGAAAGAGGGAACTGAGTTGGGTATCCTAGGGGAAAGACTAGTAGAGTTCAACTAGGATTCTCTACTAGGAGAAGAGTTTAAGTCACTGTCAAAAAAGCCAGCTTGAGAAATATTTAGAGCTTTTTGAGGATTGGAACATTAACAGCATTACTGAGCTACAGATTACTGGAAGGAGTACATGACTCACAGAACAAACAATGCTGCTTTTTTTTGTAAGTCTGGGAATCATCTCCTTTTGTGACAATCATGCAATGCTATGCACCACAAAAAAAGTTACTCAGGGTTTTCTAACAAATTAATAAAAAACATTATTTCAATAGCCAGAAACTGTTTGAACCAGTTAGCAGAGCAGTCTTTATTTCTGAACTTCCATTTTGCCTCTCCAAAATACCTCCAATTATGCAGTGATGGCTGGCTGTGACAAAGTACATCTCTGAAAAATATTTTTACTAGAGATTAAGTAATTTTGATGAATGGTGAAAGATTTGTGTTTCAGACTCCAAAGTATCAAGAAGCTATAAATGTTTCTTCTTCCTCCTTAGTTTATTTGTAGAGAATATTAAGATTTGAGGCAAACAAATATGTAATCACAGCAGGATTCCCTTAGGGAACAAATCCTTCTTCTAGTCTACTTACCTTTACATTCTTTAACCCTTTCTCAAAAAGGCTAAGCATCTCTGAGAGTTTGTTGTCTGAATGCACATTGTACACCGTCCGGCTACGCTGCTGAAGCAAACCAATGATACACTCATTTTCAATCTGCTCGTGCATTTTAAACTCCTTGAATGTGGCATAAAGAGATTGTAGCAGAGCCCGAAAATCATTGTTGTTGGAGAAGTTGGTCTTGGAAAGCTAGAAGAAAGAAAAGTTTGTAAAAAAGCAATGAAAATAGTTGTCAAACTCAAGTTAAATCCTTACAACAGGTATTAGCTCCAGTGATTCACTGCTCTCATTACTTATGAAAGCTGAACACCTTCAGTTTTTAGCATAAACAGAAGCCAGTAAAATCAAAGTTGAATTTAAGCAACATAAACCAATCTTGTGAAACACTGAGGTAAACAAACACAGAAAGATTTCCTGGCAGAAACCAATGCCATTTCCCCAGCCCAGGAGGTTACTGAAAGGCTTAACCCCTTTCCCAGATTTGCATTTTAGTCTGTACCAAGAAGCCATCAATACACCTCTATGCCTACCTTTAGGGATGTATTATCCACAAGGGACGTTGAGTCCTACCACTGAATACAAACTATACTAGCTGTTGGAGAAAGTTTCCCATGAACCAAAACCCAATAAATCAAAACAGCACAAAGTTCTAACACAGTAGTGCCATTCTGACAGGTGTACAGTCACCATTGGCAACAATACATTTTAAAACTGCATTTTCCTTTGGGGAATGTAGAAAAACGAGGTTTTCCATTCATGTTTTATTGCATGTCCAGCTTCAAGAATCCTAGAGCAGCATACAAGAACAAGCATTCTAAAAGTAAAAAGATTTTATTTTAATTCAAACCACTAGAATAGTCAGAAGTGGCTTCTTTTACAGAGTCTCTGGAATCTAAGGGTTTTACAAGAAATGGGAATCTGATACACATTTTCATAGATGATGCTTACACCAAAACCAACTACAAACTGAGATATGCAAAACTTCTTTTCATTTAAAAAACCCCAAGTGTACTTATTCCTTGTGACATTGCATTGCCACTTCCTGGCAACGACCAGCATTGCAGCTGAAACACGCTGGACACCTGCCAAGACCTTATGCAACTCCGAGTCAGCTGTGCATACTGTACACTACGTGCTGTACATATGAGCAAAATGACTCTCATTACGGAAAAACAAATGTACTTAGCCTCAGAAGAGAAAGAAAACAGAGCAAAGTTAAGGGGTTTTTGGTTTTGTTTCCCAATGTTTTAGACTAACTACTGACAGGTCAGAAAAAAACTGATGTTTGTAAAACACACTGTGTTAGGATTTGAGGCACACGTTGTTACATACATACCATTAATGGGAAAAAGATCTTGGCTCCAAAGGCATTTCTATCCTATGCTAAGCTCAGAGAATGCAATACACAGAGAGGAAACTGAAGGCTAGACTTTCCACATCAAAAAGCAGAAGCCTCAGCAAGCACAGGAGCTGGGCACCGAAGGAACTCTTCAGGACAGCCCCCCCCCCACCTCCCAACATTGTGAATCAGATCTCAGTACAGAAATGTGGTTTCTCATGTAGCATTTCTTTTGAGTGAGGACTATGACAAAATAGTTCGTTCTACCCATAAGGATCCACAATACCTGAAGTCAGTCCCAAAGACCATTTTCCCCATTAAGAACCTGATTTTCTCCCAAATGCCTGACATTTTGATTGACTTAAAATGTAAACGAGACTGGAGGATAACAGGAAGGTTATACAAAACTACTGCATTTTGCTGTTGGCTTTTTTTTAAAAAAAAAAAATCATAAAATTGGTCCTGATAAAAAAATAACATCATCTCATCCTCCTGACTCAAAGTCTTTTCAAGACTCAGAATGTTCTGTTAAACCTATTTATTAATATCCACAAATCTGGAATAAATAAAGAATCCCTTGGTGCATGCAATTTTGAGAATGCCTGTTATAAATGTATTGTTATAGAAGTCACTGTAATATGAAACACTTATATATTCACTTTTGCTACTGAGGCTTCCAGCAGACATTCAATAGATTAGGAACTACAGAGAAGATATTGAAGTTTAATAACTATACTTGAATCAGAGATCATTGTATTAAAAAGGTCAGCCAAAGCTGAGAACAACTGGCTTTTCAGCAGACAGGTAGCCTAGCAACAAAGTCACTCGCTCAGACCTGTAATTTCATTACCAGGACTGATGAAGTCTTATGATGGGGGACCAAGACTATTAACAGACAGCAGCTATTCCAGTCCAAGGTCCACTTTTTATCAGCTCTACACAAGGAAAAGTAGTGCAGCAGTTTAGTAGTGTAAGAAGAAAACCACCACTCCCCAAACTCAGACGGAGAACGGCAAGGGGGAGGATGTGGACTGTACTAAGGGTATTTGTTGACTCATCAAAAATAAGAAGCACGGTGCACGTGATCCCTGAACAGGCTTAAAATACACCACACTAATGATCACAGCCACAGGTGGTAGAGATACCTGGGAGCTTTCTGGGCTTTTGAAGACATTACCTTTAAAAAGCTGTACATTACAGCACAACTGGTTTGGCAAACTCTAAGGAGCAGTATCACAAGAGCAACAGTTCTAGTGAGTCCTGAAATTTAAGAATTATTCACAATCCAAACAGCCTAAGCGAGTGGTCAAACAACAGTCAGTCCTTTGCACTGAAAAGTCTGTTTGAAACATTTCTGAGACCTTTAGCTGACACAGGCATAGTCTAGAAGGAGCCAGGTGCTTTTAAATTCAGTATTAACTTTATTTATTAAACCCATATTAAAAGAAAATAAATGATGCAATTAAAGCACAGCTATGCCTGAAAAATCTCTGTAGCTCAGACAATCATGACAGTTTTAGGTGAGTGTCCAACTCACTGGGCTACAACAGAGCCATAAATATGGTCCAGATGAATGTACAAAGTTGTAGCAAACACACATCTTTTCATACTGTAAGATACTATTTAATTTTTGTGCTTCAAGAACAAAATATCAATACTGGCAATACTAACAGTAATTGCTATTTATACAGTGCTTCATGTTCACAACACTCAGCTGAAAGAAATCCTACATTCAACTCTTGCATCTCCTTTGTGGCTTTAGTGTTTTCATTAAAACTTTATGTCCGACGAAGAGAGAGGTATTTCTAGCCCCACTGTTGTGAATAAATAAGGAAGCTCAAGACTGCTAATTAAATCATCAAATAAAACACAGTATTTATTTGGTTTTTCAAAATGTTTTACACATGTGCCAATATGGAAAAATGTCTTCTTAGAAAAAGAACATTGATTTTCCAGTAATGTTAGCTTACACTGAGTAAACTTTCCAGTTTTTTCCTAGTAACTATGCCAAAAATACATTTAATGAGTTTGCTCCTTCCTTAAAAATATTCAAGCATACTATGAACCAACAAGGAGAAAGCAGCAAACAGGACTAAAGAGAAAGTACGGTGCTCTTCTCAGACTAGCACAGCAATAAACTAAGTCTATAGTGTGTGCTAACTTTTACAGTACCTCTCTATTCCCAACTGCAAGTTGGAAAATTATGAGAAGAAAGAACAGGAGAGGGAAAATTGATTTCTCCAGTTTTCCCAAAGATTTCACAAATCTAAAATGGAATTAATTACTCAAGGTTAAAAATTTTAATGTGGCTACAAATTCACAAACTGCTTTATTTCAACTGAAAGTTTTCCCCATCAGCACCTGTAAATGCTGAACAACCACTAACCTTAAAAATTCAGTCTGGAATGTAAAAAAAATTGAAGACATTTTTCCTTCCTGATCTTCTTGATCAATTGTTGTTCTTCTTCATATATCATAACAAGTTAACATTTTTGACAGGTGATTCCTATATATTCACCTTTCCACATGTAGCATCATTAAGACAAGCTGATAAGCCGCTGGATGTGAAATAAAAGACATAGTATTTCTGACGATCAGTGTAGACTAGATTGCTACCACTAGCTAACTCAGTAGATTTAAAACTAGTTTAAAACACAGTGAAATCTTTTTCATTATGGAGATGGCAGACTGCTTTGACTAAAAGAAAAAAGGTATCAGAATAGATATCAGAAAAAAGCTTTTCATGCAGAGGGTAGTTGAGCACTGGAACAGGCTCCCCAGGAAAATGGTCACAGCACCAAATCTGTCTCAGTTCAGAAAGTTTTTGGGCAAGACTCTCAGGCACATGGTGTGGTTCTTGGGTTGTCCTGGAAAGGGCCAGGAGTTGGGACTTGATCCTGATGGGCCTTTTCTAGCTCAGCATATTCTATGATTGTATTCTATGATTCTATGGAAAAAATCTTACTTTTAGAATAGAATAGCAGCATCGAGGAAAAAAGCAGTATAGCATTACTAGTTCAGCTACGATTTTTCACTATTACGTTTTTAGGTATTATCACCTCGCATACGCAATAGCAATAAAAGCCAAAGGACAGAACTTGGACTCTGCAGAGATATCTCAATTTTACGCACAAGAAAATGGAGGAACAAAGACCACAACAAGGTGTGCCTGTGTCAACATCAAGAGCATGTGGTTTCACGTTATACTTAATCTGCTGAAAATTAGGGTGTGGGGGCGGAAGAGGAAACACAGAAACAGCAGCCCTGCCCCTGCTTCTAGCTGTACGTTCCTGCTGTTTCCCTGGAGTATGTGTTAGCAATCATGCAGCTGCAAGACAAAGCCATTTGGTGTACTGATCCAGTAAAGAGTTGAGCCTTTTAGCAGGTTCATTTTTCACCTGGTCAATGCACTTGTAACACCCAGCTACAGGCACTGTCTTTCTCAGGAATTCACAAGAAGTTTAGTTTATACGGTCCTGAAGGAATAACCAGGGTGCAGGGATGGCCTAGCAAAAAAGATGACTGTTCTAAGCGTCACCACTCCTTGGCTTACTCTGTGTAGAGGTACACAAGGTGAACAGTAAGAAAATTAGCTGAACTACTTCACGCTCCAGCTGTTCCTATGTATGAAGCCTTAAATCAGAGAAGAAATACAGCTTTCTACCCTGGGTGCTTTTCTTGGCTGTGGGTCAACCCAAAATAATAGTAATTAGTTAGGCAGGCAGGACAGAATCTGGCAGAACTCAACAAGAAATCTAAAACTTTCAAATGCCCTTTTGTCCATTGTTGTCTTCCCTACACAACCCTGTCCTTTGTGCAATCTTGTCAGTTGTTCTGCAGTGTAACTAAAGTCTTTAAATAACTTCTCAAAAAAACAAACCAAAACCAAATAACAAACTAACTCAAAGATTCAGGCAGACAAAATTATTTTGTTTTTCAAAGAGCACTGGCAACAGGAAAGGTAAAATCTTGTACTCTGTTTTGAAAGGCTGAGGCCAAGCTGATAAATGCCAAGCATAAGATAGAGTGGATGTGAAAAAACCCTACTGTACTTCCATTTTTATTGGTGCCTTTCATATCACTATCTCACACTACGTACACAGTCAGTCTTGTCTAATGAACACCTGTAGATCAGTTTATTAATCATGACAAACTTTCCACAAAGAAATATAAATAACAATATGGGACTGACTGCAGCAAGATTTTTAGTGATGCAGTTGCTGTGAGTGTCAGACCCTCCTGGGGACCACAACAGAAAGCACAACTCAGGAAGCACTGGTAAAATCAGCTCAGCCTCCTCCACTATGTGGTTTCCACAAGGAGAAGGCTACCAGGGATGGAGGGACACAGGCTGTCACCAGGTCTGCAGAGATGAACTCAAAGAAAAATTAAAATTAAACACATTAAGAAAAAATAATGAAAGAAAAATCTAGTAAGGATATGAGCTATAAGGGCCTTGAATGACAGCATGATTGACATTTGCAACAATGCTGTTATTTAGCTATCGGTGTCACACCACTCTAGATGCCACAGAAGACCTCTTTCCTGTCTTATATCCTCAAGGATACAGGTTCCTGCTAAGACCTGGTCTTTTGCCCTTCTTTCACAACATACCTGAAGTCCCAGGAGTGAAATAACAGCACCCTCAAGGCTCCTCCCCACTCTGCGGGTGCAGAAACACACAAACTACAACCACAGTAACAATGCCTTTGCCTCTCTGCACCAGTTTCACTGCAATTTCCTAACACAATGAAAGGTGGGCACTGGAAAAATTCACCACTCCATCTTAATCCATCTTGGACACTAACTGCAATAGCAAGAAGTCAAGTCTCTCAATAATGACAACTTACACTATTTAATCAGTTAAGGCATATTCTAGGATAGCTGCATAAAACCTGTGCCAACACTGATACACAATAATTACGCTGTCTGGATTTTTAGAAGACATCGGTTTCTTACTTTTTTTTTTTTGTGCCACAGAATATGAGAGAATAAATTGTCGTTGTGTAAAGCTGAGAAGGGCAAAGGTGGGTTGTCACTGCTCTCCAGAACAGGATGGGACAGAGGACAAGAGATCAGAGCAATATCCGAAAGGTGAAAGGAAAACTTTTTTCCTACAATTCAAGGGCAAAATAGCTGATAAGCAATTACTTGGGAAAAAAACCCTGCTACTATGCCTGGCATAAGA
The DNA here is from genome assembly GCA_035221455.1 of Xenops minutus. Lineage (NCBI taxonomy): Eukaryota > Metazoa > Chordata > Aves > Passeriformes > Furnariidae > Xenops > Xenops minutus. The sequence goes on along the minus strand of JAWWEE010000122.1, from coordinate 59,049,484 downwards.
AAATACCCTAAGATTCTTTTTCCACAAAGGCAAAAAAGACACAAAAGGGTGAAGCATCTAATAGGTAAGAAAAAATAGGTGTTTTGTTATACTGAAGAAATGGTGAGAAGGTTTGAGGGGGCAACAAAAGTTAAAAGTGTCCTGAAAAAATGAGTGAAATTGCTGTGTAGGCTGAAAAGCTTCACTTAAATGCCAAACATGTTTTATCACTGTTGTCCCCTATTTCAGACCTCCTCTGGCACTTTACTTAAAATACATTTATTTTAAAATGTAGCTATTAAAAAAAACTTGTCACTTCCAGATTAATCTTCAAAATACTCTTCTTCATAAACAAAATAATTCAAAGCTGCCATTTCCCAATAGGTATGGCAAAAAGTTACTGAACTATTCAGCATACAGAAGCTGTGATGGAAAGATAACTGGTAGAGTCTCTGATGAAACAGTGACATGGCCAACAAACTGCTCACCTATCTCTGGATGCTTATGAGGAGGTTTAATTTTCTTTCATTAAGAAGGAAGGAATTTCCTTCCATCTTCTTGCTGCAATGATAGCACAGCCTACCGTTTACCGACTTATTAGGACTAAACATGCCAAGTGGCTGTTAATTCATTCTAAACATAGGTGAAGGAAGGTGCTCAGCGCTATAGGAATAACCAAATACTATGGATTTCTAGATCATACACCTATTTGAAGCAACAGTGGAAAATGAATGGCAGTGTACTGAAATATTGAAGAGGGATTTCGAAACGGGGAATGAAAGCTTTACCAACCTTTGTTGATTAGAAACAGAGACACTTATCTTCATGGAACAGGTATTTTCTGTTCTCAATGGCATCAAGGAAAAAACATTTCATTTTTAAATAGTCATAAAGCTGAGAATTTATCTAGTTCTTCAGATTTCAGTCCCCCTGGGTGCCACAAAAAGACTGATCATAACGTGGTCATATCATGCCCTGCCCAATGCTTTATAATGCCAAATCAACTTAATTCAGGAGTATTTTCACTCCTAAATGGTTCATCATATTATAGATGATATAAGAACATCATAAATTTAACACAGGAAGACAGTCCATTCTTTGCAGTGGAAGTGAAAGCTTACAAGGAAGAGAAATAACAAAGATTAAAAAGAAATGCAAGTTATCAAAAAGAACTTCTTAGGTATATGGAAGTTTTGAAAAGAATCTTACAAAAAGCACCAACAAAAAACCAAACACAAACCAAAACAAACAAAAAAAAAAGCAAACAACTTATCACTGCAGGTAAGTTGAACAGAACAGAATTTAGACTTCAAATTAGGAGAACAGAGGACACAGACTATAACAGAAGGGATACTTTAAGTCAACTAGTTAAGAGGACAGGCAGATGACAGCAGCAAAATTTAATGTCTTTGCTGAAGTCTTAAGAAAATTAATTAGGAAAAATATGGCAATTTTTAACAAAGAGTCAGAAGTATAGGCTAGAAAAGAAAAATACTAGTTAAATATTTATACAAGTTCAATGCATTCAAGTCAGCAGAATATGACAAAATTGATCGAAATTTCCTGGAAGAACTAGCCAAAGTAATTACTGAATCATGAGAAATTACTGCAGAGATCTTTTGTAGAACGTTGAGAAGACTGAAGTCAGGCAAACAGAAGAAGGGCTTTATACGCTTTTGATCAAACACCCAAAGGTTTCACAATAAAGCTGAGCTATTAAGGCAGCTGTTTACGCCTGCAATGGTTAGTCCTGTTCCCTCCTCCCATACTGCCAAGCCTGGTTCTGGAGCTTGTTTGACCTCTTAGTGAGCCAGTTTTACTGAATCATCTTTCGCTTCAGTTCCCCAGATGAACTAGCTGCTCATCAAGGGGCCAGAAAAGCACAAAGGATATCATCAACAATTAACCCTTCCAGTAGCAGCCAGTTGTTACATTCTCTCACTCACAGTTTGAAGTCCCACGCTAGTTTTGAAAGGCAGACAAAAAGACATGAGAACAAGCCATCAACCATCAATAACTGCATTACAGCATTTAGAGTGTAACCATTTTTCCTATTCCTTTTCCTAATGCAGCCTAAACTTGCTGGGTAATTTTATAACACAAAGATTTGAAAACATTCTTCAGCTCCATTAACTCCACAAGACAGCAGGAAGTTTGAAATCCCTTACAGCCAGACCAGGTGCCTTCTCCCTGGGGAAGGCCCAGCCAAAATTTAATTGCAGTCTGTATCATCAGAGTCTGCTACTCGACTCATCCTGATCTTGAAGCTATTAGAAGTAATAATCAGTCAGCACAGATTTGTTTAGAAAAAAGAATCTGATTTCCCTTTGATATTATAACCAAACTGCTTAAAAGGAATATGATACAGATCACAAGTTCTCTAAGGTTTTTTACAGTTTCACCACACAGCAAACGAATACAATCTGCAGGAAATCGTAGCTCAAGCACTTGCAAATAGTGTTCTCAAGCCACAGACACCAGTCTCCAGCCAAACCACAACGGGATTTTCAATATATGATCAGTTCAAATCTGTGCTGTCTTGTGACAGATACGATACTTTCAACCACAGCTGGGAAAGCAGGAAAGCTGATAACACACAAGTGGCACATTCTCAAGTATGGGAAATACAAGATCGTAATGCGACAACAGAAACTGCCTCTACTGGACACCAACATGCTGACCCGGATGAGTGCATACTTGTACATACAAGATAGGAGTCTAATGACAAATATGAAAGGAAATTTGAGTATCAGTCTTCAGAGAAGCATGGGACTAGAGAGAAGCACAAAGCGAGTACGCTACTGTTTAAAAAAGACTGCGGAATAACAAATCTACTCAAACCCAGTGTTGTCCCATTTTGCACAACAGATTTCAGGAAAACACAGACATAACGAAGCTGAGGTTCCACAGTAGCTTAAGTCAATCTAGTCTGCTGGTTGTCATGGTCCCAGCCTCTGCCTCACGCTGGCTTCAGTACTGATCTGACCAGTGCTTGCTGGCAGCACTACATCAACACAAAAACTACCCTGCTTCAGAAAAAAAAATGTTTTCTGCCAGCTTAGAGCCTTTGTGAGTCACTTCAAGTGCTGACGGGGAGCAAGAGGCGGGCAATCATAACAGCAGCAATCAGATAGCTTAAACTGTTAGAGAACGGCAGCTTAGTCCTATCAAAAGCAACAAGTACACTGAGGTACAGAATGAGTGACCCATGTGATGAAGTAGAATGAATCGGTTTGCTTAGGCCAGAGAACACATAACTAAGATGGAGGACACACCGCAATTGCAAATCAGCACAAGATCTTTCTGAAAAAGAAGAAAGAACGGTTCACCAGAGAAAGGAAAACAGAATCTGCTCTATTTGTAGCAAAGATGACGTCAGGCATTAGGACAAGCATTTTAGCTCTAAAGACTGCCTGCTGTAGCACTCCACTACCTACAGGGGGAACAGCCTCTGAGCACTTACGAGTCTTACCATGGGAGTAGGAGATGGATTGGATAACATAGCGGATCTCCTTATTAAACAGAATTTTAGTTACAATTATTATTCAAGTCCAAGGCACTGGGCACAACACAGGTAAAAAACACCATTTAAGAATGCAGCAAACGTACAGCAAGATCTGCTAGCAACAGCTAAAAAAGTAGGCTATCTTTCCCAATGCACCAAAGTTATGGAAGAACAAAATAAACTGTGTTTAAGTGCCTACATACTTTATTCATCACTAACACCATCATCGTTCCCCTGAAAAGCAAAGCCTGGAGGTTCAAACTAAACTTACAAAGAGCATGGCTTTAGAGATTATAAATGCTATGTAAGCAGAACTACAGTCTTATCTAATTACAGCATCGCAATCACACAAGAAGGAAAGTTTTTCTGGAAGTTTTTCTAGTGCAAAGCTAGCATCACTCTAATATAAAAGTCAAAGGTGAGGCACAGATCCCAAGTTCTGAACGGGGTTAAAGAATGCAAGAACAAATGCTTCAAAAATAAAGCACTGTTCATTCATGTCTGCACTTCTTTGGAAGAAAAAGGCAGCAAACAAATTCCGGTGTAAAAATTGTTAGAAACAACGATCATTACAAGCTGGAGAGCTTTAATTAAAAAAAATTATGAAAAACAATCATTCCTGCCCAGGCAATTTTATTTGTCATGGTAAATTTGGTAAAAACTTTGTGGGAGGCTCAGTAAAAGTGAAAAAAATCTGTCTCTAGGATTAAAACCCAAATATCTAGACTAAAATATCGGGGGGGCTAAACAAAACCTGTTCAGCTGCCGTCAACAATATGTTGATACAGCTACTGGGGGTCACGGGAGATGAACAGTCCCAGGTGCTTGTTTCCCTTCAAGTAAAATCCACTCCGTTAAGATATCAAAAGTTTTCCTGCCGCCACAGCTTAAAGGTAACTGCAAATGCACTCACAGATAAAAGGCAAAGCGAAACTACACAACGTCTCAGCTTCTCCTCTCCCCTAGACCCTCCACTCAGCCCCTTCAGTGAGCTAATCCAGCCAAAATCCGCTCCTGTTTTCTTTACCCGAGGAGCGAATGGAAGAGGCTCACAGGAAAGGAGCTGGCGGACCCCACTCGAAGGTGGCGTGTGGAAATCGGGAAGAACGCATGCACTACCCCATCCTGCTGGCAGCAGTAAGCTATTATACTGCCACGGAACTTCACCCTTCTTTTAAATGTGTGTTCGCTAATTGCTTCTCCAAGCAGCCATTTATGCCCCGACACGGGAGACACTACTTCTGTCACAAGTTCTGGCAATGAAGCATTTGCCCAGAGCGCTCCCACGGCGCTCAAAGCTGCCGCAGGGAAGTTTGCCTTTCAGGTGACACACAGCCCTGACTACCAACCACCCCGGCGCCAGAATAAAACTACCCGTGTCCACGATCAAGCCGGCCCACACGTGAGGGCAAGGGCGCGCCGGGGGTCTCTTGGGGCGCTCCCGGTGAGCGCTGTGCGGACAGGCCAGCGCCGTGCCCTGCGGGCCGGGGGCGGGCGGGCTCGGCTCCCGGCCGCTGCCCGGGCACAGCGGGGGCAGCCCCGGCACAGCCCGGCCCGGAACGGCCCGGCCCAGCGGGGCAGCGGCCCCCGCAGGAGCGGCCGGCGGGGCCGGGGCGCTGACAGCGGCGCGCTGTCCCAGCCCTCCCTCTCTCCACCCCCGCCGCCCCGGGGCAGCGCGGCCAGGGCCGCCGCCGGACGGTACCTTGTCGCAGTAGCGGCCCACGAGCTGCTTCATGCGCCAGTGCGGCGCGGAGAACACGTCCACCTCCTCGGGGAAGGGAGCCATGTTCTCCCCATGGAGCCGCGCCGCCAACGGCGGCACCGCCGGCCACACCGCGCCTGCGCAGCGCGCGTCACCGCCCTGCCGCGCCTGCGCAGAGGGGCCCGCCCCGCCGGGAGCGGCGGCGCGGCCGGCACGGCCCGGGGGGGGACGGGGGTGGCACGGCAGGGCGCAGTGTGGCACGGGGTGGGACAGGGATGGCACGGCAGGGCGCAGTGTGGCCCGGGGGGGGACGGGGGTGGCACGGGGTGGCACGGGGTGGGACTGAAGGGAATGGGGAGCTCCTGCCCCGGCCTTGCCGGCCCCGGGCCGCGTCCTGGGCCGCAGGCACACCCTGAGGCCCGGCCGGGTGCGCTGACGTGCTCCCCGACCTGAACCGCCGTGCCTTGGCAACGCCGAGTCAGGAGCTTGTGGTTGTAAAAAGTTTGCAGAGTCACGGGGTCAGGAGCTGGGAAAAGACCTCTGAGACACCGAGTCCAGCCTGCGAGCAGACACCACCATGCCAGCACCGAGTGCCACGGCCTGTGTTGCCTTAAACACCCCCAGGGACGGTGACTCCGGCCCATTCCAATGCCTGATCCTTCCTGTGAAGTAATTCCTGCTGTCCAAACTAAGCCTCCCCTGGTGTAGGTTAAGACTGTGTCCCTCACCCAATCGCTCGTTGCCTGGGAGAAGAAGCCGACCCACCTTGGCTCCAGCCTCCTTTCAGGGAGTTGTAGGGAGCAATAAGATCCCCTTGAGCCTCCTCTTCTCCAGGCTGAGCACCCCCAGCTCCCTCGGCTGCTCCTCACGGGACTTGTGCTCCAGACCCTTCACTGCCCTTCTCCAGACACGCTCCAGCACCTCAGGGTCCTCCCTGCATTGAGGGGCCCAGAGCTGGACACAGTACTTGAGGAGTGGCCTCATCAGGAAAGGTCCTAGAAAAGCTATTTGTGCATGTAGAAGTCTAAAATTTACAGTACTGTTTTGCTGATATTGAGACAGCATTTCTGAAGGAAGGTTTTGTGTGTATTTTGCAGCAAAAGAGACAGAGACCTTCTACTTGCCCAGCTAGGAAACCAGGAGAAGCTAGAAGCTGAAAGAAATCTGCTATGCTATAAAAAACAGTGGTTACAGAAACTGAACTAAACGTGTATTTACAGGAAATAAAGGAAATGCTTCACTGAAATACACTGAGGAGATTACAACATCAAGAATAAAGTGGGTGTGGGCAGATGAACTGGTGTTTGTGAGGGAAGATGTAGGATGGGTCCTAAACTGGGCTGCAGTGAGGAATCTGTGCCCACCTTTTTGCAGTATTAGTGCCAATGAGACAGAGTTAAATGTGTTTGTTTAACATCCAAGGCAAACGAACCAGGAACACCTGCCTGTGGTACTCATCTGTCCATGCAACATTTTGAAATAGGAACACTTGGCAGAACTGAGATCACACATCTGTTTGACAAAAGGTGTAACTCAACCAACATGGCAAAATGTAGTAAAACTGTCGACAAGTGTTGCAATGTGTAGTAAATGTCCCAAAAATACATTGTCAAACATAAAATAGATGCAGCAGTCCTTTCTGAATAAAACCATTTACTGTACAAAATCTCTGTTGCAGATATTAAATGTATTAGCTAGCTAGTTTATAGTTGTAAGCACTTAATTGTAAACATGTTGAAATATTCTGAGCAAAGGCACATTTGTTTTTAGTCTACTATTGCTCAATGTACTAATGCTTGAGAATAAAAGGCTGGTAAAACTAGTAAATCATGAACTGAGACAGAGAGATCATGTTATGAGGGTTATCTATCTTACATGTGCACCATAATCTTTTTATCCCTTTATCTAAGGAAATGAGGCTTAAGCAATTGCAGTCTTGGGTGTTTCCTTCTCCATGCATGCTTTCCACCTCGAAGGACTTTTGAACATGCTGACCTACTTAATCATATTTGCAAACATGTACAAACCCTGAAAGGTTAAATTCGTACAACCACAGGTGTTATGCAGCTGGGTAGTCAGCACATGGTTATATTTACTGCTTGGCTAGAAAGCACAAGGGTTTGGGCCGGAGCATGTCTTTCAAAGAGTGTCATACAAGTGAGCAGGTGACACCTTGTGTTACTGCTGGAGGTAGAATTACACACTGAAGACACAAACCCTTAAGAAACAGTGTTTGAAGTTCATTGCTTACAGAGGAACTTGGGAATATGAGCAGTTTCAGGGTCATATTTCTAGGCCTAAAGCATGCAGTCATACAGAATTGAGGTTATTCTACAAGCAATTCGTGCCTGACTAGTAATAGAGGATTAACGTTCTCACCTATTAGACCTTCCTTTTGCTGGAAGTCACCACTCCCCTCTGATAGAAAGAACAGGAGAGAACATGTCAGTTCCTCATCTTCCAGGACTTCATAATATAAACATACCCTGGATTTCATGGTTGGTTGGGTTAATATTCAGTTTGTGAACTAGAGTATCTCCAGAGCAGATATGCTGCCAATTGTGATGACTGTTTCATGGGTAATAATTTCTTCTAGGACAGAGGGGCAGAGAGCAAGGGATGGTCCTTCATGCTGTGTCCAGCATGAATTGCCAGACCTTCCTCAGGAATGTGAGTCCACAGGCGAATTACCAAGGGCTGAATTTTTTTTCTTTTCATTTCTTAAGGAAAAAAAATTAGTGTGATTGTATTTGCAGCAGTGTACACCACAGAATGTTGACTCTGAAGATTAGATTAAGTGATGTCATTTCTTGGTCTAACAAAGTACTTAGGGAAAAGAATATGGAGGAGAATAACAGCAGAAGTTGAAGAGATCTGTTCAGTGCACAGGGTGTAAGTCTTAATCCTTTTGCTTCTTGTTATGATTGATTCATGACTGCAAGGCAGTTTTGTTCATAAAGACATGATACATGAAATGTCACTGTCAGTATCCAGGGGAGAGATGGAAAACAAAGCTGACTAATCTTACCGCTAGTTGTGATACAAGAGCACATGGGACTTGAGTATGTATGCTGTCATTGCTGTACCTGCATATTTTGTTGTGGTTTTTTTTTTCTGTTGCTTGTTTTTGGTTTTGATCTGTATTTCAGCATTTTTTTCAGCCATTAGAGAAACAAGTGCAAAAAGTATAGTCCTTTTATAACGAAAAGAAGCTGGTTTAAAACATGTTGCTTGCAAGCACTTGTGATCGTTTAGGAAGGTGTGGCACAGCAGAGAGCATTAAGTGAGCCAAAGGCATCCTAAGTACTGAAGTGCTAAGGGCTTTTTTATCATTTTGCTCAAATATATTGCAATTCTGCTTAGTTATCACCAGGTGGCCTTAAAAGTCTCCTTTTTTCTGAAGTGGGAAAGTTTAGGCACGAGGAAGTGATGTATCCCTGTGCTGCAATCGTTTCAGGAAACAGTTGAGTTACAGTTTCCAGCAAGGTTTAGTTTTCTGCCTAACTTTTGTGTACAGAGCTAGACCTAGTATTGACAATATTAAACGTTAAGCCATTTAAATTGTATAATTTGCTTTTTTTTTTTTTTTTTTAAAAACCAAACCTAACAATTTTGGATTGTCAAGAATTCATCATGATGAGCCTTTTTTTGCCTGTTTTGCTTGTCTCAGTTCTGTTTATTAACAGCTTCTCAGAAGTGCAGGGAAAGAAATGGAAAGGTGAAGGTACAACTCAGAACCTGGAAAGTATTGTCATTGGAAGATGCTATGATTATATTAGAATTGTAAATCCTGCTGTTGGGTAAGTTTTGATTGTTTCTGGATTAGTTTTTTATGTTCTGTACAAAATGGTTATTAATCAGAAGTCTTACATGCTCCTAGCCATGAAAGTGATCCTATTGAAGCCAACATACTTGTAGCTGTCTGGAAACAAAATATTAACTTTGATTGATGTCATATTTTAACTAAATTAGTGTAATTAAGGCAAGATTTTTAATCCTTCCGTTTTTTATGTCACATTTTTCCCCCACTTGCTGTTCTATAAGGAGAACATCACACAGAAACAGCAGAGATGAAGTTTCTGAAGTACCAAATCTGACAGTGCTCCTGCTTTACCTTGCATGCCTTGTCTGTCAGGTCATGTAAGAAGGGAAACACCTCATTTTACAGATATCCTGTGGTACTGAAGGAGACTATTTAGCTCATTCACCTGAAAAATTAAGTAGTAATCATCTGCTCAAGTAAGATTATCCATGAGCTTTCATTGGCTGTGTTAATTATTCAGAACTGGTGGTAAATCACACACTTTGCTAAAATGAGCACTTTTTCTGTCTTCCTTGCCTTGTAAGGGCTTCAGTAAAAAGGGGGAAAGAATAAGGACAATCTCCTGGAGTGCAGCCCTTTATTCTGCCACTAAAATTTTGTCCTAATAGTTTGAAGAGGTATTTGCAGAGGGGACCTGGCTGAGTTGCACATTGAATTGCTGTCTTAAACAGGGTTAGATTATATTGCAAATATCACTTCCTTCCCCCAACCTCCTTTTTTCAGTTCCTTTTGCAAAAGAGGAAGATAGAGAACTGAAAATAGGTTGGTCACTTTTAAAAAGGCAAAGCAACATGTTTCTGCCCAATAACATTATTAACAGAAGCATTTGGTTTCAAGTTCCTCACGAAAGAAATCACCCTAATACAAATAACACAGTACTAGAATTTCAGCAGAACCGCTCAAGCTTGGCAAATTATAAACGTCACAGTGGAAGGTGCAAGTAAACTTTAACTATTGATTTCTGCACACCTACAATATAATATATAAAATATGTAAATTTAGTTAACAGTTGTGTAGGTAGTCTGGTTTTGCAGTAGGCTCTACATAGGTAGAGTTCCTGTTGGACTTAACAGATGTCACTTTGTTTGTAGCTGAAACACGGTATGACTAGTAATACAAAATATGCTAAAATGAGCAACATAAAGGATAGTGTAGAAATGTTAATTTTATAATTAACTGATTTGTACTTTTAAATACAATATCCTTGAAAGTATTTCTATAAGTCTCATGTTTGTGATAGTTTTGTGATCTAATTAGTTCCTGTGACATTTTCACAATATAATTTTAAAATTGAGAAGTCTGAACATGTTCATCAAAGTATTCTTGCTCAGGATATCATGAAGCCAAGCAGGACATTAGGATGACTTTCCTGAATTGCAACCAAAATTAGCATTATAAAAAGAAGAGCTGTACAAATAATTTCATATAATATGGGGGGGTTTTTTCACTTTCCCAGAGGTCTATAAGCAAATAATGTAATTCAAACAAAATGGAAATTTCATATTGCACAGGTGTAAAACAGATATTCTAATTATTTATGGCCCTTTCTGTTCACTGTTGTTTTATTTGTTGCCCCCAGGCTGGCTTTTACAGAGACAGGACCACCTGCATATATTTTACTTCTACATATATGTGCAAATATGATAATTTTCTAAAAATACTTTGCTAATATAAAGGAAGCTAGCAAGGCATGTCTTTACACTGCAACATAGCTAAAACATAAAGATGTTTATAGAGACATAAGAAAAACTTTCTCATATGTTATGATATGCAAAATGACAGGCAAAGGATGCATTTTACAAAATGCTGTGGTCATGTAGAAGTGAGGAATTTGAAAGAAGATCATATTTGAAATTTTCTAATAGGAGCATGCTTTATAACAGAAATGTTCTTGTAGTGCTTCTCCTCCATACTTGTTTATTCGTAATATATCATGAAAGTTTTTAAAACAATTTTTTAAACTGACTAGTATGAAATAAATCTGCCATGACTTATTAGTGTCTATTGAGATTAGAAGGAATTGCCCTGAACTGCAGTCCCCACCCTGTAGTTTCAAAAAGTGTTTTTGCCAGCTGAGAAATTTTGAGTATCAGAGCAGAATAATCCTTTTGATTTACAAGCTGTTCAAGCCTGGATAAGAAGTCATGAAGGAAAAAAATGCAATATATGAATTAACCAGAAATTTCAAAGAAAGCTGTTTTCTTTACTATTTCTACAGTGCTGGATAGCAACCTTGCTGTGTATGCTCTACCTACGAAGATTTTTGTTGAATTATGACGTGTTTCTAAGTCCACACTGCAAATTATAATATTTTCCTTACTACTTCCTCCTAATATGCTGCAGTTACTATGCTCTTCCTGGCCTACAAGTGTTTTACCACCCTGACTTCAGTTTTCTACCTTAACCTTATAGATATTTTAGTGTGTGAATTTGAGGAAGTTGGGAACAAATTACTTTCTTGCTCTGCTTTGAGAAAACAATTCTGCTATTTGTTTGTTTCATTGATTACAGTGAGAAGAACTGTTCAGAGATATGGGAAGCATTTAAAAGTGCATTTATTAACAAGGATCCTTGCAGCATTCTACCTAAGGACTATGAATTATTTATCAGCCTGTCATTGCACACAATTCCAGCTAACAAGGTAATGATTATTTTTGTAGCTGTCCTTAGACATCCAACTGATTTTCCATGACACAGTTCAAAATTGACCAAGAGTCATTATCTGGCTGACTTGTGAGTTATTCTTTCCAACCTGTCTGTAGTTTAAAAACTAGAATCGGACTTGACAGCATTTTTCAATGTGTTTGGCTGCATTTATTTTATGCAGTAACTTCTCAGCAACCTGCCTCTTTTCACACTACAAAGATCCCCCATTTTTCCTGCTGTGCTGGGAGCTCTGACACAATCCCTGATCTTCCACTTCTACTTTTGCTCAAGTTAGGAGCTCTGCCTGCAAAGGCTGTGCCTGCAATTGCCTCTTGGTTCTCCTCCCTCACAGCCATGTCTTGTGGCAATGACATGTTAAACATTGACATGCTAAACCAGCATAAGCAGAAATGAGATAGGACATTGTTATATACCAGAAAACAGTAAGGGTTTGATGTACTGGCAATTGCAGAGAACTGTGAAAGTTCCAAAGACAGTTTATGCTTTAAAGCAGTTTTTCCTCTAGCATAATTATTCCTCATCTCTAAATGATACAAGCTAAACCAACAAATACTCCTGTCAACATAGCTTAGTTCATTAAGAGTTTCACAAACACAGAAATAACACCAAGATGCATGATTTTTTCGCACCATAAGCCAATATAGCAATGTGAGAGAATTCTGGCGACATATATCTGGCTTATAAATATTTGTCTTCCCTTTTTCCTCCTTTTCATAAATCTCTCTGCTGAGGCAGGCAAAGCTAGGCCTAACTATATTTAAAATAGCTCTACATCGCTTCATATCAATCTATGAGTGTCCCTGAAGTCTCTAGTGATCAGAATTTAGACCACTATAAAACTTTGTTCCTCTAAAGACATAGCTAACATTTCTGTTTATTAGTTAATTTTGACATGTTTTAAACTGGTTTTGACATCCCATAATCTCATTGTGTCCACGCCCAAGTGTCAGTACATTTCTTGTCTAAATTTTTTTTCTTACTTTTATATAGTCTCTCTTCTGGGAGAATAATCAGCTACTAGTCAATACCTTTGCTGACAGAGGACGTCGTTACATGTCTCTGGGTGATACCCTCTTTGGCTTCTTTGGAGATTTTCTAAACTGGTGTGGGCAGGAAAACAGCACTGGTAAGACAATGGGTGCTATATTAAACATTTGTCTGTAAAACCATAATGGAGACCAACTGCTGTGTTCTGGAGGAGCTAATTTTGCTCTTTGCTGGCGAGAAATTAGGGATAGCTTCAATCCTGTATTGTGTGAATATTTAACACTGCAGTCAGGGAGCACATGGTGAAATCCAAGTGGTGCTGCAGTGGAGATAAACCTCCTTTTCAGTCCTCTGAACCTGGAGCTCTCTGCATCCCAGGAACAGAGTTAGAACTATTTCAGCCAAATTACTGAATCCATAGAATGTCACTGTGTAAACTGCAAAGGATGGAAAATCATTGAAAAAATGTCAGCCTTCAGTGTTACATCAAACTGTCTTGTATTTTCAGTGAGTTATGCACAAATATATTTAGGTGCTTTCTAAAGTCTCTTGTTACAGTCATTATCATCTCTCTAATAGCACAAATCACATGCCTTCCTACAGGACTGGACTATGAATCCTGCCCTACCACGACGGAATGTGAAAACAATGCAGTGGAATCTTTCTGGAGGATGGCCTCAATCACTGTAAATACTGCATTAGCGCTGGCTTAATAAGTTACAAATGTTCCTGGGAGGCTCAGGAAAACTACCAGCTCAAAACAGTTTTAAACCTGTAACTGCGCTAGATTATATCCTCTGATACAAATACACTGTTTTAGACCAAGTATAGTGTGTTTGCAAGAGGAACCTAACCTTCACCTTAGCTAGATAATGTGTTAAAATTCTGTGCTAGCATTGTTAATATACACCATATACTAAGCACAATAAGCACGCTAGTTATCTACTAATTGCAGGTCCTAAGTATCTTTTGACAGCTTTGCTGGAAATCCTTTATTCACAGATCAAACCCAACACAGATTGCCAAAATGCTTTCTTCCTGTGCTGCAGAAACTATTTATAGGTGTGAGAAAATAGCTTGTGAAGATTCATTAAATTAATCCACTGGCTGTTTAGTTCCTGTTCTTTATCCTGCAGTGACCTGCCAGGGTGCTAGTTTAGTATTATTTTTGCAGTTCTGGTATTCTTGGTAAAATTATTTCCTTGGTCATTGTTGCTTGCAATAAAATACCAAGTCATATTGTGTGAAGATTTAGTCACCCCATTATAAGAAATATTAAACTCTTAGAGAGTGTCCAAAAGAGGGTAACAAAGATAGTCAAGGGCAAGGGCCTTCAGGGCAAGCCGTATGGCTGAGGTCCCTTGGTCTGTTCAGCCTAGAGAAGGGGAGGCTGAGGGGAGACCTCACTGCATTTACAACTTCCTGGTGAGGGGAAGAGGAGGGTCAGGCACTGATCTCTTCTCTGTGGTGACCAGCTGCAGGACCTGAGGGAAAGGCCTAAAGTTGTGTAAGGGGAGATTTAGGTTGGATATTAGAAAAAGGTTCTTCACCCAGAGGGTGGCTGGGCAGCAGAACAGGCTCAGTGGTCACAGCACCAAGTCTGAAAGAGTTCAAGAAGCATTTGGATGATGCTCTCAGGCACGTGATGTGACTCTTGGGGATGGCCCTGTTCAGGGCTGAGTTGGACTCGATGATCCTTATGGGTCCCTTCCAACTTAGCATATTCTCTGATTCTGTAACAAATCTGTAAGGTGAGTTCTGACAAACATTGTTTTGCATTGCAGTATGCGCGGCACAGTTCGGGGGTGATACATGTCTTGTTGAATGGTTCTGCAGACAGAGGAGCATATCCAGAGGGAAGGTAAGAAAACTGACTTATTCATGTGTAGAAAGTCTAATAACAACAAAACCAGAAAAGGGTCAACCAGTTGTTTGGGTCTTTTGCTGCACAAAGCATGGGAAATGTAGCTGAAAGAGCCTATCACATCAAAGTCTATTCAGTTGTGGGGGCAACTATTAATTGTCCCTAGCTGAAGGAATTAATATGAAATGGATGGAAACAATTCTTTTGACTCCTGCATTTTACAAACTGCTGTGGCAAGCAGGACGAATGCTCTTTGAAAGCTGCTTTCAATTCAGGCAACATACCGCAGCAAAATGTTTATGTCTTCAAAAAGATGAGCATTATAAAATTTCTCTTCAGGGACATGTCCAAGGAAAGTGTATTGTTACAGGGACTGTAGCTTCTGTCAGACCTAGGAGCAAACTTGCTAAGTTCTGTAGGGAAAACATTTTGTCCTGCTATTTCTCCATGACTAAGAGTGGAAGTAGTTTTAAATCCATTACAGTTTCAGAAAGCAGAAAAGAGCTTGTTGAGAAGGGTAATAGCAAAGATTAGCTTCCTCTTCTCCTTAGTTCTTGGTATATTAAGGACAGGTGTATTTTCCCTGATTCACAGGTGTCCCACCACGCAGAAGTTCATCTAAGCTTACATTTAAAATTTATTGTAAAGTACACCCTTTAGAACTTTTACCGATTGTGGCTGTAGTGACTGCTTACTTCTGATGAAAAATACATCCTTCCCTACTCAGCAACTGTCCTGTCCCAGGCAGATCAAAAAAATACACCTCTTAAAAACCCATAAAAGACATCCTCCTCCTGTGTGTTCTTTGAGGACTAAAAATGATCATCAAAAAGTTAATTTTATATCTGGGTAAGAGAGAAACAAGAACATCTGTTCCAAAACACCTACTACCTACTTACCTCTGTCCCCAAAACGGTCTGTCCCTGTACACAGCTTTCAGCTCATTCTGAAGACTTACATGGTCTCCTTGGGTTGGTCAGGTAGTCATCTGAGATCAAATCTTCAGCAGGCCAATGCCCAGAATCCAGTATAGATTCCTTATTTCAGAAATAGATTCCTTATTTCTGTTCATTTACAGATTCCTTTTTTCAGAGACCTCTTACACATAAATTAATTCCACCCATTCCCTGGGTTGCCTGTCTGGTGGTATCTTAACCAGTGAAACCAGCACTGGAACACAGCCTGCCAAATTAAAAAACAAAAAAATCCAGTTACTCCATCCGTTTTCTTTGCTGTGTATCTTCTGGTCCATTTATGACTGAATTTATTTATGGGATTGTGTTTGAAAGAGGCTTAAAGTTGAATAATTAATAGCAGAAAGTAATCTGACAGATCTGCCTGTCTTCCTAAACATCTCCCTGGTCTGTCTTCAAGTATTTGAAAGCCACTTTCAAAATTTATGTGGTGTTAAAGTTTGCACACTTAAATCATCATTAAGTCACCTGACACCATTTCAGTTAAGATACATTTCTCACTTCACAGCAAAATAAATTTGCTCATTCACATAGTATGAATTTACTTGGCAGACTTCTCTAATAGTATTAGCCAGTTCAAAAAGTGGTTTTACTGAAGTCAGTTGTACAGTATTCCTCCACAGTTCCTGACTCCTCTAGTTAATGATTTCTCTGAATTTGTGGAAAGCTGCTTTTTTTCTGGCAATAACATATGCAAGAATGAACAAATGAGTTAAAATAGTTGGAATCTTTATTTTTTCTTATATTTTCACTGTGTGTTTGACAGGCTTGGGCAGATAGGCAACCCTGCTGTTGCTGCTACAGCTCTCTGGTTAGCCACCACCATACCAGACTTGACCAGAGAAGGCAACTGTTGATATCTGCTTCCTCATGTTCCACTTCTCCAGAAGTTTAAAATTACTTGTCAACTTCATGAACCAGCCTCAGCTGGCTGCCAGCAGACACTGGCAACCACCACATCTTGTGCTTCTGTGGCAGTACATCTTTCTGAAAGGGTTAGAAAACCATGGCTTTGAAATGCCTGCATCTCAAAAAAAAAAAAAAAAATTCAATTTTGGCATCTTTAGATTGTACTTTATGAAGGAAATCTTTACTGAGGGTGGTGAGGCACTGGAACAGGTTGCCCAGAGAAGCTGCGAATGCCCCAGGAAGTGTTCAAGGCTGGGTTGGATGGGGTTTTCATAACCTGCTCTAGGGGAAGGTGTCCCTGCCCATGGCAGAGTGGTTGGAACTCCATGGTCTTTAAGGTCCCTTCAAACACAAGCCATTCTATGACTCTATGATTTAGTTTCCATTTTATTATCTCGTTTTAATTGTTATTTAAATATCTATCAATCTATCAGAGTCAATTTACACAAAGCAATAAAGTGGAGGACTCCCTAGCCTAGGAACGTCTAGACGTTTCTCCTTTTTGGTCTTATATATCCTAGACAAATAATTTGTGTTACTGTTTCTGTCATTGTGTACCTAAAAATATACTTGTCTTGTGGCTGGTTTTATTTTTTTCATTTAAAGCAAACTTGTATTTTGTCTAAAAGCAATAACTACTACAAGAATGCCTTTTTCTTTTTTCTTTTTCTTTTTTTTTTTTTACTAAGTATCAAATGCTTTTTGTTTTGTTTTTGCATTTTTAAAAGTTCACTTCTTTCTGATTCACTTCTAGGTTGTAACCTTTTTTCAGCTGAGCCCCTCTAAGATGAATATGAAAATAAATCTTTAAACACCTTTGAGCTTTGACATTCAGTATATGAATCAGATTTTTCTAGATTGCATTGAGTCTGATTGTAAGAAGAAGATATAAAGTCAAGCAAGCCTGTATCCAACAGTAGGATCAGAGCCTTAATTAATGCAAAGTAGAAAGGACTATTTAATTTTCATATTCTTTATAGTTCTAAAATTTTTTTCTTAAATCAGTTTTTTTGCAGATTATGAAATACCTAATCTCCAGAAAGACAAAATCTCACAAATTGCTATTTGGGTTGTGGATGATATCGAAGGATCAGATCTGTAAGTTACATTTGAAAAAAAAAGTTTTATTTCTCCCTTTTGGACCTGTCTTTAAAATTTCACCTTATCATTCTGTTTGATTATATTTGTATAGCACTTAGACTAAAGTATTTTAGATGCTTTTATGAACACAGAAGGCATAATCTGCCATTTCCTAAGGAGTATAGAAATATCAGAATTAGACAAAATATAAATAAATTCTAATATTAGATCTGGAGTCAACTCTTGCCTAGATCTCTGTGTTTGGATCTCTGGATCTCAGACCTTGAGTGAAGATACAGTGTGTACAGTTTTATTAGGAGTCAATATGAATTTCAGATTAAGTGCTGACGAGAGATACTTCTTTCACGTTGCCATATGCATTCTTTTCATTTTCACCTGTCTTAAGTATTTGAAAAGTTTGTAGAAGCAGATAAAAACCAACAAAGGGCTTCTTTTCACTCAATAATTAATCCAGTAATAAAATGTAGGCTTTAAAAATGTCTAATTTTGCTGGTAATTTAATTAAAACAAGCAAATAAATAATAAACAAATAAAACAGATCAGTCTAAACAGAATAGTCTGCTGGTAAATAGCCAAAGACCAAGTAACAAATTTCCATTGAAACTTAATGGAAAATGGACTCTGGTCTTAAAAAAAATTAACTCTGATGTTAAAAATAATTAGGCCTTTTTTGGCATTGATTAAAGGAAGAATTAAAAAATCTATTAATTATAGCTTTTGTGGGAGTCACTGTGAATGTACATAGATGAATTGAGGGGTACAGAACAGAGGAAGTCAGTTTTGCAGGATCCCTGCAATTTAACATAGGGACACTTCATTGGTCTTAGAACTGCCCTGGCATAAGGGAGCCAGAGAAATGGACTCAGATGGCACCACATCCACCACAGGTGTCTGAATTCCAGGTGTCCTCTCCATTCTTGGGAGCATGAGCCTTCTGTTCTTGCTATTCAGTGGGTTTTAGTTGATTCATTCATTTTGTGTCATTTCCCTTTCACATCTCATCTCTGCTCTTTGCTATCTCCTTTTGTTCTTTTTCATTCAATTTTGGCATGGCCAACCCAGACCATGTATTTTACCACAGTGCTGTGGAGTCTACAAAGCACAGTTCAGCCTTTCTCTCTAAATCAAAGAATCATACCCTTTGGGAGGAAGAAAACCATACAGCTCATCTTTCCAAAACTTGCCCTTACTAAAAGGAAAAGTTAATACAAGCACTGAATATGAATTTATCTTTCAGTTAATGGATGCATGGGAATGTGGTTGTTTCTTATTAATTGCTTTCTACAATTATTTTGTTGGTTCCCATATGATTTCTGTAGTCATGAGTATTTATTGACCAGCAGATAAGTAGCACTGGGCTTAATACTTTATGTTGGTGCAAGTTTAGAGGTCTCAGCAGGTTCTGGACTATGCTAAATTTTCTTACACTAATTGGACCAGAAATTAAAAAGTCAGTGCTAGAAACAGAAATTGTATTTAGAATTGCTTCTGGGTTTTTTCTCTCTCTGTATTTTTCTATTCAATATTCAAGACAGAAAAAGCTTCTAACAAGAGTATTTCTGATTTATTATAACCAACTTACTCTGTAATGACAGGTAGCATCAACTTTAGCTCTACCTAAATAGTTGCCAAAGAATATTACAAATTAAACACTTAATATTTTACAAAATTATTTAGCTCATTTTCTGTCTAGTCAATTATTAAATGTAGGATTATTGGTTAATAGAATCTGAAAATGCTACACTGGCTGAAGTTAATCTTAAACTCTGCAAACTGAGTTTAAAATGTGAAACAACTGTAATGTAAGCAAATGAAGCATTATAAATAGCAATGTAGACCATTCTTCTGGAGGTACTATGGAATATAGAAAAGGCAAAGTAATGGGGATTTACTTTACTAATTCCATCAAGTTCAGTGAGAGGAAATTATGTAGCAAAAGACTTGCAATAATATTGAAATCCTTTCTCACAGAGACTCCTGTGGTACCAACAGTGTAAAGACATTAGAAACCAGGCTGAAAACCCTTGGCTATAATGTCAGTTGCACTGACAATTACAAGTAAGTGAAAATCCCTTATTAATACCATGAATTTGTAGAAGGACCTTATTTATTTTGATTCTTATTTTTCAACACTTTAATGCCATTAATGTGTCTTCACAACAGACTGATAAGTTGGAGGCATGATGTCACATTTTTTAAACTTGATGTATTATGGCTGTGAACTGAGCAAAACACTATATTGTATTGTATAATTAGGTGGAACATTGTACACAGTGTCAGACATAGAAGATGGCCTCATATCCCACTTCACTGTAAAATCTTTATTTGGATTAAAAATCTAAGCAACAGTTAAAACCACTATTGAATGTCTGCAGAATTATTAATTATTCACATTAGGATCCACAGCTCTAGTTATTCCCAGTAGATTGTAAGAAAATTTAATTGAAGGGAAGCTTTAGACAAGACAATACTCCGAGTTTGTTTCATTTTTTCATTGGTTTTCCTCAGTTTTGTGCCTGAAAGATGCTAAATAAATTGATATCTTCACAGGTCTGTGATGTTCTTACTCTGCTTGGATTATCCTGATGATTCTAAGTGTGCCCTTTCATCGTAAGTAAAAGAAGTTCAGTCCATCCTCAGGGTCATTACAACTGAACAAATAATTCAGAAATCAACAGATCCCACCTCTACCATCTATTATATATCACCTATATGACATGTAGAGTATTCTTGAATTTATTACTGACTGTGCATTGAGTCAACCATCTCTGTTTACAAATTGTGCACAATTGTCTGTGAGCACCTGCTGTTCAAAATTAAGTGTTTATAGGTTCTCATTGATTACACAGTAACACTGTGTATCATTGATGGTATGAATGAAGTTTGTACATATCACTGTTCTGGTGCAAAATCTATTACAAGTTGGAAATTGCTTTATTAATATTGTTCCTTGAATAATTAAATTGTAAGTCAAATGGTAACAGATCTAAGGAACATTTCTCCAACTACTGGAATTTTTAGTTCTAAATTTTGAGGAAGTTTCTTTTTCATCTTCCATTTTGTGTGAAACTCAATTTTTATATTTCGATGTATTTACCTTGAACTAGTAGGTTACCTGCAGAGATGCAGATTCCATCCAAGACACAACTTTTTTAATTAGACAGCATCACTCAAAAATCAGTTTTTAATAGTTATCCTTCTTATCCTTTCTCACATCCAAATTATATCCTAGTGCCGACCTATAAATATTATGAAAACAGTGGCATTGTAATTACTACTGATAACTCCAGACTCCTTCTAGGCAGTATATCATAGGACAGGCTTCCAGTCCCATTAAGGTTTTTATTTGTCACTAAATGCCCCTTGCATGGTGGGTTGAAATAGGGTTTCCTTATTCTGCCACTGAATGGTAAGGCTTTTTTTGTCAAAGGAAAATAAATTTATCACATGCAAAATCATAGCCATAAATGTTGTGACAGTATTAACAAACTGGAGGAAAAAGACCTTTGCAGGACTTTAAAAAAATACAATATTGTGAGCTCTTAACAGAAGATTTTTTTTCTCTCTCAAGTTTTAAACCATTTCCCTCAAAGTTTTGTGATGTATGTTGCTCAGCTGAGGAAACTGGATGAGAAGGCTTATGGAAACCATTAATGTCTTTTTCTTTTCAGCTAAGGGATGAGCATACCAGTTCTGCAGTATTTCCACATAGTGCTTGCAGTTGTAAGCAGGGGAGCATCCACCCCTTCCTTTCCATCCATGCTGGTACTTACAGTAAAATAATGACTGGAGTATTCTAAGCACCAATCTCATGCTCTTGTGGGCTAACTATAAACCAAATCAGATGTGATCAGCCTCCTCAGGAAAAGTTTCCTTGCCTGTTTCCTTCCTGAACATTCTATTCCCTCCTGTATGCATGGCACTGATTTACTTCATATCTGCGCTATCCCAAATCAAGACAGAGCTTCCCAATCTGAATGCTAAACAATCATTGCCTCTTCCTGAAATTTAAGTAATTAAAATACTTCAAGCCAATGAATACTTACACTCTTCCCCAAATCACTTACTTCTCTGCAATAAATAACATCTCCATTGAAATTAGCTGCCCTTTCAGAAAGAGCTTTAAGCAAATGCATATAAATTATTTGATTGTTATCTTCTTATGTATGTTTTCTCTGTGGATGGATCCCTGCTCTCTGATGGCCCATTAACTGACATGGGGGCAGTTTGGACAGCAGGGGTATCACTATTAAGAGCATGTAGCTGTTAGGAGAAGGTTTCCTTTGTAGGGTATGTGCAGTCAGTGTACACTCAGTGTTCATATTTCCATAATAAATGCGAAACAGGCATGCAGGTTCTGCTGTGTTCCCTTTCATGAAGGATTTTGCTGTAACAAGGCTGATAGCTGCCTTCTCAGCCTCCAAAGAATAATATTCCAAGCCAAAAACTACCAGAGTTGGTCAAGTAATTTTTTATATCACCACAACTCGTGTCACACTGGCATAGCAAGGGAGAGGACTGGCTCAGGGTAGCAGAGGGATGGCCTAGAAGGTGGCCTAATGTACTTGGGACACCTTGTGTAGTGGTAGTGCCCCTTAACTCCTCACCAGACTTGAATTATGTTCCTACTGAGTCAAATTTGGACTTTGCCTTGTTTAGTTGACACCGACTTTTGAAGAAAACCTGTAAGTAAAAAATATCCACTAGATGGCAGAGATGGCTTACAAACATAAGCAGAAAGGAAGCCAGATGCAACCTATTAGTAGTGGTATTTATTACTTGCAATATTGCAATGTCAGGAAGGCTTAGAAATGGATCTGGATAGGGTTGCATCAAGTGTTGTGAAAATACAGTTCCCCAGGACTACTGCTATCTAGAGAAGCTCTATAAAATCACAAGCATAAGGCCTGAGACAGTAAATGAATGGGGAGAGACAAGAAGGCTCAGGTGTAAAGGTAGAGAGGAGTGTTCCCAGGGTTTTCCAAAATACTCAGTTTTTAAAACCATGACAGCCAAAGGGGATCTATTGGCAAGCTCATATAAAGAAACTTCTAGCTTAGCACTTGGACCACAAACTTCATCCCTGTCAACAAACCCCCTGATATTTAAAAGAATGCTATCTCAGCTTTGTGCTGTGAACATCCTGTTTGTTTTCTCTTCTTCAGATCTGCACCAGCAGCACAAAGAGGACCTATATCTTCAGACAGAGGAGGCAGCTGGAACAAGCTCATGTTTGTTTCTTTTGTAGGCTTTTTGTTCAGATTCACTTTAGTGTACTAAGTTAATCAACTGAATCCATATCCTCTGTTTGCCTTAGCAGGCTATAAATTTGGCTTCAGCTAATTTCTATCTGCAATTTCACCCTACATCTGGGACTGGCAAACCTGCATATTAAAACCTTGCATACTACATACCAGCTTCTTTTAGTATCAAAAATTAACCTACTGATGCTAGAAAGCCTCACCCTTCATTTCCTTCTCTTGATTAGAAGAAATCCATTGCTATTTCCTCTTATCTTTATTCTCCAGAATGAAACAAAGAATAATACATTCTCTTCACATATTTCAGAAAGAAAAGTGAAACTATGCCTCTTGTACATCACCCACACAGATAACTTGTTTATAAAAAAACCTAGCATTTGGCCTTGGAAACTTAAGTGACTGACTATCACGTTTTGGGAAGGGGAAATATGACTTCAGATAGGAGAGATCTTCGATTTCTCACTTGACACAAGATACAATAGGTAAGACAGTGGAAAAATAAACTCATTTTCTTAAGTGGTCCAGTACTTAGGCCAAATTTACCTGAAACTATTGTACAGCAAGATTCTGACCTGCATACTTGCATACAGTATTTTACCACATGATATCAATTGCTTTGTCATCCACACAGCTCTTCCTGGCCACTGGGTAGCAAATAGTCAGAAATACTAGATCTAGAAAGTTCCACAGTTTTTCCACCATGATGTGATTTATGGCATGTCATATTCAGAGAAGAATGTGCCAAGTCAGACATTGGCCTGCTTGCAGTGAACTCAGTTAGCACGCCTCAGAATATACTGAGGAAAGAACAGGCCCTCAAGGTTTCTTGAGTTACTTTTGTGAATTTTCATTGTGTTCCTGCTAGATGTTTCTTTAAACCACCAAGACATCCAGCTACCAAGATGACACATAAATCTTCAGAAAAAAAAAATAGTTGTTCTACTATAGAATAACTTTATGTAGAATTTTGTTGCAGATTCTGTGTTAGCTTCTGTATTATTTATTTGTGTTCATATTAGCTAGTTGCCAGGAAACTGGGATAGGATAATCCTTTTATCTCAGTGAATCTGATTTAGGACTCCATAGTAGATTTACATCCTTTCACTCCCTGTTACATCCTGTCTTCCCCAATAGAACTGTATCATGTTGTGCATTTGAAAGAGACCTAAAATATATTGTGGTTGCTTATTTGTCTTGTTTCTGTTCCTGTAATAATCTTTAACTTGGTTTTAATGCAAATCTCTTTATATTACAGACATAGTTGGGTTTGCCTGTGTCCCAGCTGGGTTAGCCTCCAGCTTGAATGATTTGTGTCTGTTTCAGACACAAAAAGTACTGAAAAGTGCAAAAGTACCGAAATCGGAAATTACAGACCTTTCAAAATCTGGGCTGTATTATGCCTCAAAATTATTCCCTATCTATGCCGTAACATTGGTCCTTTGCCTTTAACATCTTCTCCTTTTTATTGCTTGTTGCTGTCCTTAACAGCAGCTGCCAGAATAATAGGAGAGGTATCTCTTTGTAATATAGTCACATCTCAGATAACTAAACCCAAGCAATTTTGATCAATCTTTTATTTGCCCACAGCAGGTCACATCATGACACATTTTGAGCCACAGGCTGAGAGATAGTGCATATAGGCTCACAGTTAGGTGTCTGAGCCATCATCAGGGCTAGTGTTGTTCTGCCTAACTGCCCTGGGTATGATAATGTATGTGGGATTCTGAGAACAGCTTAATGCCATTAACAAGCCATGTGCCTCTTAGGCAACTTCCATCAGCAAGCCAGCATCCCAGCCAGCCAACTTTTGCTTTCCAGCTTAAGCAAGCTTTTCAGCCTCTGCTGCGATCCACTCCAGCAGCACAGTCAGTGCTGACTGTTCCATATGGTACCAAACATACTGCAGGAAGTGGTAAATAATTCTGGTTTGGAAAAAAAATAAAATACACAGTAGGATAGCTACGATTCAAACAAATGAGGTTATTTAGTACATAATCTTTTATCAAGAACAACACACACGGAACCTCTTCCAGTGTTTTCTTATTTCTAATGATTCTTGCCTGTTTCCCCATTACTTCAAGTCGGTAACAAGGACAGCAATTTTTTTCTCCAATACCAGTTCAATAAAGCATCTCAAACTTGCTGGAAAAAAATTTGAGAAGATCTGTAAAGACTTTTACCTAACCAACTAATATAGAAGGGGGGAGGAGGGGAAAAAAAGACAAAATTCTAGAGGCATAGTTCCCTGAAATCTTAGAGGCAGCACATTTCAAGCTGAGTGTGAATCGTTTGTTCTGTGTTTAATATAATGGTTTTAATCTGTGTAAAAGAACAGTGTGACTGGCGTCTCGGAAACAGAGAGACAGATGTGTCAGCAAAGCGAGAAACAAAAAGGTCATTTGTTACTCCCAGAGGGAGGGAGAGACAGGAACATCTCTTTTTTATTTCTACATCTACAAAGGATGTGAACAGTACTACTTACATATGTGTGTTACACTTAAGTGGTCACAATCAGCTAGGTGTTCCTGTGCTGTCTTGAACACCCAGTAAATGCTCTGATTAGCAATGTCTTATGTGACAGCTGTGCCAAATTTGGAGAAATCATATTGTCCAAAAGGCACCCACCCTTCTCTGTAAACTCATGCAAGCCTGGTAGCGTTCACTAGGGTGCTTCAAATATAGATTCAAAGTGTTTCAATCATTCATGCTTGTACTAGAAGTACTGCAAAAACAGCTGTCTCCAGACCTGAATTCAAGGAAAAAATGTTTCAGATGAAAACAATATGTCTATCACCTCATTTTGAATTGGGTTAGATGCCACAATCCTGTGAGATCTCTTAATATCCAACTAAGATGGCAAATGAAAACATCATGTACAGGAGCATTACAAGGTGCTCTGCATTTCTGCCGACAGACCTGTGGCAGCTACTGAGATTACAGTAGTATTTCCTGCTGTGCCCATTTTGTGGACCACTTAAGAATTCAGTTATGTCATGTTCTTCATTCCTATATAATATATCATCTCTCCTCCTCCTAATCTACATTTTGGGGGTTTTTTGTGCTGTTTGTGTTTCAGTCATTGTATCTGACAAAAGCTGAACTCAGAGTAATTCCTTTTTCCAGCATGTATGTGTATGCCTATGTATACACTTGCTCATACCTGCTCTGTCTGTCTTTAAATGCAAACTCTTGAGTGCTCTGGAGTAAGAAGTTATGAAAATAAAGCAAGGACAACTTGATCACCTCTCTGCCCTTTTTATACTGCTGGTGTTTATTTTTGTCATATTGGCTTTGATGTGATATCCAGCTGACATGACTATGTTTTCAATCAGCGATATTAAATGTAATGAAATGTGACATGAAACTTCAAGAATTTTCATAATACTTACTGTTTCATAAAAGCTAGCTCTTTCTCCATTGAATTAGCTAGAAATAATTCTGATGTATTTTGCTTTAACAGTAGTGTGAAGTGGAAGAAGGGTGCTTTTAGCAGAGCCAAGAAGTTTGGTTTAAAATAGCCCAGTATGGGGAGGCACAGTATCTTAATTTAGCCACATGTTAGGGTGGCTCAAACACTTCACAAGTTTTTTTTGATTTTCAGGTTTTTCCTAATTCCAGCTTCTGTCCAGTCTAAATTTACTTGCCATTTTATGTAAGACACAAAGAATATAATGTGCCAAATTTTGTTTATAATCTTCAGGCATCTGATTTCTTACAGTTTCCTGCAAATTGGTAAGGCAAGCTCAGAGGAGACCCTCATTCCCCTACTGCAGCAGCACAGTTCCAGTGCAGGCTGGCAGGGAAACTGGTGCAGGAAATTAGAGCCTGGGAGCGTGGCACGTATGTAGCCTCACACTGTGCCAGAGTGTCCTTGCTGCTCGGGCAGCCTCTGTTCGCCTGCCTTCTCCCTGTCTCTGCAGCCACAGCAAAGGGGAACCTGATCTCAGTTTGGATGGGTTACTTTGTATTTTTAGCAGAATATGTGAAAATTATTATGTTGGAAGTTTTACAGGAGAAAAATTAAGGAGGAAATTATAGTACATATTTCTTTTTAACAGAGAAGTAAGGTAAGCAGTCTTTTACTTGTGGCCATTTGACTAGGAATACCTCTGGGCTCTGTAAGCAGTAAGTGTGCTAAGTTCCCTAAGTCCAGAGACAGATGATCCTTCAGAACTCCTCCAATATGACTGGAGTACTTTAAGTTATACCCTTAATTACTTAAGTTAAATACTTAACAAAGAAATAGTATTTTTTAATCCAGTAACTATGTTTGCTTGCACATTTCTTAGTGATTACACCTGATATAGTCTAGCATCAGGCATAAGTGCTTGGATAAATAATTAAGGAATCTAAGTATTGTAGGCAGAAACCAGAATTTTAATTCAAGATATTGGCAAATGCTGGACCACAAAACTACAGGAAGACTTTTTTTTTTCCCCATTTGCAACAGGCAAAGTTGACAAAGCAGAGCTAAAAGAATTATGTTCTTCATTCTGGTATTCTATATGCTACACTATATCAAGGTACAGATGTGGAAAAGCTCCTCAGTCACACTGTGCCATTTTGAAGAGCAGCAAGTAAAGAAGCAATGAGCAGAAATAAATACTATGGAAATTTTCATATTGCAATATCAAATCCCAACTGTAGCACATGCTGTGTCTGTGTTGTGATTCAATCTTACTCTTCCCTTTGCTTGAGGAAAGGTACCAGAAAATCCAAAGCTGGTATTTCCACAAAGTAAAATGTATACTCTGGGCTTTCACCCAGAACTTTCTATGACTACTAACCACTAGCATGGGGATAAATTAAAAAACTAGCTGCTGGAATAATACAAAAAAGGAGTGATGAGAAGTAAAATATATGACGTACATCACATGAAAAGTAGTTAAGGGCAGTTAGCAATAAACTTCCAATAAACTTGGAAGCCACAGCATCATATCCCAGACAAATATTTATACACATGTATACAAAAGCATATTTTACACATTTGTCAACCAGGAAGGATCAACTTTCTCAAGTTTCTTGTTTTTTGACCTTTGAACCATCCCATGGATCCTTTCCAAGTGGCATATCTACCGTGTACAGTTCTTTAGGAGTAACTGTGCTATTTACACACTCCTGGAGTCAGAAAGCATACTTCTGTATCAACTTTGTTTCCTTTGCTGCCTCAGTGGAATAAGAGCCTGACGGGTATTTCTCTTCAGAATGTGTGAGCAGCATAATAATTAGTGCTGGCCAGAAAACAAGCACTCAGTTTCTTGAAAGTTGGTGAGGTTACTGCATGTGCTTTTCCTCTGCACTAAAACTAAACTTTGAAAAATGTTTCGCACAAGAAAAGTACAGCAGCCTCATCAGAACTCATGGTAAGACCCCTCATGGATATGCTATAGCTCTCACTTACTTTCAAACTCTTCTATAGCAGCTGTTTCATTTTTTTATAAATTAAATATTTCTCAAGTAAAAAGTACTCTTTTTCATAGACTGATTCATTAAGCACGAGTTTCCAACTCTGCAGAGCAGTGTTTTAAACAATACACCTTTGAATGTGCTTTTTTTTAGTTTGCCTAGGACATAACTTTCTGACATAATCTAAACAGACAGGCATAACAAAAAGTGGTGAAGGTGACACAGAAGAATGAAGCAACCTGTTCCCCCAAACTGTTCTGGAGCTACTCCACAGACTGTGTCCCCACTCCACCTCCCTCCCCACCAGCAGTGTTTTTGTATGTAGGGGAACTATTGGCATGTTGCCTTGTTCCGTGACAAAATCAATGCACAAACCCCAGCTCTGTCTTTGTTTTGTTACAAATCCACCACTTCGGGGAAAAAAAAAAAAGAAAAAAAAAGAAAAAAAGAAATTTGGAACTGACAAATAAAAGAAGCAGCACTGGTGCCAGCAGGAAATTCTTCAGGAACAGCAGAGCTTAGGATGCACCTGTGGAAATGCCAGGCTCTCCAAGCAAAGGGGAAGGAGCAGATGGGCTGACACTCAAGATAGTCAGCAAGGGAAACGAGCACGGCAGTGAGAGGAAGATTCTTGGTCCAAAGAGGGAGGATGTTTTGGATCCTTTGGGACCTTTGTTTACAATAAACCAAGAAAAAAATCAGTAATTGGTGTCTGTCTCACACTGAACCACACCGTCAGTGCTGTCATCGCTCCAGCTGGCTACAAGTGAGCTCGCACAGCAACCAGCTGAGAGGCAAGTGCTGCTCAGACAGACAAGGGAAAGGAACTAGGCTGTGCATGTCTGTGTGGAGAATGACTGAGGAGTAGCTGTTCCCAAACACTTCTTCCCTGGACATGAGGTTTAAGTTTACATCCAATTGTATTGTTATTAATTTGTAAGGCAGTCAAAACTGCAGAACAATTTGAAATATTTGAGCTGAAGGACGGATGTCGTGACTTCTGAGAATGTTCAGGGTACATCTGTTCTTGTCAGCGTGTCTCACCAGTGAACTGGTCCTACTGAAATACTCTAGAAAGAAGGAGCTTAGAATCTGGTTGTTCCAGTGACATTTCAGCAGAGCCCAATGCTAATGGAAAATGCAAGCCCTTAATTCAGGGATGTTAAACTCTACTATGGGCCTTGAAAAGCTCTCATCCCTTATGATGTCTTCATAGACTGCTGTGAAACAATGACATATAAAAGATTGGAGCTAGTTTTCTACAGATATTTGGTAGGAGTTTCCTGATCAGAAAGGTTTTCAGAAAAATTAACATATATGTATATGGATTGATTGATACATACCTACATAACATACAAAATAAAAAGCCTTTCAAACCAACCCTGAATAATTACTTAAAGAAGAACTTCACAGGAAAATAGGCAAATAAAAATAAGGATCCATACAAAGACAAAAAACTTACCTATCCAGGCAATCAGAAAGATTTTGCAAGTTAATTTACTGATCAGGAAAATGTAGCACTTACTGATAAAAGATTTCTCCTCCATGCTAAAACACAGTGTTTGAAGAGAGGAAAAGACACTTTCCTTCCTTCCTTTTCCCTAGCTGTGACCTCCCATTTGAAAGGACACTTGGAAGGACAGAATAGAGTGAGATAGAGATTTTACTCTAGGACTCAAGGACTCAGGGGAACTGAAGAGTCCACAGCTTTTTCTGCTTTACCAAATTCCTAATGGAAATAATTTGGGGGGTGGTGGAGGGAGGAACCACACAAAAAAAGTAATTGATTCTGACACAGCCATGCTGTAACTCTTTACTCCAGCCTCCCATAATATCATCTATTTCTTCAAAAATTTTAGTCTAAGAGGAAGCATTTCTTAAAATCTTTCTGAAATGACTAGTGGATGAGTGTCAGAAACCTTGTTGTAAAAGTCTGAATGTCACAACTCTCCATAAGACACTTCATTTGCTATAGCAAAAAATCTCCCAAAGAATATCTAGAAAGTTATCCAGAAAAAATAGTTTCTTCTACTCTCTAGAGGGCATTGTCAAGAAGATGGAGCCAAACTCTTTTTCTGGGATGCACAGTGAAAAGACTAAGGGCAATTGTCAAAAAGTAAAGTAAGTGAAATTCTAATTAAACATTAAAAAAAAATAATTCACCATGACAATGGCTTCCCAGAGGGGTTCCGGATTCTTTGTCCATGGAGGTTTTAAAAACTACTGAAGAACACCCTGAGCAACCTAATCTAATTTTGAAGTTAGCCAAGATTTGAGCAATGATTTGGTGATGGGCCCAGATAATCTGCAGATGACCCTATATCATTCAGTGACACTGTGAGCAGTTCAAGAATGGCAAGGATTAAATGTTTTCTTTCTGGAAGGGCCTGTCATACATAGTACTGTCCCCTTTTTCATTTCATAACACTGGAAAGGCAGCTTTATTTTCATAACATCTTTAGCTGTCAATAGAGTTTAGCAGTCAGTCATACTGAGTGTATTTATTTTAAAACCTGATGGCTAACATGTTTTATCAAGGACATTCAAAATTCTAATTTAGGCAGCACAAATAATATTCTACAGCATGTTGCATTCACAGTCAACCTTTAACTATCTGGAGATTTGCTTTTATATGTAGTTGACTTCAGCTATTGTCTTCAAGGAAAAATTATCTAGATTTCCATCTTTCTTCAATTCCATAAAAACCCAGCATCTCTGGGGACCTGTCTGATAAAGTTCTTTAGTTCCATCAGTTATTCATTAGAAAGCATTCTGCAATCATCACCAAATTATAGCTTCAGAGAGTCACACAGGTTGAGTCACATCTCAAAGACAAGAGTAGCTTTGCAGTGATGAAAGCCAGCTTGTCCTTATTATCCCCAGATGTATCTCATCTGGATTCAGGGACTTCTATTCAATCAGGGTGCTTCAATGGTCCATAACTTAATCTTTCTCTGCCATGGGTAGTAATTTGCTCCCCAAAACTCCTTCCTGGGTATTGTAGGCACAAAAAACCTAGGAGACCTGAGAACAGACCTTGGCAATGTCAAGTTTTTTGAGTTACCTCTGCTTTATCGCTGTTCTTTGAGCTACACACTCCATTCAGCAGTGGCTGCACCTTTTCCTTGGTCTTTATCATGCTTTGCATGTGGAAGACCTTCTCGGTGCCCTTCCACACATAATTATTTTAACTTTCATTCAGGTTTGGCTTTCTTAACTCCTTCCCTGCATGTCTGTCATAGGCACAGAGCCAGCTAGGACACCCCTGGTGCCACACCTCCCGACTTTAGAGACACTTAGCTCCCATCCAGAGCTGGCCCTTAGAGACTCATTCACCCCTTTGCTCCCAAGTCATGTCACCTGCTCACCAGCTCGTTCAGCTTGATCTCCCCTAGTGCTCACACTCACTCCAGCCACCAGCACCGGGGGCATGGACCCTCCAACCCACGGTCTATACTCACACCCCCATACACACACATGCACACACAGAATGGAAAGCCATCACCCACGGAAGAGCTGGGAAGGAGCTGAAGAAGTCAGGATAGACTGGCCCAGTCAGGCACAGAACACAAGCAAAATGACCTGCCAACTATTTGCATGCTGTTGCCCTTTTTATTTTCCTTACACCTCTCTTTTACCATTCTTGTTCCTCACAAATCACCTGAGCCCCTCTCTTGTCTCACCTTTGCTTACCCTCCAAAATATCCTATAATAAGTCTTTTGTGGTTATGAGCTGCTTTCCTCCTGCATCCCACAATATATCCCAGGCAGGATATTATTTGGTTTCCCCATCCTGCCATTGTCTCTCTGAGCTCCTTTGTGGGTATGGAGATAAGCTTTACCACATAACAGTCTGGGAAATACTCCTAACATTCCTCCCAGATAGTCCATCCCTGCTTCTGCTCTCCCCTTACTCTTTCTTCCAACATTTAAGCTTGGTCAGAAATTCCTGATTTGGTCAAGTTGGCCTTCTGCCATAGCTTCAACTTCCTGCCCTTCAGGATAGACTACTCTTGTGCTTTGAGGAGATTGTCCTTAAATCAACTTGCTCACTTGGCCTCCTTTGATGTTCAGCAGCTCCTGGGGTCACACCCATCAGGTCTCTGGAGTCAATCATTTACAAATGGGTCCCTGACTCCATGGGTTTTGATAAAACTACTACTAGATCAATTCACCCCCAATAAAACACAGTGGAGCACCACTTCTCTACTTCACCAGGTCACTGAAAGACAACCCAGTCACTGCTGTCACACCAGAGCACTGGACTGATCTGCCCTGGGAGGTTGGTTTTACATATGCAAAGACAAACTGAAGAAGTGGGGCCGAGGCAGAGAGCTGCAGAAGATGGCAAAAGAAGCTGAGAGCATGGAGGGGGAATCTCCCAGAGCAACCCAAGCAGGTCCACTGGGCCCTGTCCTATGCCTGTGTAAGCTTATTCCCATTTGCAGGCCTTACAGGTGATAAAGGGATGGACCAGACCATCCAGTGACTCACACAGGAATGAAATAGCTTTGTGATGGTGGCCTTATGTCATCCCCCACCCTGCCTCAGCAGTGCACAGGTATTTTATGTGAGAAATGGGAGGGGAAAGGGGTGGGGGAGGGAGACTCACATGAGCCTCTGGAAATACAGGAGGATTTTGTCTTGAATAAAGACTTCTCATTTTAGATGACACTGTCATGTGCTGCTGTGCTGGCTCTTTCTGGCTTTACAATTAATAATCGGTGCATCAGCCTTGGAGTGCAGTCCAGCGTTAAGCTCTTTATGCATGTACTTCTCCATATTATTTACACAGAAAGCAGAAACCTTATCATATTTGTTAGATTTTATGAGAATTGTTCTTTCTTTCTTTCCTTATACTCTCAACTTCCTGCAAAAGTCTTGAGATGAGAAGCAGCCACATCACATATACCCAGGAGTGCATGTAGGGTAGTAAAAAGGTCACCAACAAAAGCTACAAGGCACAGTGGTGACATTTGGTCCTCCCACACTCTCCTTGTATGAGAACGCATAGAAAAAGAATAGTACATTCCAGTTGAGAGAGCAGACTGCATTATTGAGAGGAGACAGGCATTGTGCTTGTCAGCATGGGCTGATGTAGCACTCTCTTTTCTCCTCCCAAACCCCTCAGCAACACATGAAACAAAATGAATTCACTTCCACATGGAAAAACAGGCTGCTTACAAGTGATACAGATGAAAGAGATGGAAAGCCCCAGCAGCCTGTAGCGGGTAAACTACAAATAATGACTTGTCAGTGCCATTTCCCAGGATAATTGGCTGTGCCCAGATCTGGCAGCTTGAGCCTTTTGTCCTGTGGTCATAGAATCACAGAATCATTTAGGTTGGAAAGGACCTCTAAGATCATTGAGTCCAACCAATAACCTAACAGGTCAGGTGGATCTGCTCTTGCCTGTAGCACTCCATGGAGGACTTGTGCTTGAAGAAACCTGGATGACTTTGCAGTTTCAAACCTACAGGCTGAAAGGGAGGTTGATCCCAAAATAAGCACAGAGCAACGTGCATGCATCCACAACTACATACAGTGTTAACAGTGATGAGATACGGTATATCTCCTACCCAAGTGGTAAAATGTACAGCAGTAGGTAACAGCAATAGTCCATCCCCTTATCACTCCTCCTTCCTAATACTGATCATGATAAGAATAAAGTGGCCATATTCAGAACACCCAGAGTGCACGAAGTCACATTTATGAATAACACAGTATTTGGGCTTGAGAAAGTAGTTTCATGGCACTTTCTATCCAATAATTCTGAAATATTGGATGCCTAAGATCTAATGATGTTTCTGTTTCCATTGAAAAGTCCTGGGTGCTTAAAGATGTATTAAACACGTGTATTAGCAAGTTCAGAAGTGTCCATTAGAGACTCAGAGGCAGGCAGCAATTAAGAAATTACTGATTTTTCCAACAAATTAGTTTAGGAGCACCCCCTCACACAACATGCAGCAGCAATGAGTCAATGTAAATGCCCACACATACAGAGAAAGCATTCTTGTTTTTGATGACTGGTGCACAGCTAATTTCTCTACATTTTTTCAGGATAACTAGAAGAAGAGCTCAGGACTGAAATGTTAGGGGTTTGAAAAGCTGTAAGTGCCTAAAATATATCAGTGAAAATACAGATACATACATCTTTAAACTCAGCAGTCATGTTTATATCTACTTTAGTGATTCCTTTTGTGAAATACTTAGACATAGATCAGGTACAAATTATACCACCATTTAAAAGAGAAAGCAATTTAGTGGAGTAGTCCAAAGTTGTACGGCAAATGCAACAAACCCTCAACTTCTGTTGCCTGGAGGAAGCAAAATCTGTCTCTACACTTGCTGCACAATTTGATGCAGGGCAGCATTGTTGCTGTGTGCTAAAGAGCCCTGCTCTCTGGACACAAACCACACAGGAAAACCACAAAGGCTCATGAACTTTCAAACAGCTTCTTTATGCAGTGTGGCAGAGAGAGAAAAACATGCAATATCCTTTCAAAGAACTGAGAAAAATGTTGGAGAGGTTAAAAAAAGAAATTTAAAAATATGATGAAACATTGTAGTATCAGATTAGCTGGCAAAGGTCTGACAGCCAATTATCTAGTTCCTCAGCTAGATCTTATATTGCAGCTGCAGCGAGTGGTGTCAGTTACTTACCACAGTACAGTACTGCATCACTGCGGTTTGCAGCCTAATAAGTGGGAAGAGCCTCGTTTACAAATGAAAGGAGGCCTATGCAATCATTTGGTTTGCTTGTCTGTTCCTCTGTCTGACAGCCTTTTTCCAGGTACTTGTGAATTAATTAGCCAATTTCAACCAAAATCTAATGGACTGGGCTGCAGAACTCCTGTTTTTGTTATCCCTGTGAATTAAAGTCACACTATGCTGTTCTGAGATTAACTCTCCCTAATATCTGATACTCAGACTTTAACATATAATGAAGCATTATATGTTAATTATAACAAGAAATAATCTTAGAGAATTTACAAGAGAAGAAAATTCAATGAGAGTAGAAATTTGTGTGAAGTAACAATAAAGTGATCAAGACAATACCACCATGCTGAAGAAGACAACTGGGTAACATGAACCAGGTGAGCAAAAAATATCTGGAGTTGGGAAGGGAATGCTGGTGCTCAGACCATCTCCAGGCAACTCATCTGGTAAACAGGAGTACAACATGGCCTGTGTTCACAGCAGCAGATACAGCTCTGCAGAAGACACAAATGAGATGTTTTTCATGGCCACCACTGCAGGTTCAGACTTAAGACACCATTGTCTGTCAGTCTCTTTGTCTGCCTGTAGCTCTAGGTAAGGTGCAGTGGGAGCTGCCACCAGGGAAACACAGAAAAACTTACATGTTGAATAACTCCTGTATCCTGCAGGTGCTCATGCACTGGGCCCAGAGTACAGCTCACCAGGAAAATTTCCATTTTTGCAGTACCTGCAGAGGAGGTGAAAGGAAGGAGAACTGAACTGGATGCCCAGACAATGAGTTTAAAAGGCTTTTTTCACAGGAGCTGGTGTGTGTGGTTAGAGATGGCACAGGTTTCTTCACAGCTGTCATTTTGTGCTAGCTGGTTTTCTTATCTCAGCCCATTTACCACTTTATTTTCAGTGTTCATCTGCAATCCTTTCAAAATGTTATGACAGCATTTGCCCTGTGAAATTGGAAAGCAATGAGAAAATGACAGTCACTGCTATACCAACAAAGGCCAGGAAAGATATAATTTCTTTAATTGTTATAATAGCTTCTGCTCTTTTCAGTTCAAATTGTCTTATTTGCAAGTTCTCCTTAGAAGTGACAGCCAGTCATTACAGGAGTCCACAAGAGTTGGAGTGTTTAGTGGCACTGTGAATACTGCGGTTGTTTTGGAAAGACAAGTCTCACCTTCTGCACACCACCTTTTACCAGCATTTTGTACCATGAAGGATGTTTTCTGTCCTCATCTATGCTTTGGGTGCCAAAACTACCTACATTTCACAGTAAGAAAAGGATGAATCAAACTTTTGAGCGATCAGATCTCGGGAATAGCTGGAGGATAGCCTTATTCCTAGTTGCCTTGAAAATACTATCCAGAGAACTTGGAGGTAGCAGTGAGAGCTTGTTGCTTTTCTCTTACAATACTCCTATGCTGTCTGATAAATTGTACATAATACAGGACCATTCTTATCAAGTTCCCTGCTGCAATACGTGGTGTCAAAGAAGAGAACGGTAATTAGGTTCCTGAAGTATTTCTGTCTTCTGATCTTTTATACCCACTTTCTAATCATCTCACCCAAAGATTTAGTGTAAAGGCTGACAAAAAAATACACACACCTCAATAAGATTCATTTAGATTTATTTAGATTTATTGTCTTGGAAATTCACATGGCTCAGAGTATTGGCTATCAGTGTATGAGATACAGTGCTTTCAAAAACTGTGTTTTTCCTTATAAATAAGCAAAAGCAAAAACAAAAGCAAAAGCAAAAGCAAAAGCAAAAAGAAGCACTATCGAAACAGTTCAAGAGTAACGGGCCCTTTACTGTAATCGCAGGGGAAATTCAGACTTCTATGGGGTCCTGTTTACAGTACTGAATTCCTGTGGACTAAAGTCAGACAGCTTAAGGTCGTCTGGTTAGGAAAACTGCATAGGAAAGAAGTGAAATCCAGCTCACTCCACAGACCTAAGGGTATGCAAGACCCTTGCTAAACATACTGCTTTGCACCTCCCTTCATAATTCCTCATTTCACTTTATCTTCTGTTCTTTCCTTACATCCCATTCAGGGAATACTCTTTCATCTCTTCTTTGCTGATGCACTGTTATTATCTTTATTATGCCTCTCATAGAAATACACTAGGGCCAGAATGTTTGCAAGGAGTGATTTCATGCTCACATTCATATTGGGAAACAATATACAATCTTCTGAAACACTGGGAGCATATGTTTTTACTGTCATTCCTGCTATCCGCTCAACTCTGCTTGTCCTATTTTTTCATCTTGATCAGGCTGCCAGGGCTTGCTGAAAGGACGTTTGACATTTACTTGTCTTTGACACTCCTTGTGTACTTCGAGGTGTTACAAAATCAGCAGCAGGGACACTTTCCAGAGCCACTGAACCTGTACTCACCTTATTTATTTATTTATTCATTCTTGGTAAATCAATGTCATATCTGAAGAGAAGAAAAAAGTTTTTACAGATCAGGCTACTGAAAAATAGTGGGGTTTAAAAGTTTTAAACTCTTAAATTAATTATTTCATTGTTCCACACTAAAAGTTGACTCTTAGACTTACCAAAGCTATATATGTTCAATATCCAGACCAAGCAGAGATTGCAGTGTTACTGCATAAACTTCATAGGATAACTACCTGGTTTTTCCAACATGGTATTTGCTTAGTTAATGAAACTATAAAGCACAAGTCAAAAACACATTTAAAAAAACTTAAAGAAAAAATAAACCAAATTCAAGAACCTCTCCTGTATATAATAAAATACCACAATGCTCAGCTGTGAATACCTTTTGCTCATATTTACAGGATGATGAAAACCAGGAACAAATAAAGGTCAACCAAACCTGCCAAAGCAAAACCTGCCTTACTGAAAGGAATATGGGTTAAAACTTCCTTTATGAGCTCATTCTCACTGACCTGTCTCATGCAAATCCTCCTGCAACAAGCAGTGTCATAAAGAGAGAACAGTTGTTATCTCTCCAGTGAAGAGATGACACTTTTACAACTGCCTGACCACTTAGGGTCTGACAGCCTGGTATGTTGCTTCAAAACAGGTTTCAATTCTGCAAAGTTTGCATCATTTCTGGGAAAACAGGATCAGAAAAATTCATACCATGTGCTTAGCATACCACTCATCAATGCTAGCTTTGGTTAGCGCACAACATTTCTCAGTTCTTTCAGAACTGTTCAGTCCTGACTGAGATGTGTCACAAATGTCCTTTCTCACAGACAGTCTGTTAAAGACAGATGTTTGGTAAGCAATTATTAAAAATTTATCAATAACTTACCGTTAACATTCTGACATTGCATAGCTTCTTTTGTTTAGATTTTGATATGAGAATCTTATTTTGTCTTGGCTTTTTGACTAAGTAGAATTGCCCTATTTGGAGAGGACAATAAGGAACTAACTTCCTCTTGCAGAGAACACTTAATGCTTCCTTAGATGAGTTCACGTAGCCTCAAACACCCACAATACACACACTTGTCTTAGAAATTCGTGTGACAACTTATCCAAGCCTATGGGCAAGGACGGAAGTAAAATAACCCACTGAGTGTTGATGAAATATGTTTTTATGGCTACTCTAAAGTTGGTAATTGTGTTCTTGCCTTCAGTGAAACCGGATTCAACGCCTGTTATTTGCAGACAAATTAATTTAGAGCAAACAAACTGGGGTTATTTGAATTCATCTTTTGCTCACACGTTAGCCACAGCATGGCTTTGCAAAGGAATCGTCATTTGAACAAGGGGTCCGGGAGCTTTACGAAGTTTCCCGGAGTTCCCTTGGGCGCGTTATCGCTGATAACTTCCCGAAGTTTAACGCGGGGAGGTCATGGCAAAGTGAGGAACAGCGGGCAAAAAGCAGCCAGGCTCTCACCTTCCCGTCCCAAACCCCGAAAACCTTAAGAGGTTTTGGCTCTGAAAGCGGCGGGGCGGCGGGACGAGACCCCCGGTCCGGAGCGGCTGCAGCGGGGGGGACAGGAGGGCACAGGAGCTCTGTCCGAGGGGGCACAGGAGGGCACAGGAGCTCTGTCCGGGGGGGCACAGGAGGGCACAGGAGCCCTGACCGGGAGGGGACAGGAGCTCTGTCCGGGGGGGACACGGCAGCCCCGTCCGGGAGGGGACAGCAGCCCTGTCCGGGCGGTGACCCGGGGCGGGCGGGGGTCAGCCCGGCCTCCCTGGCCGAGTCCGGGGCGGGGGCGGGCAGGGTGTCCGCAGCACCGCCGTCCCTCGGCGGGCAGGGTGCGGGCACAGCCCCGTCCCTCGGCGGGCAGGGTGTCCGCAGCACTGCTGTCCCTCGGCGGACAGGGTGTCCGCAGCACCGCCGTCCCTCGGCGGGCAGGGTGTCCGCAGCACTGCTGGCCCTCGGCGGGCAGGGTGTCCGCAGCACTGCTGTCCCTCGGCGGACAGGGTGTCCGC
>JAWWEE010000122.1:58987799-59010151 GCA_035221455.1 Xenops minutus | reverse complement strand
GCTGTCCCTCGGCGGGCAGGGTGTCCGCAGCACTGCTGTCCCTCGGCGGGCAGGGTGTCCGCAGCACTGCTGTCCCTCGGCGGACAGGGTCTCCGCAGCACTGCTGTCCCTCGGCGGGCAGGGTGTCCGCAGCACCGCCGTCCCTCGGCGGGCAGGGTGTCGGCAGCACCGCCGATGCCGTTCCAGCAGGGCTCTGCCCGGACGCGGCAGCGCACCGTGCTCCTGGTGGGCGTCGCGGTGCTGCTGGCCGCCCTCGTCCTCGCCGTCGTGCTGGCCTCCCTCCTGACCCACGGGAAGCACGAGGGCAGCCCCAAAATGCTGCAGTGGAAGGACAGAGGGACCACTAAGAACCTGCAAGAAGTCATCCTGGGAAGATGCTACAACTACATCACGGAGCGGTACCCGGAGCTGGGGTGAGTGGTGGTCTCAGGCGTGCTTCGGGTGTCAGGTGAACAGAAGAGAGCTGTCTCTCACCCCCACCTGGCTGTGCCCACTGGGTTTGCAGTGGCCGAGAGAAATCAGGGGAGTATCCCCCCTGTTTTGTAGAAAAAATGTACACAGTGATGGGAGTTTTAAAGAAACTTAATTGCAGAGCCAATAAGAGTCACACTAACCCTAGGTCAAAACATAATTATAAATGGCATTTGCAACTTCCCTAAAGCTAAAATAAAACCGGAATTCTAACAGGTGAGAGTAAGTGTAGGTGAAGCAATTTGCTGTAAAGTTGGTCTGCCAAAAATCTTGTAATGTGACACTGCCCTCATGTAACCAAAGCTATACAGGAGGGAAGGAAAGGAGAAGGTTCAACAGAGGTTAGGCAAAGGATAGGCAAAGATTTAGAAAAGCATTGTGAAGTATCTTGGGGTTATTCCAAAACATGTTTTTAGCGTGTGTGTATAAGACTTTGTGATCATCACGAGACACAGACAGCTTGCATGGCAAAATAGAGGTGGATCACAGCATGAGCTCAGCAGTCCCAGGCAAAACCTACTTCCAGCAGTGGTCCTTGCTCAGCCCATCACAGCAGGTAGTGTAACACCCCGAGCAGCCCACTGCTCCTCTGCTACAGAAGAGATTCCCTGGGCCCAGGTCTACAATAATGTATTAGGGCTGAGAACTGATTTTCTCATCCCCTTTGCTGCAGAAAAAGGCAGAGTGTGAAATAAGGAGTGCCCTGGGCCTCCAAGAAAGTGCTGGGGACGCACAGATGCTCAGGACAAGATCCAGAGTGTCCGGGGTTCTCTCAGCAGGGAACCATCCATCACTTCTGTGGCATCAGCCTCCCTGTTTTGTGTCTCCCCGGAGCCTCTGACAGACTTTTCCAGCACTCTGAACTGAGTGCTGTGGGGCTTCCCCAGACCTT
This sequence comes from Xenops minutus, assembly GCA_035221455.1. Lineage (NCBI taxonomy): Eukaryota > Metazoa > Chordata > Aves > Passeriformes > Furnariidae > Xenops > Xenops minutus. The sequence continues at coordinate 59,008,788 of JAWWEE010000122.1, read as the reverse complement.
GGCCAGGTGACAGAACCATCCTGACATTTGTCCTAAAAAAAGGCAATTGCCACCTCTTGTTTTCATGACATTGAGCTGTTGAGAACAAAGCTGTACATAGTTTGCTTGCATTTGGATTTCTTTTGGCTTTGGATATCCTGTGCTGTGTGAAAAAGCTGATTTGCAGCATTTGAGGGGAAATAGTCATGTGGAAAATCATGGCCTGAGCATGCAGAGATGTAAGTTCATGCTTTACATGGAATACCCAAGCAGCTTTAGTGAAGGGAAACAATATTCTTTTATGGATAAAATTTAAAAGCTCCTGAAGCTTTTGCAAAATAATATGCATGTTTCTAAAAGCATATGTTAATTTATTAAAGAGGTATATACTCAATATTTAAATCTGAAATTGTTTTGAAGCCTAATAGCCTTTATTACTTTTGCTTGTTTCATTCAAATTGGTTGCTGAAGATGTAAAAACCACTTTTGCGTGAATATGTTTTCAGCCAATGCCACGTAAGTTTTCACTGACAACACAGTGAATCTGGACCACAAATATAACTGGGAATTATTTGTTTAAGCAATTAATTCAAGTACACTTAAAAATATCACATATCCATGATCGTAAGTTTTCTGAAAATGTTGTTCTTACAAGGCAATTGTTCTTAATATTTTGTGCTATTCATAATCCAACAGTGTTTAATAGCTTCATGGCTGTGAGCTCACTTTCTTTCAGATTAAATGACTTCAGTATAGTAGGACCCTTTTTTGTTTTGTTTTATTTTATTGAGGAGGCAAATTTATCCAAGACATAGAGCACAGAAAAAGGAAAATATGCTAGAATAAGGAAAGATATGCTAGTTTATATACATCTGAAATGTTCAAGAGGTTTACTGAACAGAGAATTAAGTGTAAGTGCTTCTCTGAGACTCCAACCTGAGATTCTTTGTTTCTGATCCCACTGAGCTTGGTGCAGTTCATTGTGTAACCAACCACTTCCGTCCCTGATAATGACATGGGTGCCTTTAGGACACATCAGAGAGCCTCATATCTTTCATCCTGCACTCTTTCATCATTAATGTAGGCCTTAGATCTTGCATGGCGTTAGATCTGTGGTGCACTTAATCAAAGAAAAGGAGTAGGAACAGGGAACTGCAGAGACATGGGCAGGCTTATGAGCTGAGCAAGCTGTGTCCTATGCTAGGACTGTTTTTGCCACTACTCCCACCATGGGAACCTCGCTGCCTTGGTTAGAAATCTTTTCACTTCCTCATAAATTTGTCCATTTTCTGTTCTCTCCCTTTTAATCTTACACCAAAATGTGCATTTGTTTAGAAAGCTCTGCTTTTAGTGAACTCATGGACACTTCCTCCTATTTTTACTTTTTATATATATATGCATATATATATATATATTAGAGCCAGTAAGTTCCACCTTTGATGACATTTTCTGAACATAAAATCTATTCACTGTAGTAATTAGTGAGTGTGACATTTACTACATTTTGAAGTGCCGTATTTCAAACTGGAATAGCTGGCAGGTTTTGAAAAAAAGGGGGATTGCTGACATATGAGTATGGACTTTTTGCTGTTTCTAGCTATCACACAGATGAATTTAACAGAAATCACAAGTCTACATCCCCCCCTTTTGCAACTGTGTATTGTAAATCCTGTGAGAAGGCCTTGGACATGTTAGTGTACACCTTCACTATCACAGCTCTTTAATCCTTGAGAATATCTCCTTGCACTCTCACTCATCTTATTGCAGCCCCACACACCATGCACAGTCAGCTCGCTCTGGTCGTGTTCTTCTCTTTTCCCATACAAACTGTGGGATGAACCCAAGCCTGAGGAGGCCACTGAAAGGCTGTTGCTGTCTACAGTCAAGTTTTGTAAACACCTCATATAATCAGATTTTATCCTGTTGATTTGTGTGTTCTTCAAATTCATCAAAACATTGAGGCAGGCCCTGAATTGAACTTGGGCACTGTACTGTACACAGCATCTGCCAGTTACAATTTTGTTTAACTGGCTGAGTGCAATACAGTCCTCTGGTTTATTTCTGCAGCTGGCTGGATGACTTATAATTTGTACACATACAGTTTCCTCAGTCTTCCTGTACAGAGCTGTCATCATGCCAAAGTTCATGAGAAAGAGAAAAGGAATACCAAATGGTTCAATAATGCATTTTTGATATTAGCCCCATTTTTTAGGAAAAAAAATGGGGATTGTATAGCAGTAGGCTTAGAGTGTTTATTCCCTGCACACAGAGTCACACACCTAGATACTGACAGTGAAGAACAGTATTTCTTTTTTGGCTTCCCTGGAAAATAGTGTTTCCAAAGCAATAGTTTTTCACAGCTTAGTAGACTTGATTTTTCCAACATTAACTGAAGCTGGAAGTTCTGATTTCACTAGTCTTGCAAAAATCCCACACTCATCAGCTGTGACCACTGGTATGTATAGTATTTTTGGCTGAAGAAAGGCCAAAGGAAGTTTGGTGTGAATAAACAGTTTGACCTCAAATTACTTCGTCTCCTCCTTCCCAGTAATACGGACTCCCTCTTGTGGCTAAGCAATCTCCCGCAGGTCTCATCTCCAGGTCTCCGGCAGCGCAAATTGGTTTCCCAGGATTTATCCGTGGTACAATGAGAGCGGGAGTGCGATGGGATGCACAGTGCTGCTGGCTCCCAGCACGGGTCAGGGCAGTCAGAACATCTGTGCTCGTCGGGACCAGTCGAGGCAACACAGTAATTTATGCATCGCTCAGAGGATGCTGCTTATGACTGTTCTGCACCTTGGTACCTGCTGGGGGGGAACAGGTAGCAAGAGATGCAGCATGAAATTTGCTGATGCAAAGTTAACTGCTTTAGTTTTCCTCTTCACCATGTTTGAATGGGCAGGCTGAGGTCAGGTACCATCAGCACTTTGTGACCTGGGAAAGGAAGGGAGAAGACACGTTATCTAAAAGGTTGTAGTCGCTGATCACCAAAGGATAAACAATGCTTTTTTTTAATCTAGAAATAAGCTGATTTTACATTTTCAGCTCAAGAGAATCCCCCACACACACCCATCAGCCTCTCATTCACGGAATCACAGACTCACAGAATCACAGAATAGGTAAGGTGGGAAGGGATCCTTTCTCAAACAGGATTGTCCTGGAACACCTTGCACAGGATTACATCCAGACAAGCTTGCAAGGACCTAGTATTTGAAAGTGGTTGAAGTCAAACCAGCTTATTTTTTGTCTAGTTTCTGCCAGTGAGAGAGCACCCAGGACACAGACAGAGCAGCTTCAGTAATGCGTGTGACTGCCAGGTCCAGCAATACTATTGTGCCTGACTACACAGTGCAAAAACCTGGTGATGAAGCTGCAAAGAACTTCAATGCATTTTTCATGCAATCTTAAATATAAGTAGATCAGCTAATGTTGTTTTTGTCGTTAGTGGTAAATCCTAGTATAACAAATTTTAAGTTTATTGGTTCACTAAGTTCCATTAAGTTCCATTTAGTAAGAGTAGATGTACATCCAGGAGAGCTTTGTCTTCTGACTGCATGACTCAATACATTTTAACGTTCCAGTCCTGTGCAGCCTGTGGAGATGGAGTTATGTACTGTCAAAAAGAACATATGGAACATGATTTTGTGTGAAATACTACTGCATTCACAGCATAATTTATTCCAGAAAGAAATTTGGGGTTTGTTGTGTGCTTACTTTTGCATTTTGCCTTCATGCTTTACTAGGCATTTTTAATCTAATTTCCTTGTTCAAATTCCTTCACTGATTATTAACACTTTCACATCAAGCATGGCACCAAGCAACAGTGATGATTTGATTCAGTGTCAAAAAAATCCTACATTTATTTTTTATAGCCATGATATTATACTGAAACTTACCTGAGATTTGTTTGGTCATTAAGAAAATATGCCTTACATAAGAGAAATCTTTACTGAATTACAGTCTTTCAAAGAGTATGGTGTTGCTACCTAATCCACTGAGAAACTAGGACAAAGAGTAATGAAGAAATGTTTTAGCTCATTTCTAATGGAAATGGTATTGATATCTTGTTGCTACTTCTGGTTTGTCTCTCACTGTTCAATGGGCACTGTATTGTCAGAATGACACTGCTTATTAAAACACCCAAATCAGAACATTTGTCCATGCTGTTAATGCTTCCCTCCCTGTTTCATGTACCAGTGTGCTGATTTTAATACCTTTTCTGTGTTAGCCTGTGTTATATGAAATGTGTTCCGTTTATAATTTCTTCTGTCCTTCAATGTTTATAATAAGGTTTTATTTTACAATTATTTTTCCCTAATACATATATGAGCACATTTGACTGTTCTTGTAATTTCTTGGTAACAAAGATAGAATGTTAACAATTGTTTGAGTCTTACCTAAAGGTACACTTCTATTGAGAAATGCTGTACTGAGTTTTAATGGGGAACTGGAATATAATATTTAGTAAGCACAAATGGACTAGCACTTGAGCATACAGAGGCAGGGCTACTGGCTCTGTAGTTCATCCTTCAAATGAGTCATGCTATTTAAACCTGGTTTCCGTAACTACTCTGGGCTGATAGATAGGGCTCAATTTGCATTTTGCTATCATCTCTTTCTAAAGGAAGTTCATTAGTAAGAACTAATTTTCTCTTTAGTAAGAGACAAGTTCCTATTGAGGTGGGTAGCTGTCATTTATTTGTTCATGAGATAATTAATAACCAACACATTTGTTTCTGCTCTTCTGGAGTATAAATGTCCATGCTAGGCTGTGAAAGGCCATCCAGTTCTGTGCTAAGCTCATAATTAGTCCTGTGCAGAAAATCTACCTTCCCATGCTGTATCTCCGCTCACAACAGCAACACAAGGTTTGAGCGTCCTGCAAGTTTAAGGGGGAGATGTCAAAAGATACATTGTCTTTTCTCCATGGCCAACATCAATGTACTTCTGAGGCATAGAAATGCTGTTGAGGTATGAATTTCCCTCTCACTCTGGCAGCCACATGTCAACTCACCTGTCAGTTGTCTATATTGAGTTATCATAATAGAAAAATTGTTACTAAAATACTACATATTTCTCATATACTCAAATGTCTTGAATTTATTTTGCACATATTATAGTGGTTAGGTATTTAATGGTTCTTACCACAAGATTCTGTAGTATTTCAAATAATTCTTCACATTTGGATTAGCCTACACATAACTGCATCATGATTACCCCACCATTATATATGAAAATCTCCTAACGAGGGAAGTCTCATTTGGTTTTAGTCATAGATAGTAGAGAGAATATTATTCTGTCTGCACTGGCCTTCCACACATTAATCAGAAGTATTTGTTGATGAAATACTGTTCAACTTAGTTTTCCACTGCAGCTTTTGCAGCAGTTTAGTGGAGCACACTCAGTTAGATGCCTGTTCTTTGCTTTCTCTCTGGTTTATTGATTTTATAGAATTGGCTCCACAGGGCAATGCCTTGTGGCTGTCTAAATTACAGCACTACCTTAAGACTGAAATTATTAAATGTTTCTATGAGCTTGTTGCTGAAAGGGGGAATCCTGTTCCCTCTCAGCTTTCCCTGCTTCAGTTCTCCCATAACATTTCTGGAGACGTCAGTGAAAAAAAACCAAACAAACAAAGGTGGTGTCATTTAGCTGTCATTACTAAAGCATGGTTAAGACTTGAGACACCTCAGGGCACTATGGGGAAGTATAAATCTGCTTATCCATAGGAATAGGAGGAATAGATCCTTTTTCCCTCTAGGGTCAAATGAAAGTCTATCTCAAGTGTCCAAGGGTAAAAACATATGCTAAAGATGCAGCCTGTCTTCCCAGGAGATGACACCAAAATAAGGTATTTGCAAGGAACTCATTCACAGTTGTATTAAATCTCTGATCTGTTCCCTCATCCATGTCCATGCTGACACACACCACCCTTGAAGCAGGGACTTCTCCTGACTTACTGCATTTATGCCTCATCCCAGTGGCTGTAGTTCTATAAAAAGAAAAAAGAAGTGCAAATTCATGCTATAGGGGAAAAAAATGCGTCTGCATTAAGCCATTGAGTATTTCCCTGCTGTAACATACTTTAATTTAAATCATTGTTATAGAAGTGTTTTTCCAAGTTTAATATTAACATTAAAACTCTACTAAAAATACCATTTCTAATCAAGGGGTAGGATACCAGCTTAAATTTGTTCATTCTATATCTGTTGATTACACAGCCCTCACTTGGAATCTTAAACTGTAGACCAGCTATGACCCTCTGTCAAAATGCAGTCCAGGTGAGACTTCTGCCCTTCTGGATGCTCTGTCCCACTTAGAGAGCATCTCCGAAAACACCATCTGCTTAAGCAGCTTGTTTTTTCACCCTGGGAGGCTGAAATCCAGCCAGCAAAAAAATCTGCTTGTGTAGATGAACTCTTCACTGGTTTATAGCTGCCACCTCTTGGCTCAACCCTTCTCGGAAGGGTGATAAGGCTTAGTGTTGTCCTGGAGCACCAATTCCTGACTCATATACAACACTCTAGAAGCGATAAACCAAAGACACAAATACTCCTGCCCTTAAAAACCTTCTCATTGCTGACAAAGGGGAAGGTGAAGGACTGGTGTGATGAGGAGCTCTCATTTTTTCCAGGTCATTTCCACGTGTACATTCCTTGTACACAAACATGCAGAGCCCTGAGGTGCACCCAGGAGCAATCCACCTAGTGCATCCTTTTCTAGACCTCCAGGCTCCCCATCTTTGCCATGTGGAATTTACTTGCTCTGCCTACAGGTGGCTTTTCTAGAAGCCATCTTTCTCCGAGGTGTGGTTCTGGATCTCCATCTCTATGCCCAGGCAGTTCCTCCAAGGCTTTCTTCACTGGCTTTTGAAGTATTTAATTAGTAGAAAGCAATACTTAAAAAATCAAGCTGCAAAAAGAATCAAGCATGTTATTTTCATGTTGAAAAAACATCAGTTACCATAAATGTTAGGGTGGCAGACACTTCACAACAATTAAACTAAAGGGGTAAAGAGAGGCCAGCGCTTTTTGAAGATGCTGAGATGACAGGTCTGACTTTTTCCTTCATCTTTTCCCATGCTAATTTTTCCCCTCTCTGTTATCCTAATGCTAAAACCAGGAGACAGTAGAGTACCCAAATTGTCAGTGATGACAGTGCTTTGGCTGACCTCTCTTATTTCACTTCTGTCTAATTTTTAGGACAGAGATCCCTGATGGGAGGTTTCAGGTGCTACAATAACAGAAGGGAAGCCTATCCATTGTATGCACGTCCCCATATTCCAACTCCATGGTCTGGGGATGGGTCGGGCCGCCCCCCGGGGTGAAGAACCCCCGTCTTTGGGGTCGGGCTCAGCTGCTGCTCCCGAGAAGCCCCTTCTCCCACGAGATGGCAGTGCTCTCCTGGAGCTTAGCTCCCAGACACAGCTGCCGGGGCTGTCCTTGGCAGAAGCTCCAAAAAAACTGCTCCAAAGCAGCAGTGAGACAGAAAATCACAGAATCTTCTGAGCTGTGAATGGCCCACAGGGGGATTGAACCCCCAACCTTGGTGTTATTGGCCCCACACTGACCGACACACGGCAGGGCTGGAAGGAGGGAAGGGAAAGCCGAAGGAAAGGGAAGGCAAAACTGAAGGAAACCCCAGAAATATTTAGGAGAAAAAAGGTAGCAAAAGGAGGCTGGGTTTCAGAGGGCTTCTTCTCAACATAGGCACAAAAGTTACTGTTCCTTGCGTAATTTTGGACAACAGAAAAACATAGCTACTCAAGCTCACGTGAAAATACAGACTGAATATGGATGTATAAATGCACTGCTGTCTACAGCCATCACAGCTTACTTAAATGCATCAGATAAATTGACACAGGCAAAGATGGGTCTGCTAGATGCAGAAATATTGCAACACCCTTTAGTTCCTTTGACATGCATTCTCCTGAGTTGGCTGGGCTTTTACAGGTGAAGACCATGCCTTCGACTCCTCAAAGAGTGTGAACTGATTTTATGCCTTCAGGTAGCTTTGTTATAACCACAAACATCTCACTGACTTTTTAAAGAGGCAGATTTCGGAATGCTTAGTTAGGTTCATCACTATTTTGGCTAGTGGTGGTAGCAAACAAGAAAGATTTTCTTTTACAAAACCTGCAAAGACTAGGTACATGGGCTCAGGGAACTGCTCCCACTGTAACTTCAGAGCCTCACCACAGGGTTACAACTAAAATCTCAGTGTGGCCTGAAGACATTGTAATGTTTTAGAAATTAAACGCTGGACCTTGGAAAAGCTGCTATTGATTGCAGGGCAGAACAGGTCTCACAAAGGAAGTGTCTTTGCCTGGTAGGGTGATTTGAAAACCATGGGCAGAGTTGATTGAGTTCTCCAGGATAAAGCTTGGAAGTCATTCTTCGCTTGTAAATTTGAAATTAGTTCCTTACTTGAAGCATCTCTCCCAAATTTTTGAGTAGAAAACTAGTGACAACACAACCCAAGGAAACACTGCCCTTTTTAAGACGCTTTTAGCATCCAGTGTCAGTCCAGTGCTGAACTGAAGGCAAGGCATTGTTCATGGTGTGACTGAAATCAGCAGGGATGAAACTTATCCTTGATATTATACCAATGAAATCGATTTCGATTGGGGATGAATTTGCTATGTCATGTCCAGTTAAAGAAAAAAACAAACCCTAAAATTACAAAGCAAAGAATAAAAGATCTATAGTAACAGTGATTTACCAGGTAGCTCAATGCCATGCCATTCTTTTCAGTGTAAGAATACTCTTTCAAGGTTAGCCAGACCAGTGTATAGATTTGCAAGAAATAATGATGCAGAAGCTGTCCATTTTTCTAATAGGCACATTAAAATTTGGCTGCTGGGATAGATAGTAATGGAAACATTCTTGGCCCCAGCTTTCAGTTGATAGATCAATGGGATATTCATATACAAAGAAAATGGATAGAAATACTCAGATTTATTGGAAAATGCAACTTCTAACCAAATGTAAGGACAAATGGAGGATATGCTTTGCAGTATGTGTAACATTTGGATTTAATAAGGAAATGTAGTTTTAATGGTTATTTGTATCCCAGCCTGTATTCAGTGCTATACTGAATTCAGGGTAGAGTCTCTGTCTCCAAAAGGTCCTAAGGCAAGTTCTTCAATCCTTGTTTTGCAGAGAAAGGGTTGCAGGTTTCAAGTTTACAGCAGGTTTCACAGTGTTCTTTCTAAGTCTGTTACTATTTCACATTTACCAGCGTTTTCCAAACTCTATTTATAAAAAAAAAACTTGAAAAAATTAAACATAAATTTAGAGTATATTTATGTTACATATAACTAAATTTGGATTCAATATTTCAAAGTCTATAGTAGAATAAAAGGCCTTAAATATTTCAGCACAAAGGAAGGAATGCATTACATATAAAAAGATGTTATTTGCAGATAGGATGTAGATTTAGTTAGTATACAACCCAAAATACACAAACAAAAATCCAAGAAAAAGAGGACTTGAGCCCCATAGCAGTGTGGGACATAAGAGTATTTGCCCTGGACTCTGAATTTCCTGAATTAGATAAATTTAATTAACTGGTAGACTGAGGATCTCTCTTGCAGCCTTTCTTTTATAAATGCAGAAAAAAAATAAAGTCAGCACATTCTGTGACTTAGAAGTTGGGAGCAGCCTTAAGAGGACAGTTTGTTTCTCAGGCATTTTTTTGGCAAGGCAGATGTGCTTGTTTCAACCTGAAGCTGTTCTTACTGGAATTTTTAGCATACCACATGCCAGAAAACTTCTTATATTGTTCTCAGGAGGTCCAGAGATACAGCAGGTCTCTGCCTTTACCTCTGCTCAGTGTAAATTAAAGGCTGCACACCAGACAAATATTTTCTTGCTGTGCTGGAAAAAGGGTCAGATGAAACTTTATTAGCAGATTCTACCTCAACAGTGAGGCTGAAAAGAATGACATATCTTCCTGCAGCTGGGATTAGCAGGTCCTAAAGCCTTTTCAGTGTCGGTTTGTTTATTTTTTTTTAATATATAAACCAAAATCACAGTTCTGTGTGACTGGTATTGTCTTTGGGATGTGAGGCAGAACTTGTGTTTCTTATCAGAGAAATAACTTTCCAAAAGCAAAACAATGAATTATTTTTATTCAGTTTTAAAAATATACATGTTGATAGAATAGCATGTTGATAGGTGAGGACAGCAAAACCAAAATGTTGTTTAGCTTCTGTATGTATTTTTTTGGACTGAAGATCTGTATTTTGATTTCTGATGCTGCAGTTGCCTAGTTTCCATAATCCTATCTTCTTGCTTATCATTCTGTGTGACACAATTAGCAGTACCACATTGATTGCAGGTGTAGAAGAGCTTCCTTCATTTGAAGACTAAGCCCTACCAACTTCTGTGACATTAAACATACAGTTTGGTTCAGCTCTGCCAGGACTGTGGATAAAGACTCATCTCTCAGATATTAGTGAGATTGACACAAATCATCCAATATTGAGTTTGGTATCTTGAAAGGATATAAAACTGATGCTTTGGATTTGTGACTCAGCAGGATGGTTGTTGCTTTGTGCCTCTTATGGCCATGACTTGAGTGCTGCAGCAGAAATGCTTTGTACTGTATCTATCACTTACCTCTCTGCTTTGGAAATAAAAAAACATGGGGTTTTTTGGTTCCTTGCAAAATATTTTGTCTTCTGAGTCCAGTCTTAAAAACTTTGTGATATGAAAGGATAGATCACCAGGTCTGCAGCTGTCACCTGTGGCTGTTATCACTGTTACCTGTAACAGTTTCAGGAGTAACTTAAAAAAAAGCAAAAAAAAGAGTCTTGCCAGGAGGACAAATCGTTTGACGGATTAGAAAGTGTGAACCATAAAAATGTCTGTGAGATATACTTGTGCTTACAACCAAGCCCTACAAATTATCTTTATGATACCATTGACTGTGCAGAGCAAAGGGGACAGCTGCCTATTCTCTAATATCACTCCTCAATCAGCAGGAGCCTTCTCCTTTGGCTGATTCAGTGTGGCTGTGTTGTAATCCTTTTTGGCAGGGAGCAGTATTTACAACTTCCTAGCCCTTAAATAAAGTACCAAAGTTTGGAGTATGGTCTCTGTCAGTTACTTTGCAGACAGATAAAGGTTCCTCTGGCAGAAAATTTAATACACCCAAGTTAAATCCTGCTAAGTAAAACATGTGGATTCTCACTGACAATGACAGTGCAACAGCAAAGCAATGACTGTGCTGCCTACAGCACCCCCAGTTTGGCTTCTTATTTCTATAGTGACTGTAACTGAAAGTGCATTTGGCTTCTTGAGTAAAAGACAATAGCCTTGTAAAAAATCATCATTATTCATCCTTTACCTGGAGGTAATTTTGGTTTGTATAAACAAGAGGTGTGTTCCCTAATGCAGCTGGGGCTGCCTCTGTGACAGACTGGCATGACACGAAAGGAAATCTGGGATGTGCTGGAGCTGCCTCGGGTAATCATTTGTCTCCAGCCTCCAGGGTGATGTGCCCTGTCCCTGTCCCCAGGCTCAGTATGTGTTTCAGACAGCATTGTACAGTGGCAATACACAAGATCCTTTGAAGTCATCAAGGTCAGTGGGTCTGAGCCCAGACAGAGCTCTGCAGCATAACACATTTGACTGCCACAAGAGTGAGAGATGAGAACCTATCCACCACTCACCTTTCACAGAGGACGACTGGAAGAAGCTGGAGCATGGAAACTTGCTCTATAGCCACCTTGGTGGTATGACCAATATCATATGTAACACTGAATTAGATTTTTTTTACTGCATACCTAAAGGCAGAAGGGAGGAAAAGCCTAGGACATCTTGCTGTGCATTACCTGATTCTTCCAGGTATATGATACTGCCCCAAGTGCCTTTATTGGGTCTGACAGAGGCAATCTCCTCTGGTATGTAGTGCTGCTACATGCTCTCACTTTCTTCCGGACACAGACAGACAGAGTCTGGCCTCCTCTTTGTGTGATTCTTGTTTTCCATAAACTTAGGAAGGGAAGGAGACAGTTTATGTTCAGACAGTGAGGAAATGACCAGGAACTGACAGGTGATTCTGAGTCCTGCAGTCTGGGCATGACCCATGTAATACAAGCAGCTCAACTATGTTCCAGTTTTCCCTCTGATCCTCAAGTAGGCACTCAGTCAAAATCATGATCAAGTTCAGTAAGCAGGAATGAGGTCACACAACTGACTAACTTGGAAATGTTTGGAAATCTTCAATGAGTTGAAGAACTGTTTTTCTTAATTCCTCTAGGACTATTTTTAAGACTAATTGGTTTCCACATCCTATGTGTTACCCAAGTACCAGCTGGTAACAAAGCCTGCAGCTGTATGTCTGTCAAGTAGTAATCGATCAGTACTATTTTCATAGTGCTCTGAAGGCATCGGTTTCTCCACACAAGACAAAGTCCATTCTTCAAATGGTTTTTAGTGGGAACACACTAGGAGGTGATTGCAAACAGTGAAGAGTGAATGACTCAAAGACAATCAGAAGAGCTCCATGGAGACATGCAGACAGCATTTCAAATTTACATAAAAATGGGGAAGAGAAGGATGCAGAATCCCTACATTACTGTCACAGCTGTAATGTGAGGGGCAGGCTCTCCAAGTGCACCTGAAACTCTGGGAACATGAAGAGGAAGGGAAGTGGATCTGGGGGGGACAGCCCTGAGAACACATACTAGACAGACAATAATTACAAATTATAATAGTGCAAAGTTTTCATTCATTACCTCAAGAAGATGAAAGCAAATGTCCTGAGCCATCCCAAATGTTATTTATGCTGCAGGCCCCATGGCACTGCTTCAGTATGGATATGATTGCTTGCCCACTCTGTGCAAGAGATTTCCTCTTGCTAGTACCAAAGGAACCCTGCTCCTGTCAGCAGAGAGGTGCTTTATCTCCTAGGCTGACAAAGCAGCATCTTCAGAAATAAGTGTAGGCTGAGGTGACAGGGTTGTGTAGGGCATGAAGCCGTTCCAACATGTAAATTTTGAGGAGTTCCTCTGACTCAGTGCCAGTGAGGGCAAAAAGGGCTAGAACGTGTAACACAGTGGCAGATCAGCAGGAGACTGAAAAAACTCACAGAGACCAAGCACCTGATGTGGATCTTGGTTATACCTGTGCAAATCAGCTGTGTCTCCAGCAAAGTCAATAGCTAAAAATTAGAGCACAAATAAAAATAATCTCCTGTCCAAACCAGCTAGATCCCTGCTTTTGTTTTAGATAAAATGATAGATATTATTTCTATAGGGCCAAACTCTCCGCAGGGAGACACATGGCATGTTTTTGGCTTGCTGTACCTGAAGAAACAGTATCCTTTGGCCATACTTTTAAAATGTACAAGCTATAGTCTGAGAAGCTATTTGCTTCTCATTATTTGGTATGAATAATCAAGAAATTTGGTCTTTTAGTTATGTGATATAAGTGTTGCTCTTTTTAAAGGAAAAAAACGTAGCTGACATTCAGATATTGCAATAAACAGTAATTTGAAATGCAGGAAAGAGAGAAAGATATTTTGGAACTGTTCATTCCCCATTTTATATTTAATTTGCTGAAGATACTCTGATTTTGTAATGGATAACGTATTTGGTGCCTGAGCCTGGTTGGAATTCTTTTAATATCTGATCCACAGTGTTTGACCATAACAGAAGGAGAACCTTTCACAGACACAAATACTCACACATATTAATTATATATGTTTTAATATTTTGGCAGAGATAAGGATTGCCTGAAAATATGGGAATCATTAAAAGATGCTTTCATTTACAAGAATCCCTGCAATATCACATCAGAAGATTATCAGCCTTTGATGGAGTTAGCGAGTCATCCTATACCTTGTAACAAGGTAACAGCACAATGCCTGGTGGGCTGGAGAAGTAGGGTTGTGGTGGGATGGCTCATCCGTGCTGTGCTCTGAGTGATGGGATCACATCCATAATGTTTGTGAGGCTCTGTAGGCTGAGGAGGATCATGTTTTGCTTTTGTACTTATTGCAATAATCCTGCAGTTACCACCTCTAGACCCCAGCAACCCTGTCCATACTCTGTCTCTGGGAATCATTCCTGTGTAAGGCTTGCCTCAAGCCACTAACAGGGCCAGCCTGGTGAAGGAGTGACAGAGATGCCCCTGTTCTCTGAGCATATGGCTCTCTGCAAGGAGCATGTAATCATGCTGTTAGAGGGACACAGCTTCCAAAAAGCTGCTCTCCCGTGTGCAGCTCAAAAGCAAACAACAAAGTGGGTATATATTCTATGAGAACTAATCAAAACCTTTCTTTCAAAATGCTTCATAAGCCAAACACATCCACTTCCACAAAAAAACTCACGCAAAAATATTTTGGAAATGGAAGCATGGTCTGCACAAATAAGTTCACTAAGGTGAACTCACCACATTTCAATAAAAACTAAAATTTCTTTATTATCATGAACTTTTTGGGTTTTTCCAGGAAATTCTTCTGACCAGCTCTAGTATAAATATCACTTATCAGACATTGTACCTCATTTCACAGTCACTGTTCTGGAGCAAGACAAATGACCTCGTTCACCGTTATACAAAATCCAATCAAAATTTTGTTACCTTGGAGGACACCTTGTTGGGTTATATGGCTGATAGGATTTCATGGTGTGGAGACCCCTCTGCCCCAGGTAATAAGTCCTATTTTTTTCAAAACAAATACTGGAATTGCAGATTTTCTCTTGCCTATCTATATCTAAACACGATCTTTTTAACATTATTTTCTAGTCATTTAGTTTAAAAACTGTATTTCTCTCCCATGTTATGGAAGACTGAAAATAATAATTTTAAAAAAACCCCACAACTTTGGATATTATTTTAAAACCAAGTTGCTGGTTGGACTAATGGTCACATCGAGCCCTCTTTACCTATTTTGCTTGCTTCCTCCCTTTGACTTCTATGGAAAAAATTGCAAAACACGAATGTCATTCAGAAAAGGACCTGGCCAGAGACCAGTCAAAGTATTGGGGCAGTGTTAGGGTTCCCTGGGGGTATTGCTGCCTGCATGAATCCATGGTTGGTGCTTAAGGCTAGCAACACTTAAACTGGGATGGAATTACTGAAAATGTTGGACAAAGTTTAATTTTTCAATGCAATTAGGCAGCATTGGTCAAAGATCCAACCCGTTTCTCAGTTTGGGACTGTGTGTTTTCCTTTCTCAGTTTTTTGAGAATTATTTGTAATGTGAGGCCTGCGGCTCCCTCTCTGAAATGAATGTGAAATAGAAAGACCTTCAAACATGTGCCTTTTCCCCTTAGAGCTCTTCCTTCATGTAGCCTTCTTGCTTTGATACTAGGCAAACCTCTTTGCCATTGTTAATCATCTGCAAAGCCATATAAGCATTGCAACAATATTCATTTTAAACTTAGCTATTCTATAAATGTATTTCTTCTCAGGAATCAACTATGAATCTTGTCCAAAACGGAGTGAATGTGAGAGCAACCCCGGCTCCGTGTTCTGGAAAACGGCATCCAAGATGGTAAGATCTAGGATAAGTCTCCACGAATCCCAGAGTCTTTAAAGTTCCTGACACTGGCAAAAAATGTGAGTTTGCAGATTTGACTTAAAATATGGAATTGTAGAAGTTCACAAAAGCTTTAGCTCTGGGTGCTAATAATCTTGGTGTTGGAAATTCATGTTTCCAAGGTCCCATATTTAACGTACAATATTTAATGTCATTGCAGTTTGAGCATTTCTTATTTGTAGATGGAGACTGAGTGCCAGTGTGTAGAACAACCTTTGGCAGACAGCTGAAGCTCTTCAAACATCCTGTTAATTAAATCACAGAAATGAAATTGCTACAATAAAATACATTTTAGCCTGCTAGTGTGGAGAGTGGTGCCCAGATTGGCACAGAAATTTTCAAAGGCACTGTGAATCCCCTTGCACCTTCCTGATGTAAACCTGAAGAGCACATCCTCCCACATCGGTATCTGGCAAGGTTCCTGTGATGTCCCCACCCGTGTGCACATGCCAGCTCCTGTCACATGAACAAGATCCTGCTAGTCCCAGTTAAGCAATTAGCCTGACTTTGTTGAATCAGCACTTTACAGGAAAAAACTGCCTGAGAAAGACCTGATGTCCTGTATCACTTTAATTTTACATGTCTTTTAAGACTTCACTCTTGGTATGACTGTTAGTAGATGACTGCCCAGGTGGAAAACAAGCATTCCTGTGAGCTTCAGCTCTCATGTACATAAGAAAAAGTCTACTGACTGTAAAAAAACGATTGATTTGTGGGAAACTAGTGTACGTAATTTTTCCAATGTCAAAACAGTTTCTATATTCTCATTAATTCTTCCCAGTTCCAGAGTTTGGGAAGGATAAAATCACCATACAGAGTCAGGTTTGCTCAACTGCAGGCTTCCTAAGCCGAATGAATTTAAGATGTACTCAAACCCATACTTGTTACATTAGAAAGTTACACATAATGAAACTTCCCTGAGACTTCACAACTCTCAAGATCTGAGTTTGAGCCACATTGTTTAAGAGTACTTGGAAGATTTGATAAGTACAGTTACCTGCATTAAGCTTTTAAAAAATTTTTCATCTTACCAATGAATTATATATCTAGAGTAGGTCCTTTGTAGATTTTAGTAGTCTTTAAATATCTGGACATGGGTTTTAAAGAATAAAGGAACAGTGATTATATAATCCAGTAATTTAAAAATCAAATCAAACAAAACTCAGTGATGAGTTTTGTTAAAATATCTAGGAAGAAAAATCCCAAGCCACAAAAGAACACAGAGCATGAGTCACAAGGAAACAGATATGTGATGGTTTGTGTGTCCTTAAAGTAGTGGTATCTCTGTTCTGGCTCCTCCTCACTGCCTGAGCTAAAGCAGTCTGAGGATTATTCTGAGTTCCTACAGACAGCTGTAGCTGCTGGGGCTCTGGAACGCCCGATAAAAACCGAAACCAGCAGCAACAGCAAAGTTGCTGTACCAGTCCCATGCAGCCTCAGTTAATTCATACCTGGCTGATGAGGCTTTAGCACAGCTTTGCCATAGCCTTTAGAGGCATTTTTTTCTAGAAAAATATTTGCCAAATCCTCTGCTTGTATTAGACAGTTCTGAGGACATGA
Organism: Xenops minutus; assembly: GCA_035221455.1. Classification (NCBI taxonomy): domain Eukaryota; kingdom Metazoa; phylum Chordata; class Aves; order Passeriformes; family Furnariidae; genus Xenops; species Xenops minutus. The sequence goes on along the minus strand of JAWWEE010000122.1, from coordinate 58,991,697 downwards.
ACGAAGTTACAGTAATTTCTACCAGTCCCAGGTCTGATGTGGCACTGGATGTAGTGTCGGAGTATAATGTCCATTGGTTTCATCCAGTTTGCAGAAGCAGCATGTGGTGTGGTTCAAGTGATGCTCAATGGATCAATAGAAGCTGGAGCTTTCAGAAGCAGCAGGTATTCACTCAGTATGCAACCATCCATATTTCTGTGGGGCCTGCAGGCTGGTGATGGTGCCTTTGCCAGTGAGTCCTAGTGCAGAATGGATTTTGGTAAACTCATAGAGGGGTCTAAACCTGTTGTAGAGCTGATTCATGTAGCTGCTTCTATACAGTGACTGTAATTAAGATCCTTCAGAGGGTGTGTGGGTGGGGTATCCACTGTGTTCTTACTGCTCAAAGTACCTCTATTGTTACAATTTATTTTTTCAATGAATGTGAATGACACATTTCCAAGTGTTCATGGCACTGACTGGATTTTACCCTGGATTTTAACCCAAGACTGTGCATCCTTGGGTCACCTGGCTGGAAGTGCAGTTTTAAATAACATTGAAAGGTGAAGAATATGCTGGTTGGGGGAACAGCCACATTCATTTCCCTGGCACCAAACCAAATCCATAGCCAAGAAACTGAACAGGCACTAAAAATGGCAGAACTTCAGCTTGTTTCTGTCTGCAGACAGTTTCAGAAGTTCTTCTGAAAGTGAAATAAGAATGGGGAGAAAATATTTTACCATAAGACAAAGAAATAGTCTATGAAAATACGTTGGTGAGATAATGTTCTTTCACTGAAAATAATAGCAGCACTAATAAGCACTAGTATTTGGGGAGCATACTGTGCACATCTTTTTCAGATAACTATCAATGTGTTGCTGTTTCATGTTCCATTCTTACAGCATCTTTGGAAGTATTGAGGTCTTTAACCTAAATCCAGATAAAGTCTCTGAAGTACACATTTGGCTTATGCATGACATTGGTGGACCTCAAAGGTAAGTCACGCTGGTACACACCGATGAACAGCATGTGGAAAGCAGACAGTACAGCCCAGGTCTGACAGTGACACTGTCTTAAACTCATGAAACCTGTTCTACATTTACCCTCCTAAACTGCTTACTTTAGTGGAAAGAGCAACAGTTATACTGTTGTTTTCTTTAGTTTTGTTTTTTTCTGTAGGTACTGCTGAACAGGGGTGGCTAAGCCACAATTACATTTTCTTTACTTTTAAGAGATCCTATGACCTTCAAATCCTTTCAACCCCACTGAGCTCTACAGATCTTTGCTATGGGTACTGCACCGAAGTCAGAGAGCAGACTGTGTTTGCAAGGGTGGAAAATATGTTTGTCCAGAGGAATAGTGTAATTATGCTGAGCATGGCCATTTTTGAGAGGATAATTTTGAATACTGGCACAGGTTTCTCAGAGATGCTGTAGAGTCTCCATCTGTGGACATACTCAAAACCTGAGTCCTTGGGCAACTGCTCTAGCTGATATTGGTTCAACTAATTCGTTGTTCTCAAGTAGTCCCTGCCAACCTAAATGATTTTGTGATTTTTACTAACAGGTCTATTGTTTAAATGCTTACCATGGAATTCCTGATACCAGAACAATGACCTCAAACCACATCTGAGCCTTTCTGAGTGATATTTGTCATCCCAATCAGCTTCATTTGCAGGTCTACCACATTTCAAGCACTAAGCATAAGGTTCAGTGCCTTTGGCCCCATCTTCTGAGCCAGTTCTCTGACTCACATGGTTATAATGCCACAGGATCTCCCATTCTTGAGGATCTCCGTGACAGAAACAGCAGTTTTGGTGCCATGGGTCAGGAAACAGGCTATGATGACACCTGATGGGAAGAAGTGCGGACCCAGCAGAAACCCTTGCTCAGACAGCCTCACTGTCTGACACAGTGCCAGATTCAGTGTTGCAGCCCCTCCCCTAGCTCAGGCACCCCAAAGTGTCCCTTTGCCACACACACTGACATATCTGTCACAGCTCACAGGTGTGCATCTGTGCTGTGGTCAGCACACCAGAGTTACTCTTGTGGTCCATTGCACAGAGGTTTGCAGAAGAAAAGCACATTGAGTAGGTTTTTACATCGGTTTTCTCAAACATGGCACTGATCCTTTGTCCCATGATTCCCAGCATCAGAAAAGCCATCATATCCCTCCTCAACAGCTTCAACAAGAAAGTGCCTTACAGCCTTCTTGCTTGACAGATCCTCCTCCTGCACCAAGTTCACAGCACTTTCCTTTTTATTTTCTACTTACTTCCAAGGAGGAGGATGGAGGGTAGCTTCAGTAATATGTATTCCTTTTATCTTCTCATTTGTATTCCATATTGAATCATTGATAACCTGACAAATCTAGTAAAAAAAAAAAGAGCTGGCTGTACTTTCCTTTAATGTCATATATTAGGAATAGGATTTGCCCCAGTATTGTATTGTCCTGAAGTGTGTCCTATACTCTGGATGAGGAGATGATTTTTACCCTGAGTCAACACGTTTTTTACAGTGTCTGTCTGTGCCTATGACATTTGTCAGTCCTCTCAATAGAGATTTGGGGCCCTTTGCACTATTTCAAGCAAATTAAGCATAGGGGTAAAGATCTCAAAGGTATGACAGTGCTGTATGCTTCATGAAACCATTGGGATGGGAAAGAAATACACAAGTTATGGCTCCTACCAATGCAAAAGTTGTTTAAACATCCTCTTGTCAAAACAGAGCAGCAGCAGCCACAGACTGAGTCAAACAGACAAGTGGTGCTCATAGTGTGCTTCCTCCCACGTTTTCCTGTTTTTATCTGTTTCCACCTGTCTTCTTCCTATCTGGGGCTCAGCTGCTGGTTTTTATGATTTGCCTTATCAGACAGAGGACTCGATCCTTTTCTCCTTCCACAAATTTGAATGAGCCTTGTATTGTGCTCCTGTGAATGAAAGCCACCGATAGCTCTAGAGCAGGTGTGAAACACACTGAACTGTGAATGTATTTCCCACCAATGTCTTCCTGCACCAAGTTCTTGTGCAAGATTGACAGCTGATTATCACATAGTTTCTACCAGCAAAGGCCCAGTGGTAGCCAGACCTCCACAAACCCAATGGACTTCACAGCACTTTAGCAAGGAAGCCTTTCAAGAGTCTTACCTGTAATAAAGCAGTGACATAGAGTGCAATTTAGCTGAGTTTTTTTCACACAGAGGGAACCCAAGTAATGAAAGTCTTGTGTTTGCAGTGAATCCTGCTCAGGTCATTCCATTCAGAGGTTGAAAAGCATCTTAGAAGAGCGAAACTTTAGGATCATCTGTGAGGACAATTACAGGTAATTACCCACTCTTATTGGTTACAACTTTCTAACATAAAATTAATACTACATCTACCTCTTGACTTAATACAGGTTTACAAGAAGCAAAGGTAGACTTCCCCCATCCCTCCAGTGTAGCTTTGTCCTTCTCTGGGCTGCAGCCCTGGCGCTGGCTGGGTCTGGGACTTGCTCTCTGTCCTGCCTTACCCATTGAGCATGTTCAGTTGCTTTCAGCCAATTTAGCTTCCAGATTTTCATCTGCCCAGGTTTTCACCTGAAATAATGTGAACCAACAGGCAATCTTCCTTCCTGCTGCATACAGATAATTCAGGATGCCAAGGATGACCCTTACTTCCTTCACTATAGTTGGAGTTTGCTTTCTGTCCATCTGCTTGGTCAGAGAATGAGGCATGAGACATAAGCATTGCTAATTACTTAATATTTTCTGGAGAAAAAAAGCAGGAGTCTGACAAATAGCAGCCAAAGTCTTGACTTGCCTGAAGTCTCCATCTGCCTGCAGAGGAAATACTGTTATAGGCGGAGGAGCTATTGGTGATTTGAGCAATTAATTTTATTTATTGATATAAAACAGTTATTGATTTTATTGAGAGAAAAGA
>JAWWEE010000122.1:58957240-58987336 GCA_035221455.1 Xenops minutus | reverse complement strand
GAAGGATCCTGTGAGAGACACTATGGAAAACTTTACTGAAATGCAAAAAGATTACATCAAGTGGTTTCCCTTGATCAACTAGGTGGGTTGCCTTGTCATAACAAGTCCTAAGGGAGCCAGCTCGGAGAGATGCCCTCCTTGATCTGCTGCTTGTCAACAGAGTGGATTTCATGAGTGAAGTGGAGATTGGTGGCTGTCTTGGCCACAGTGACCATCAAGTGATCAAGTTTAAAATTTCTGCTGACAGGAGGATAAGTGCCAGCAAAACCTCAGTGCTGGGTATTGCTGAACCTGATTAGTGGTGCTCTGCACATTGTGAAAGAATTGTCACACAATTATGCCAGATTGTGTGCTCGCTTTCACAAAGGCTACATTTGGGTAAATGTAGCCTTTAACAAATACTCCCAGGACCTCTAAGTAGGTACAGATTATTTCAGCCTACAATGAAATAAACTAAGGGGCCAGGGAGGAGGAATAGTAGCTTAGATCCCTCATGGCTTAACACAAGGAGAAGCCTAACACTGGTGCAAGAGATCTTAGTTCTTTTTCATAATTATTTTTGGTATTGCAGCATACCTGACCTGCTCTGAGGTCAGATCCTGCTTTGTTATGTGCCGACTTGCTCTTGTCCCTATAAACACCAAAGTTACATTTCTACAGCAAGATCAAAAAGAGTTATCCTAAGAAAAGACATCTGCTTGATAAGCACAGGTGTAACATGCACTTTGACTTTCACATTGTTTTTAGTAACTGTGAAGTTACTCTGTTGTACTTGCAAAATGGTTACTAAATACTTGTTTGTTTTTGTATCTCAGGCCAGTTCAGCTCCTTCAGTGTGTGCATAACCCTGACCACGCAGACTGCAGACTTTGCACCAACAGCACGGCAGTTCCGTGAAAGGGAGGCCCCTGCACTACTGAGGAATTTCATCATTTGTGTGTAAAGTTGGAAGAGATGTGGCTACATAGCTTAGAGCGATAAATAGTAGTGTGGTGTGTACCGAGTCCATGACCAGAAATCCTTGCTGTGATACTAACAGGCAAATAGCAGGAGATGATACTTAAGGTGTGATACTGTACACACACGGACTTAAATACACTCAAATTTCAGAAGGGCCGGGGCCATGTTCAGCAATTGAGGGCAGGTGCTTTGCCCTGGTTTGCTCCCTCCTGTACAGCTCTCCAGAGGCAGAGAGCAGGGATTCCCTGGAGCATCCACAGAGAAGAAAGAGACTTTCCAGCAGAGGCAGAACTCACCCAGATCAGCACTCAGCTTCTTCCCTGCTGGAAGGCTGCGTGGGAAATGACCAGGGCATGCTACACATTCCTCAGAGACCCAGTGGCACATCGTATTAATAATGTTTTTCCCAGGGACTATGGCATCTCTGAGCAGTTAAAGAAAGCAATGGAAGAGGCAGAGTGGTTCTTAACCTTTTAATGGGTATCACAGTAAGCAGCTGGTGGGGAGACGCTGGGCTAAGCTGAGACAAGAAAACACCAGAAACCACTCAAAGAGTTGCTGTCATCTGTAAGAACTGCTGAGTGTGTAGCTGGGAGAGAAAATAGCAAGACTGACTCAGACAGCCCCATTAAATCCTACTGGAAACACCACTGCAGTTCAAATTACATTTTGTTCTTAATATAGCAGTAAGTGCAAGCCTTCCAACTTTCATAAAAGGTCCTTCAGGCCACAGCTTGGGCACCCACTGGAATAGAAACAAACATCAAACAGTTGCCACAATAAGGGGTCTCTCGACCTCAGTCTCTGAGGTAGAAGGCAATGCCTTGTGGTGTATAATTCACAAGCATGGACATGCTGTAGTAAACTGAAACAGCAGGTTTCCTTGATTTCCTTTGATTTCTATTTTACCTGTCTCCTATGTGTAGTCAAATGCAGTGTTTATAACAAAACAAATAATCTGAGGCCAGCTTGTGGCCACGGCTGTAGTGCCTTTGTGCAGTGTCAGTGACACTAAGAGAACGGAGCAGGCTTTGCTACAGAGATCCTCCTCGGTGCTGAGGTGCCAGTGGAACCAGCACTTGCCAATCCATTTGGCAGACTGAGGTCTCCATGATCCCACAGGCAGAAGATTATCGTGCCACATGTTTTAGTGACTACCCAGAGTGCAAAGCATGCTTATCGAGCTACACAGGCTGGTGTAATTTCAAGCATCTCTACATAAACCTCCTCTGCAAGAGCAATAGAGGGCCTGTACTGAGCACAGCTGGACCATACTGAAGACCTCACCTATAATTTTTACATTAAGTGAAATTTATTTTTATTTACACTCTGTTATGTAACTGCTTAGAGGCATCAACACAGACACATACCAGTACTTTCAATAGGTCACTATCAGTCAAGAGTTTGTCTTCACACTCACTTTTGTACCTCTTCTGTTGTAATATAAAATGTTGATTGTAAAATAAAGATCTATAATAAAATTGCTGGTGTCAAATGTTGTTAATTCAGTTTCACATTCTACTTAATTTCAGAAAGTTCAGAAAGAAAGATTCTCAGAAGATCAAAATAATCAACTTCCTAAAATTAACTCAGAAATTCATTCAGCATGTGAAACATTACATATACTTGCCCAGGAAAGGAGACAAAGCTAACAGAGCACATGATCCCCAGACTGCTCTCTCTCTCTGATACAAAGAAGTCATTGTCTCTGTAGGTGGCTGGAAGTGAAACATCCTGAGTCTTTATCTGGAGTATAGATATATAGATATATAGATATAGATATAGATTTAGATATAGATATATGTTGTTCTTGATCACAGTAGTTAAGAAAGATGATTGTTCTTATCAGTTGCCAAGTAGTAAGACGCTAAGAAGCAAATTGTGCTTTTGGAAGCTGAGGTGCACACTTAATCTGGGTGACTGTGCTGGGGTAAATGATGGCTTTGTAACACAGGTGTCTGGCAAGTCTGTGCTGCTCGGATTACGTACGTGGCAGAACATGAGCGAGCTCTTTTCCAACAAATATTTTTATTATGCGTGATCACACATTTGAAATGCTGTGCAGACATGCCCTACCAGCCAAGTATACTTCCAAATCCTATTGCTCTGCTGAATTTATTAACCAAAAAACTCTCCCAAACCAACACCAACTGTCCTGAGTTCACAGAGAACTAAATAAAAGGAAAAATAGTCTATACATTTTTCCCACTACAGAGAAGAAATGTTTCATAATATAATTTGAAGAGGGTTGGGTTTTGAAAATACACTTTCAGTGTGAGCAAGCTAACTGTCATAATTTTTTCAGGGTAAATGAGCTGGCTTGTGCCCCAGGCCCACAGCAAACACTACCAAAGAGCGCTGACCAGAAGCATGAGAGGAATCTGAGTTACTGTGTGATAAGGTGATATCGATGTTATGCACTCCCAGAGCCACACAGTGCTGGGAAAACTACTTCTATGACCCTATTACGACAATACTGCTGTTCCCCAGTCTTTGATGCACTTAGCGTGACAGGAGCCTGCAATTATTAAACTACTGAGATCAGGTAACAAATGAAATACAGAAATATTTGTTCTCCCTGATAGCCATCGCTTGGCCTTATATTTGATTTCATATAGTTATGAAATGGTGTGGGTTAGAAGGGGCCTTAAAGATCATGTAGTTCCAAAACTGCCTGCTATGGGCAGGAACACCTTCCACTAGACTAGGATGCCCCATCTAACCTGTCCTTGAACACTGCAATATAATCTGTGAGGAAAAGTCTTTGGAGAAGGAATTTTGATTTTGTTTATATGTTTGGCATCATATTCTGCAGTGGATCTGGATCCTCCTGGACACTGGCAATAGGGGAATGGTTTTGGATGAAACTGGACATAGTGGCAGCACTGCAGTGTCTGTCAGTATGAGCCAGAAGCTTCCCCTTGCTTTATTTGGGCTACCTTTCATGCATGAAGACTCTCTGATATTCAAAACCCTCAGACATTGTCTTATGCAAAAGGGAAATAATAGAAAATATAATTAATAGAAAAATGAGATGAGCAAGCTTTCAGGTGAGAAACCCTGCAAACAGGATGCATATCAGAAACTCTCTGTTAATAGCAATATCATTTACAGGCTTAAGACAACAAATGTACTAAGAGGCTGATACTTTCTGTTAAATAGCTTGAAAGGAGTAATGCACTGGCTAATCCAAAGAAAATATTTTGCATGTAAAGCATGAAGGCTGGTGAAAGGATGAAAAACAAATAGTATGCCTTCATGGCAGAAGCAAAACTGAAGTAAAAGCAACAGGGTTTGCAGTAACAGAAGAAATAGATACAGAAAAGCTATGTGGTTGGATCATAATGACCATACTGCCTACATACTTAGGACAATGCAGTGTGTATCTACCTGCCCTCAAAGCCACAGTGCTGAATTCAGTGTTTGATAGAGCCACAGAGAGCTGTGCAGGCTTAAGCAGTCACAAATCTGCTTCTTTATCTTGCTTTGCCAACAGAAATGCTTAATGAAATTCCTGATGAACTAATAAAGGCAAATGGTCTGGAATAATATTTTTTCCCTTGCTTAGAAAAAAACAAACAACTTATATCTAACTGAAAAACAAAAAGGTTTTTAGTTTGAAGGGTATGTTTATTTTCACCACTGCATTGTGGAGCAGAAGAGGGCAGCTGTCTGCTCACTGTTCCTCTTTTCTTGCCTGCCCAAATCAGAAGACCCAAAAGCACATTGCACAGCATCTGCTCCACACCACATTTCACAGCAATACAGCTCCTTAGCCCTAATTCGTTTCACTGCTGGGATTTGGGTGTGCACTGAGGGAGAGTAGAGCAGAGCAGAGAGGGTTAAAATCCATAATAAATACTTTAGACAGGTTTCATATTATTTAAGATTAATCATCTGTACAGATTTTATCCTGCTCTGCAGTGGTGAGGGTAGGACAGTAGGAGTGACGTGCACTTCAACAGAAGCCTCTTATCTCTCTCCACTCACTGTGAAAGTTGCCTAAATTAATAACTCAGATTTATAAAGGTAGCTTCCAGGTGGCTAAAGTTGCATAAAATGGATCTCAAACATATTTCACTGTGAAAAATATTCTAAAACAGAAAAGGACATCTAAACATCCCGTTGCATACCATAGATGAAAGTTTTTTGCAAAATATTTGAAAATTAAAATTTCACAATTAATTTTCTGAGTATCTAAACCACAGTTATAAAATTTGCTGACAATTTCAGGAAGTGACTGTGTGACAATGAAGTCTTTCAAGCATATCAAATGCAGACAATTAGAAAATCTGCATTCTGCTAGAGAAAAAGAAATGTTATTATTTTGCTGAGTCTATTTCATGTGTTGTTTTCTGTTGACTGCTTGAATTTCCAAGACTACAACCATATTTGCTTGCTTTAGTGTTTTCTTTTGGTGCACATGCCATACTTGCTTATATCTTTGGCTTTTTTGGCAATTTAATTACAGAAGCACAGCCAGAATTTCCTGATACAACCATGGAAAAAAACTTACAATTTCTTTCTTATTGCCTAGAGTAAAAATGCAACACGTGTAAATTATAGTAACACCTTTTAAAGGGTGGCTTAAATGTGTCTTTTTCTCTCTCAATGGAATTGAAAATCCAGAAATCAGTCATAGAGGAGAGTTACACTAATGGTTTGCACAGGACTGTGCCAAACTCTGAGGAAAAACATTTTTCCATTCCTGGTTTTCTTGAAAAACTAATCAAATTAATAGCACTGCATTGCAATTAGACCAGGGACCTCTGCAGCTCAGGTCTGAACCTTTGGGGAATGAACACAAAGCCATCTTGTCTGAGAACATCAAGCAAAATTATGTTCTGTGTGGGTCAGATGAAGAGGGGATATATAATTCTCTAAAAATTTAGTTGAAACTGCATTGGGATAGATGATAAACTTCTTGATGATGAGGCCTTGTGTAGAGCCATAAGTGTGCTATAATATGCTACGTACAACGTTAGGTGACCAGAAGTAGCCAGCTTTGCTTCCCCAAGCCAGACTTTCACCAAAATCAGTATGTGGCTGTGTGTTTGGTTTACAGTGGGGAAACATTAAGAAAAGACTAAGAAGTGGTCTAGACACAGGTAAGTTAAAGAAATAAACAAAATCATAATATGGATAATAGCTTATTCCTTATACTAAAAATATTGCTAAAATAGGAAGCAGGAGCACAATTACCCTTTCCACAATTTCTTGTCAGACATTCATAGCTTTCATGAGTAATATCAAACACTGCTGTCTCACATGAAGTAAAATAATAACATATAGCTTGGTAGGTTTAAGCAGGTCCTGGGTTGCTTGAATCTTTTTTTACTTAATCAACTACATGTTTTCTTTGAGCTGTAGCTATATTGAACACACTATGGACACAGGGATGAATGTCTAGAGCTACTAAGGACTTGCTGTGTGACACTGGGCAAATCCTGCTTGAATAGGTGGAACAATAAACTGGTATTTTGCAATTTTAAGATCATAAGGGTTATCAGAATAGCTAATCTGACCTTACAAATACTACAGCCTTTTAGTTTCATCCTGTGTCATGCCTCTGCTGTGTCCTCAGATTGTGCCTTAGGCCAACACAACCTTTGCAGAGAGGCAGTAGCCTCATGCTCTCTGCTAACATGAGGTGATGAAGCCAATCCTTCCATCACAATTGTTCCAGTAATTGCCTTACACCATTACTGGAAATTAATTTGTGGTTTGCCTATATTGGCCAGATTGAATGGCAACCAATCTGAGCAACCAGGTCTAGTGAAAGGTGTTCCTGCCCATGGCATGGGAGCTGAAACTAGATGATCTTTAAGGTCTCTTCCATCCCAGGCCATTCTGTATTCATTCTATGATTCTATAACCAGGTTATAACAACTTCTTATTGTATACTGTGTTAAATATGATTTCTTTTGTGGGGAAGGGCAGCCTCTCCTGTTGAGAGAAATTCTTAATCCAGACACTCCTTATTCTCTTTTTTTTTTTTTTTTTTCAGAATGAAAGAGATCAACTTTTGTAAACATTTCAGGATGATACATTTGCTAGAATCTGTGACTTTTTACTTCCCCTCCTCCCGTTCTTTATTATTCCTGTAGTGCAAAGAGACATCTTCTATCCACTGTGGTATGTTGACTATTGGATTAGACTGACACAGATAGACAAATTCAGTTCCTACTTTTATTGTCTTTATCACTAGTGAGTTAAAATGAAATGATTACAGAAGGTATTCACAAGTTTGCTGGGGCAAAGTTGAAAGGTGGATTCTGTACTACTTAAAACCAACTCAATTGTAACTCTGACCAGCATAAGTGGGTCGACGTTGTGGTCAAAATACTCAGCTGCAGGGGTGTTTCAAGGAACCTCTGAAGTTTCACTTTCATTTAATCTATTTTACATATTATTTTTCGTAATGTAACATCATGGCATCAATTAACACATTATAGTGGGCAAGTTTTTTTTCAAACTTACACTAGAATACTTTCTTATCATTTGGCCATGGTTAATTGATTACAAAATGACTTTTCCCTTTAATTATTAGCCCAAATATTCTAGGTTAACAGAACTATAACAAGTTGATCTTTTGTTTTCTAATCCAGACATTTTTTCTCTCTGTCTTGAGAAAAAGAATTTCTGCATAGTAATATACCCACAAGTACAAATTATGTGTATCAAGCTTTACTTATTAGCTTTCCTGAAAACCAAAAACCTCTCAAGAGCATCAACATATCTCTATTGCAATTTACCAGGAGAAAAACAAGAATCCTGGCAAGTTAAAGATCTCTTTACCAATGTCTGAGTTATTTCCTAATCTGAATACTAAATTTAAGCACAGAAATCATGGAAACGTAGCTGTAGACTTGATGATGCTTTATAGTCCTCTTTAACTCTCTAACCCTCTTCAAGTGCCACACATGTTCCATTGGGCCATAATTCCACTAATTTTTCCTGTTTATGTCTAGTTTCGAATCAGTCCTTCAGTAAAACAGAAATGCAAGTAAACTAGATGGAAGGCACAAGCACATGTGCTGTGGGATACAGCTGAACAGTGGAGCCAAAAAGAAATTATCAACATTTCAAAGGAAAGGAGCAAAATCACTTAATAGTCTATGTTCTTTTGTCTTGGACTGCTTCTGTTCACAGTCTCACAATATTATCTTAAAGTGGCAGAGATAATTTATTGGGAGATGGCTGGTTTTGATCTGGAATGTACAACATGACAAATTGCATCAGTGCAAATGTAATTGCTTTTTAATTACAATGTCAAAAATTATACAGTTCCACAGCAGAAATATACCAGTCTGCCTTTCTAAAATTGCCACTTTTTTCACTGACATAACCTTCAATTAGCTCAGGAAGGGTTACTGTGGTCATGACTTGACATAATAAAGCTTGATGTAGTAAATTAAAAATGAATAGGAAATTATTCATGCATCTCCCTCAATACTATTTTCAGCAGTGGGTGAGTTGTACTAAACATTAATGGCAGCAAAAGTAGAAAGTGCCAGAGCCATCCTGTGAGCTCACAGGTGCCTCAGGGTCAGTGAACCCACAGAAGAGTCTGTTGGAAAACATTCCTGGCCAGAGATAAGACTGTTGTTATTACCTGAATTCAGTTATAGCTCTGGTTAGTATTGACAGAGATATTTTAGTTAATCATTACTGAGACAGAGCCCAGCCTTTTTTGCTGCTTTGCCCCCAGTTCTGAGTCCAAGCAGGAAACAGCCCAGCCCCCTTGCACGTGGATAGAGCAGCATCCTCAATGTCCTGACTGTGCTGCAGCAGCCCAGTCCGTGTACCAGAATTCCTGATGGACACCATGGCAAAGAGCAGCGCTGGCAATGGGAGACTACCCAGAGAAGGAGAGCATCAGCCATTTCCTGGGCCTGCTCAAGCACCTCAAACCTGAGGAAAGGAAAACAAGGACACTGCTGGAAAAAAAATCCCCCAGTGGCTGGATAGGAGCCCTGTCACCAGAGACCCAGCATTTCCCAGAAATAAAAGCTGTAGGAGGAGTGAAGAAATACGATGCATCATTGGCAGTAGTGACTCTTTTTTTCCTGGTGTGATTGCCAGGATTTTTGACTACTTTAGAAAAGGTCAATGCTTGCTGAAAACGATGTAATCTCTGAAATCTCTGGGAGGTTTCCCCAGGTGCACTGCAGCTGAAACTGGAGTCAGAGGAGAGTCAGCTTCTCAGACTGCTTTCCCACTCAGCAGCCTCCTAACACCCAAATTTTTTTCATGCTCAGCAGATGCAATGAATTTAAAAGAATATTCAGTGCTTGAATGAAATAATACATATTTATTAGCAATATACACACATTACTAGTGATGATGACAGACTAACATAATAAAGAACTTTTAATTTTACAATTATAAATTTCCCTCTCATGGATATAGTATTCTAACACAGATCTCAACAAAACTACAGCTCTTGTTACCAATTGAAACAGAACAAACTATTCCCTATAGAAACATTGTTTTATGGGGTGTTCCTGCTTGTGAAATTGACAAGATAGCCTCAGGTAAAGGCTCTTTTCCTTGCAATAGTACTACACAAGCAAAGACTGATTAATGTTGGATTTTGACCTGTCACCTTCAGTTTTAATTTTTTAATTTTCTGCAATCAGCAGATTCTGTGGACAATATGCTGCTTGTAAGCCATGGGGTTATTTTGTGTGAGTATATCAATGAAATAGCACAGCAATAACAGAAACTCAATCTGTGACCTGTAGGACCTTGGCCAATAGCACACATCAAAGGCACGTGTCTAAGCTGCAAGTAGCACAGATAAGATTAGCATTGGTGTCGCACGCTCCTGAAGCTGCTGCAAGCCTGTCACTGCTTTCTCTGTTTCTTCTGAAAAAGTCATCCTTTACTGTGGTTGAGATGGTATGTGAAATGACAAGAGTATGTCCAAAATTTAATAACATACTATGCATGTCCTGTTTTCCCTCAGCTATGTTTGAACTACTAGGTGTCCAGAAACCTAGGTGAATGCCTTTAGTCCTCAGGAGACCCAGGACTACCCTTCTTGATGGAAAAAGAGATGAAGCTCAAGCAAGGCCATGTGCACAGGTCATGCAGTTTATTTCCCCAAAGCAAAATCAAGCTGCAACACATTTCTCTGTCCCCTTATCTCCACAGTTACTAGCAAACAAGGTGGTCACCATCCTCATATAGCCCTTGTGGTTGAGAAGGCTGTGCAGGGTTGCTGGTGAGCTAAGCCCATGCAACACAACCTGTTGCTTTCTGCAATGCTGCTCAGCATGACCATTGCTGTTGCTCTGCTGCTGCTCATTGTGTCCCATCTTATTCCTGCACTGAGTCTTACTGCTGCTGATCCAAAACACCAACAGGTTTCCCCATCAGGGTACTGTATACCAAGCACTGTAAATATTTGGTTACATGCAGTCAAACACATCCCTCATTAATCCCAAGGCACTTCATCTTTCTTCATTACTAGATGATATATAATGAATGAGTAGGGAGTAATTGTAGACTTTTGAGTAAACTGAAGTCTTAGACATGACTCTTTGAATATTTCATCTCACATTTGATCCATATGAATGGCCATTAAACAAGTCTCTAACAGCAGGTACCATTAATTGATTCTATTGTCATATTATTACTCCTTTTAGGTTTTTCCAAACATTTGGCCAAAGGCTGGGGTTTTTTTCATATGTACAGCTTTGTGAAAACTGTGGGATATTCCAATACCATTTGACCTGAATTCATGTCTTCCCTGCAGTGGAAGCACAACTAAAATTCAGCTCTAAGGCATATGAAAGGGACTTATCTCCATCTGTGGGATCTTCCTTGGAGCACGGTGTTTTTCCTCCAAGACAGGATGAAAACTGCAGACCGGCTCAGTTCTCAGCATAGTCTAGAAATCTATAGCAACAGTGAGGCCAAGGAAGTTATTTCTTGCAACAAAGAGTTTTCAGTGATTTAAACGTGGATGTAGAAAATGTGAAACTTTTTGAATTGTGCAGAAAATTGAAGTGGCTGCATGTGCATTTTAAAAGTCTACACACATTTAATGTCTGGAATTGCTGGCTTGTTTCATTTGCTGAATCCATTGCTGATGGATTTTGAGATGCTGGCCACAAAAGAGATACATGAATTTCACTGTGAGTGACAAAGGATGTTTTTGAACTCTTTTTCCAAGCTGAATCTTACCTGGCAGCTCATCAGTAATGATATCTTCATGAGACAGACTTCACTGCCTATTAACATCTCAGTGAGAAGTCTCCTCAAATCTCAGTGAAGCAAGCTGGATTCTGAAAAGAGCAAAGAAAACATTGCTCATATATCCTGCTTGTTGCCAGACAGATGCATATCCATGTGCAATAAATCAACTTGGTACAAAAAGAACACTGGTGATTGTTTTTCTACAATGATTTTCAAAGGAGATTTCTTTCATACCTCCAGACTGGAGCCCCTGAGGCTCCTGAATGGTCCGAAGTGCACTGCACTGCTCAGATGGTGCCCATTATTTGCTGGTTTTTGTGCACCAGCAGTATGTCTGTTTGGTGATTTAGTACCATAGGACTAAATGCAACACAGTAGAAAGAGCACATCCTCCATCAGAGCTTGGAAGCATAATTCAGCTTCCTTCAACTCATCAAATGATGGATCAAATCCAAAGACTGCCAAATTCCATGAAAACATATTTTCTTATGACACTCAGAGTTCAGAGGCCAAGTTTAAGGGCATGTTGAGGGACTTCTGAGGACCAGAGGCATTTGGAAACACAATCACCCCAAATAAAGGAGAGAAAATAGGACCATAAAAGTTTCTAGTCTCAAAAATGTTTCTACCAACATCAGATATGTTGTAGTTTCTTGCACACCTACAACTGGCAGATGAAACCTGAGGTGACTGTGATGAGCAGTAACTCATAGTTGGTTGCAGTAATGAGAACATTTAAACCAGTGAGCACATGCCTAACAGGAACAAACATTTCAACTGTTGCTGCAAACAGTGAAGTCTGTTTCTTTCTATACTTAAACTAGGAAGGCTATTTTGACATAATAGCAGCTGCTGGATGAGACTGTTGCTCACTACCAATGATCACTGCGAGCTCTGGGGTCAAAGGGAATGGCACCCTTAAGAACATTCCATCATCAACAAAAATCAGGAGCAACCAGTCCCAGAGTGCAAATAACACTCCATAATAACCAGATGTTTCAGTCACAACACCAACCAGAATGAATATGTTGGAATCTTTTTAGGCACACAACAGTGTCATATCCATCAGGTCAGATACATTACCTCTAGGTATTAGTGTGCTACACATGGAGTGTTTGCTGAACTCGTGCAGCAGTTCTGCCTTGTATTCATGAAGAAACCTAAAAGACATGGACTAAAACACCTGGCATAAAAGAGTGTTGAAAGAGAGACCTGTTGAGAGATAGACATTCATTGTGCCTTTGCTACTTTCTCCTTCGGTGCTGTTTCCAGTTATTCAATTAATTCTACTTGCAAGAAGTTAATTATCTGACCACCTCTGACTTACTGGTCAATAGTAAATTACAGTAGCTATTTCAAAGGATAAAATTAATCCTAGTGATAGGATATTAGCCATATTTACTTCTGAGTAGTACTTATGCAAGTCCAGAGGAGCTTTGCTAGTATTCAATAGACATACCCCTTTGAAAACAGTGTTCTTGTGTAAATGGGTTGAGATCAGGAGGAAAACTCAAAGCCACTTAAGGCATATAAATGCAAAAGAGAAGCATTCAATATCTGAGAGATAGGAAGGGCGACATGAAGACTGATGCTCTGTAGGAAAGTAAGTTAGTTTTAATCTCTAAATATCTTTCCCTGCTTCCAAAGACTGAAGCCAGTATACTAATTGAAATGTTACCTTCTGTACTCTTGCCAGACTTGTCTACAGAAGGAAGTATGGAGCACATTCAGACAAGCCATGCAGGCATGATCTGCTATCATCAGCTCCTAATAAAAGCCTAAATTCTGGCCTTAAGGCAAGCTAAGTGCTGCAACTCTAGGTACAATAAAAAAGAAAAAAATGTAAGCAAAAGAAATTCATGTAGTTTTAAGAGTTAGGGTACAAAAAGCCATGAGTTTGTAATGACTCACCAAACCTGCTCTAGTACAATTCTGGGGGTTTTTTCAGTTGTGGTTTTCTTGGGTTGGTTGGTTGGTTTGTTCCTTCATATACCCCTGACTCATACTTCATCTCTTTTTAGAGAAGAAGGAGGCATAAATTTGAGTGATGTGCTTCTGGAGGGACCCTGGCTTATGTACTTCTTCTGTTCTTTCATTTCCACAAAGGCCTGTAAAGCATGTTGGTACTTGGCCTGAAGATAAGAGATAGTCTCACAATGTCAAAAAAGGAGTATGTGAGATAGCAGGGACATCCAGCTAAACATTGCCAGCTTTTGAAAAGGGAAATTCCACCGGAACTTTGCTTGGGAATATACTCCAGCTGTATGAGGAAACATATTCAAATGAGGAGAGCGCCTACTCAGGTTCAGAGAAGTCTTATTTATACGATGACAGGTCTTTGTTTTACTTTTGGTAGTAAAATTTTTGTACATTAAAACATGTTTTTCCTCTTCTTCCTTCTGCTTAATATAGCAATACACACTATCCTTCAAAGCTTTTTAATTATGGGAAGTGTCCCCTATACTCTGAATAAAACACACTGAAATTAAAATAGACATACAATACCAGTCTCTGTTTTCTGTGAATTATGTTCTTATTCATCACTAAGCATCACTTCTACAGAATCTGGTGTGATCAGTTCTTAACATCTCTTTTGCAGGTACATTTTTGCTCCTTTTAATTTGAAAAAGTAAACTTTAAAAATGTAGTTTCTATTAATACTGCTTGCATGTGAGTGCCTGGAATCTCTCCCATCCCAGTTTAAAGCACTCAAAAGTTGTGAATCACCCTAATGAGATTAGGTTAGAATACAATTTTTAAGGTAGCAATAAATAGGGGGATCTCTGTATTTGGCATTTGGCTTTTGAACTGCTGGTGTGGACTCACCTAAGTTTTTAAGCCTTACTCATACTGGGAGGGCAAAGATACCCACATTTTCATAGGATTCTGTGGGTTGTAGTATAAAACAAACATCAAGAACAAGGACATTCAAGATAAAGCCACTGGATACAAAGACCATGTTTCTGATTGTTAACATTAACTCTGCCTTTGTGAAAACAGTGATTCCCTGGCTTTTGTTTTTATATCCTCTAAACAGCAGTTGGAAGTTGCCTTAACAGCTGGTCCTCCTGCAGACTTGGGGGACTCCAGCAAATACTCCCTGCCTACATAAAATCAGCCACACCAGATTATTAGCAGTCAGAACACAGAGCAGTGCAACATAGTGAAAAAAGCTGCATCTGATTGAAATTCTGAGAAGAGGTTTGGCAGCAGAGCATAATTACCTTGCTGGACATTGGCCAGGACATCATCAGCTAACATCCTCACTCTTGCAATGATGGTGACCTGGGAGTTCTAACAACCCTGTCCAACCAGGAACCTGATCCTTAACCCAAAGGGAGGGTTGTGCCCCCAAACACCGCATGTGCAGCAACCCCCTGCAACCCCTAATACTTTGTGCTAGGATTTTTTAGAGACAATATTTCCTCTGGACTCACACAAAAATCAGCATCCCTAGTATTGAGAATTTTCTCCATCTCCAAACTTACCTCTTTAGCACACATCTGTGTTGTTTGCACATATAAGTGAGGAATACAGAGGCTCTAAGTCACTAAGGAGTGTAGGCTGCCAAACATACAGAGAAAAGGCCATGTTCAGACCTGCAGGCATAAGGGACAATAGAATTGCAGCCATCTTTTGGAGAGCCCTTTGGAACAAGGAGTAGGAACTGAGCTACCATGGCACACATATCTGTAGGGGTTCAGTTCCTATGCAGTTGCCCAAAAGCAGAGCAAGATTTTTCAGGGAAATGCACCACCTGTAGAGTGACTTTAGAAACCACATCACCTTCAGGCAACAGATGTAAAGGGAATTCATATTATTTAAATAATATTCTATTATCTAAGCACACTCATTACATATAATTAGTGCACATATTATGGATGTATAGAACACATTCCTGTTACAGATAATATTGCAATTTCTGCATTTCAAGATTCATTTTAACATCAAATGTTCTGGCTGGCTGGAGCAACTCTCCTCTTCCTTGGCATACACAAAGCACCACAGAGTATTTATACATGCACACTTGTGGACAGTTTTGAACATGCTGCAGGCTCTCAGATAACAAAATCCCTTTGATGTGTCTGTTTATTGCCTGGAAAACAGTGTGAGACTTGCAAGGTCCACTGGGAGCCTTGGGTTAATTAAGTCTATCGCTTTCCCGTGGGGCCTGGTATGATCAGTGACCGAGGCAGCCAGCTAACATGAACTTGATGAGAACTCTTCATTGTTCTTCCATCTGCTCATTATCACTTCTTTTAAAAGCAGCTATTTCTAGTGGAATCAGTAAGCAAGTTTGGAAGAAGTTCTGGTAGCTGAATAAAAAAATGTACTTTACACAGACAGCTGCATGTTTCCAGAGAAATCCATTATGTATCAATCATTGTTAAAGAGATATGCTGGGCCCTAATATGTCCCCTCCTGCTACAAAGCTCTACAAACTGGTAAAAAGCTTTGTGACATGGCAAATCCCCTCTCTTTATCTGTGATCCTGTATTGTCTCACTGCAGTAGAGGCAATGGAAGGAGGAAGCAAGACACTTGGATATCCTCCTGAGCCCTCCAGGTGTTCAGTGCCTGATAACACTAACTTTACTAGGATTCTTGCACTCTGCCTTCTCCTCTCTGGCTCTTTAAAGGGAGGTGTTGACTTCAGTCAGGGTTCAAAGTTCCCCTGCTTGGTCAAAGAGGAAAAAGAAAGAGGTTCAAGGATGTTAGAACACAGAAATACCTGGGGATTTTGCCCCATTTATGGTGATAACAGCCATGCATGCTCCTGTCAGGAGCACCATCTGAGTGACGAGGTTGCAAGGAACCTCTGCAGGCTGGAACTTGCTGAATTTCCTATCCTTGAAGCTGGATTTCCCCTTTTGATCAATTCCCAGTGTAGTATTGCTCATGGAATGGCCTGGAGGAGCAAGCAATATAATATTGAACTGGAATGTGAACCCAGCAAAGGCATGTGTGAGGTGCAGCAGCAACCAACAAGTATTGAGCTGCATTGCTCAGGGCAGCATCAGAAAAAAGTAAGGTAAAAGTGGAAAAGGGAGTGGAATTTATTGTCTATGTTCAGCTATGTCTACACAGAGTAAGCATGGCAGTGTAAAATATGTCTTGTCTGAACACAGCCTCTACTATGGTTGGTCAAATTCAGGTGAGGTGATATCAGGTGGTAGGTACCCATTGGCCCCCTCGGGGGAAGAGGAGGGTGGGGAACTCGTGGAATCAGGAAGGCTGAGTCACTCAGCTCTATTCTCCTTTAAGTAGTCAAGCAACATATGAGATTAGATATGTAATCTGTACTGTTGCCAAAGTGGTAAATGAATAAAGGAGGTTGCAAAAGGAACGGAAACTCATTCAAATGAAATTGTGTGTTAAAGTGAGCAGAAAATACACTGCAGAAAATAGTAAAGAATAAAAACTTTAAAGTTAAAGGAGCTGAAATTTTACCGGTTCTTCAGTAGTGCTGCATTGCCAGAGCTATTATCTGGGCATTAACAATGTCTTCCCATTTCCTAGTGAATACAAAGGAACATTAACATTTTCTAGATATGACCATCATATCATAAGAGACAACTTTTGAAACACTCTTAAATTCCAAATTTTTTTCCTTCCCTTTTTAGAATAAAAATTAAATTTTTGACTTTCTTAAGTCTGATGAGGGTTTAAGAATTTTTTGGGAGTATATGAGAGTTGGGTCCATCTAAAAAGACCATCCATCAGCATTTATCAAATGTCTAAGTGTTCCATATTGGAAGAGAAGGGGATCTCCCTAAAATTTCATCTCTGAAGATTGAATGAGTTTCCTATCTTCAAAAGCCCTATTATTATTTCCAAGTAAATATTCAAATTATAATACCCAAGGTTCTCGGTAGGAAAAAAACTATATTGAGTATAAAGTGAGCTAATTTTTCCCAAAGGTACTCCTAATAATTTTAAAATACCTAAAAGTTAGCTGGATTTTTTCAAGAACAAACACATGCAGTTCTTGTTCAGAATGGTCTAATCATGAGGGGTGGGAGAAGGGAACCACTGGAAGACTGAAGATCTTCATTTGGTTGCTGATTCAGCCACTGATTTTCTTCTCACTTCTGTCATCTAGCCTTCCTGCACCTCATTTTCCCAGGTGTAAAATGGGGCTGAATTTTCCATAACTCAGGTTAAAACTAAGAAAACTGAGATTGTTATGTTTTCAGTATGGACAGCGGAGTTGGGCTAACACAGACAGAATTTAGACCCATGCATTGTTTTCCTTCACTGTGGTCCTGCTTGCCCTGCTATAGAAGGTGTTAGAAAAGTAACTACCACCAAGTTCTTCAAACATGAAGCTCTGACACAATGACAACTGGTGCACAGGACAAAGAGTCGGAGAATAGAGCTCAGCCATGAACTTTTTCTTAATGAACACTGTTTCCCAATATGAAAGCCAGGAAATGCTTTATTGATGCTAAGCAGCTTGACTCCAGAAGCACCAACATTATACCAACTTTAGTGACTGTAAATGACCTAAATAAAGTGACTCATATGTGATTGTTGTCAAGGGATTGCTTTGTGGATGTTGGCTGAAACACAAGGCTTGGTGAATGCAGTGAGACCTTAGATGCACTTAGCTGTAGACTTGTGGTCAGGGCAATTATGGAAAAGGCTGTTAATGAAGTTAAACTCCAGATATATTTGCCTCAGACCCTGCTGTTCTGGAATGCACCCTTTTGAAGAACAATCAAAACTACATACCCATGGAAGTTAAAACTCTCATGCTTTGGCTGAGACAGTTTTGAGATCTTCCCTCTCCCGTTAGCCTACCTTCTGAGGAGAAAGGCTGCACAGAGATTTCCTTTTCCTCCTGACGCTCCACACTGTCCCTGCACACCTGCTTGCATCACAAGTGAAATGCACCCATGAACTGCTGAGAACAAGCATGTTTTCCCCTGCAAAGAGCCACACGTGAAGATAAAAGCCAGCCCTGAAAAGAAACAAGAAGGTGAGGCAGGAAGAAATGCTATGCATCCTTGGAGAGGAACGTGCAACTCCAGCACGTGGGTCCAGGTGCTGACAGTCCTGCACACGGAGATGTAATGCACAGCTCTGGAATACCGGGATGGAATTTGCTCTGGGATATGTCACTGCGTCGATGTGTCTGGTTGGCTGGCTGGCAGCCATAGACAGAGCAGCGCCTTCTGGCAACTCAGAGCAGGACGGATCTGGAGCCCTCACTATAGTACTCTTGCAGGTAGATAGGACTGGACATTTCCAAAACACCTAGAGCAAGAGAGCCTCTTAAGCCAGGCCTGCCCAGTGCTCTGGTTGCAATCTGGAACTATCAGAGAGGTGCCTGTATACTGGAGTAGGTATTAATAATTAATTACTACAGCGTATAATTGCTTGGACCAAATAAGGCTCCTAATCCTTCCCCTGCATTTTTGACTTTCTTATCTCAACTGTCTCCTAATGTGAAGCTGTGTAGGCCAACAAGCAAGGTGTCTAGCTGCTGGAATTCACCTGCCCTTTCAGTATTTATGTATCTACCTTAATAATAAGGACCTGATAGCTGGTTTTCCACCCTGCTTCTCAGCAGAATGGCTTTTTCCAGCCTCCACAGGAGCTAGTGTTGATGCCCTTTTTTACTGGAATGTTACTTTCCTGTGGGCACCAGTCCAATAGAATTCATCCTGCACAGCCTGGTAATAGCTCCTGGTAATAGTTCCACAGGGCTTGCAGAGGCTGAAATTTCAGTAAGAGGAACCTGCTTCTTTTTAGTCATTCATACTTGGTAAAATACATCTGAATCCTTCTCTAAGAGTTTGCCTGACTAATAGCAGCATCCCACATCCCATCTTAAAAATATTCTAGCAATGAGATAATTACAGAAGGAATAGGCTATCTTTTCTCAAAAATCAAAATGCTAGTTTAATTTGCTAGAAATGCTCAGGTAAAATGGTTATCATGGAAGTTGGAATTTCTCCAAGTGGACCACTGTAGTAGAAGACCACACTGCTGTGCTCTGATCCACAGGAAAAGTGTAAGTTGCATTTTGCATTTCTTCTAGATGGAGTTTCAAAAATTAGCAAAGGTCACTTGCCATCATCCAGCTTTACATTTTTTAAAATCTCTATTCTTGTGGAGTTCTGGGTGGCTTTTTTGTGTGTTTTTGTTTGTTTGTTTGTTTGTTTGTTTTAATACAGATGAATTTTAATGAATAGAAAAGCATTTATTAATGTTGTCCATACATAAAGATAACAGATATGGAATTTCAAGACACAATACAGGCAGTATTGAGCAAAAGTGTTTTAGTTGCTTGAATGAAGGATTCAGTCCTGGGGCAATGTACAAACTTCTATAAGTTATTCTATCTCTGCATCTATCTTTACCTGATAAAAATTTAGCACAATGTGCTTCAGGCTATAGGAGAAAACAGATAATTGATGCTTTCAAAGTTTTCTGACATCCTTTGATGAGATTGGGTAACTGAAGCTTTGCACACTTATGGTAAAATCTGAAAACCTGTTGCCCTTCATTACTATAATGATGAAAATCTAATTATAATGTAGTTCTCTATCAAAAGCTGAAGCCTGCAAAACTGCAGAAGTATTTTTAAAACTGCTTTATAAGCAACACTTCACTAGATAGGTATTGTGAAACATCATTCATTGATGAAGGCTTAGCACTCTCAGAGAAATCCAGCTAAACACAGAGAGAGAGAGATGTTTTTAGTGTATTTTGAAGTTTATTTCTCATAACAATTTTTAGGTCAAAAGCATTGTACATAACCAAGAAGTGCATAGCACTGAATTCATCACTTTGGCTAGCACAGCTCAAAGAGTGCCAAGGAGACTACTTATACACTTCTGCACAGAGTACGTAACATCCATTGGTAATACCTGTGTAGCAATATGTGGGCAAATAAAATCTGTATCTTCAGTTATGTTAAGTGTAGTCTGTTGTGTATATACAAAATCAGAAAAATATATTCCTTTTTTCTTATATACACTATATAACATGAGAATAAAATCTGGAATAGTTTGCAGTAACTTAGGTGAGACTGGACTTTCATGGTACAGAGCCTTAGGAACACCTCCTCAGCATCGTTTGTCTTGGACCATTGTGATAAAAAAGTTGCAGAAAGAGAGCAAACTTTCTGGACAGTACTCCTCAGCCACCTTTTTCTGGTCAATGTAATCTACATCTTCAACACAGTCTTGAGTACTGTGTTCTAGTGTTTTTTCAGAGGCAGCTGCTGGAGTCTGAACAACTTCTTGTGTGTGATGCCTTGTGTTCCCTTTGGTAGGACCCGCTGCTGTTAGTAGGCTTGAGTTGGTCAACCTGAGGTGAGCACTTTGTGGGCCTTTCCTGCATACTTTAGATTTTAGTACACTTTTGGGGTCTTGACAGATCTGCTTCTGTTTCTTTAGGGATCGGGAGACTTGTTTCCAATAGGATTTCTGGCTTGCTGCATACTGTGCACAGCTGGAAGGGTCTCCAGAGAATTCACACCAGAACTTGCTGTCACCGTGCTTGCACTCTACACGCACAGTAGCAGCATTCATGTCTGTCACTGCCCAGGTGCACTCAGCATTTTCTTTGGTTTCAAACTTGCCTCTAGGAAATGATTTTCCTCCTCTTGATTTCGATCCTTTTTTGCTTCCTTGGTTAGACTCACTTTGTGTTTCTCCACCATCTTTTATGCCTTGTCTTCCCTTTCTTCTTTCCTTCTGTTTTTCACAACTGGCTAGTAGCATCTGGGACACCAGCATCAACACACAAAGGAGTCCAAAGCTCTTGATTCTCATGGTCACTGTTTTGCTTGTGATCTGCCTTCAAAACAAACAAAGACATAAAAACATTTTCGCTTAATGATGGACTCCATTTGTCACTTGATTTTTTTCAAACATGGCATTGCACTGCTCTTTGATATCTATTAAACAGATTTTATTGGCAAAATGATCTGTCCTTTGTGTAAATAATACCCGGTTTCTAGAACAATTATGAATTATCCTTGTAAAAAGCTGTGGAGTAACTTCCAGTTACTTAAATATTTATGCAATGGGGAACAGAAGAGTCACTTCCAGGACATGCTACTGCCCAGTAACTGAGGTAGCTTAATTAAAATCTCTTCTGTAGTCAGTGAAAGAATTTGAACCTGGGATTTATCAATCTCAGATAGATATCTGAAGTTATAACAATAAGGCAGTTGTTTCCACAATTTTCCAGTTTGTAAAATGGCCCATAAGCAATTTTGACTCCAACCTCTGACCATTCTTCAAAAATATGCCAGACAGAAAGGAAACCATTTGATTCAAATTGAGGAAAACTATTTTGTTGGCATCCTGAAAATCATTGTGATTCACTGGTTCCGCCAGTATTCAATTTTTTTGTTGAAAAAAAACTTATGGTAGTCTTTCCAGACATCAAAAAGTAACTATTGTTCCATTCTTTGCCACCTTGATTGCTAAACAATCAGAACTACCTTTTTGCTTTTGAAGATACCTGCAGTGTACCAGGCTGTGTCTAAAGCTGCCAAATTCAAGGGGTAAATATGCAGCTTCAGTTTTGAAATGTAGCTAGTGAGCAATTTATTATCAAGCTGATCCCTGCATCTGCACAGAGCACTTTTATTTCTGTAGGGGTTTCTTTTTATGAAGCAGCTTTAAGAATCAGAGCAGAGTTTAAATCTAGCGTTTAGATTATTAAATTCTAAGTGTATTTTTCAGATGTTTCCATCATCGTAATTTCTGTAGCCATGTTTTAAATGTTAAAAAGCAGAAATTCACGTGCAGCCATGTTACTAAGAAATCTGTTTCAACATTCAGCAATCTCCAAATATATTTGGTTACATAAATTTAGAATGTTGAATACATGAGTATTCACAGCAGAATATGTGAGCAGGTCCTACTTTTGCACAGTTCTTATTCCACTTGCTTCATGCCTTGTACTATACACAAATTTTCACTCCATAAAACCCTCTTTAGAGAACCTCATTTAGTATTTACAGTTCTGTTGCAAATACAGCAACTAATAACATTCAAATGAATAAAGATTCGACAGTAATATTCTGTTCCAAGTGGAACAGGGAAAAAGTAAGATAACTAAAAGACATACCTTGCACAGGGCTTGAAGATACTCAAAAGCAATCCTGGTGCAACTTGCCTCTTTCAAAAGAGCCAGAGCTCCTTGTAAAAGCAGCACGGTTTTTATAAAGGCAGAGACACACCTTCAGGTCTCCAGTAAGGCTATTACAACACAATAGGATACTTCAATGCCATGTTCACTTCCCACTGACACACCTCCTTGGAAAAGTGCCAGTTCTCATTCTTAGCACGAAAAAAAAAAGCCCATCTATGGTGGGTGACAAGGTGTGCTTGCGTAATTTAGGTGTTACTTTAGCCAAGTCCTTCCCTGCTCATGAACAATGATAAGAACTTTATCAGGTCACAAGCTTCTCTGAAAGAGCTTTTACAAGCTATTAAGGGATGTATCCTGCAACACCTTCAACAAGTTGCACTACCATTTTGTTTTCATGATAGTGAAAACCATTTCAAAGCGTTTTAAAGTTCCCTTTCAAAATGTATTGAAGTGCTTTAAAAAAACAAAGTAACTATTCAAGTAGTTAGCAATATGAGTCCAGAGCAGGCCACTAAGCTGAGGGCTGGAGCACTTCTCCTATGAAGACAGGCTGAGGCAGGCCATTCAGCCTGGAGAAGAGAAGGCTCCAGTGAGATTTTACAGCAACCTTTCAGTACCTAAAGGGGGACTACAAGAGAGCCAGAGAGGGACTTTGTACAAGGACGTGTAATGGTAGGACAAGGGGTGATGGCTTTAAACTGAAAGAGGGTAGAGTTAGATGAGATATAAGGAAGAAATTGTTTTTATTATGAGGTTGGCAAGACACAGGGAGAGGTTGCTCTGAGAGTTTGTGGACTTCCCATCTATGGAAGGGTTCAAGACCAAGCTGGACTCAGCTCAGGGCTCTGAGCAATCTGGTCTAGTGGAAGGTTCTCTGTCCATGGCAAGAGGGTTGGAGCTAGATGATATATAAGGTCCCCTCCAACCCAAGCCATTTTAGGACTCTGCAATTCCGCATTTAGGACAGTGTTCATTGTGGTGACACAGTCAAAAGCATGAAGCTCAGAAACAAATTCAAGCTCCTGCAGATTGAGTGACTGAGCGGTCCAAGAGCTGAGTTCAGCTGCAGAGCCCTGATCTACACTCCTCCCTCTCTGCCAGCTTTTGTGTGTGTTAAGAAGTGGGTTACATCATGACATTTCGTTATGGGATCACATCTAATGCATATTGACCTGAAAAAGAAGATAAGAGTGAAACAACAAGCAAATATAAAAACATTTTCAAGCTGGGAATAGGCATCCCCCAAAGAACGGATAGAACAGCTGGTACCTCTGTAGCTTGTTTGCTTCAGGTTGTTTTACTAAAGAAATAAATAAGGGAGGGTCTGTCTTGCTCAGGAATCCTAAACTAGTACCACATAGTATACACAGTACCATCTGGAGTGTTTAGTATTTAGCAAGGACCCTCAAAACTGTGCAACTACATTAGTGTGGCTTTGTGCTGTCCCTAATGAGCCTCTCATCAGGGCTAATTATTCTGGGGACACCATCAAGCCAAAGGGCTATGCTTTGTACCTCACCTTGTGGTATGGTTTTATTGAGCCTGATTGACTGTGTAAACATACTATAAATTGATTTTTGTGTGACAGATTAGGGTATTGGTTCAGCTGTACGAGCCTTGAGCAGCCTGGTCTCATGGCCAAAGCCTCACCAAACCACCAATATACACTTTCCTACTGCAGCTGAGCAATGCCTCCAAACAGGTAAGAGAGGAAACTTAAAAGCACGTAAGGAACCATGGCAAATGGGACCAAGGACAAGGTTTGCAGGAAGGAACTATATGTTCCTGTCCCAGTTCTGTCACAGACTTTCTCAGAGATATTCATTAGAAGATGCAAGATGTTCTTCACCTGGAAAGGGAGTTCTCTTGTAGATGATGCTGCAATGATTTTTTGTTGGTGTTTGCAAAATATCATTTACTGGTGAAACCAATCACAAGGTATTGAAAATATTTAGGCCCTCCACCATTCATTGCTTCCAAAATTGCCTGTTTTGATGGCTTTGACAGGCAATATAAGTTTCAGTGTCAATTTCAGCTCAGCTGCCCCATTGTTGATAGGTCATATCACCCAAGCCTTCCTACTTTATAAAAATGGGGGAGGACAGAGAGAGAAAAGGCTGCACAAGTGAAGATCTGCTTTCTACTGCTTTGGTACTTCCTCCCTGAGGTTGTGGCAAACTGGACATATATTGGCTCTTCCCATCTTCAGCATGCAGAAAGTTCTGTAGAGAATTCTGAAGTCAAGAGTTTGTTGATATGCCTGCTTACATTTTTGAGATGATCTATCTTGAGCCAGCTGGAACTCTTGCCTATCCTGCTTAGATGATTTCAAAATCTCAGTAAACCAAGGTTTAAGTATTTAGGTGCATAACACACAGTCTCAGTCTATGGAGGTTGATCTAGACATCAGGCAGTCTTATTGCTATGCCCTCAGAACATCTTTTCATTTTGTTTTGTTTTCATTAGACATGAACTGACGTTTTGTGGATGCCTTTCACCTATCTAGATATACAGTGCATTTTGTACCCCAAAAATCCTGCTGTGAGTTGTCCTGTCAGATGATCAGAACAGTCACCTTCTTCAAATTTCATCCTGAAAAGAAAGTACACAAAATTGAAGTAGAAGTTTAATTTCTTAGGTACTTAGCATGTAATTGCCAACAAAAAATTGCTGCAAAAGCCTGTTTATAATATGATTTCCAAGAATGTATTTCTTTTCCTTCTGTCATGCACATTTTAAAATTCACCTTAGTCATGCCCTTTGCTGGGCCCAAATGCTGTTTTCTTGTAAACTGCAGGCACAGTTTTGCCACAGAACAAAAAATGCAGATAATTCATCAAAAGGCGATTTGATCCACACAAGGAATGGCAAACCTGGATGGCTAATTTGGCAAGGTAAATCTCTGGAGAGCTGTTTAGTTATTAAAGTAGAAAGGTAGCACATTTCCATTCCTAAGTAAACAAGCTTCAGGCAAGGGACTCATAACTTGATTTCCTTTTTGATTCTGTGAGTCTAGGATCTACAAAAGACAGTAAGCCAACAGCCTTCAGTGCTGAAGCCCTTTTACATATCAAGGAAATACCTATCACACAGGCAGTGGCACCACTGCCAGCTCTTTTACATTTCACTGCCTGTGCCCAACACCTCAGAAGAATGTTCTGTAGCTTTCTGGCATTTCTCTGGAAGAGGATGGTTAATTTAAAATGTGGTGATGGTTTCAGTGCAGTGAGATCTGCCTGTTCACTATTCTACATGGAGGCACAATTATTTGAAAGAAGTTGAAGAAACTCATCAATTAGTGACAACTTTCAATTACTTCTGACCTGGGGTTAAATTCATTTTCGTTACATATGAAAAAAAGGCACCAGATTGTCTCTTCATTGAGTCTTTAACAGTGTCCAATTATTTCACAAGCTGACCAAAATTGGCAACTGGATTTGGCAGAACAGTGTCTGAATGAAAACTGATATCATGAAACCCAAATACAAATAAATAAACACGAGTTAATTCAAACAAGTGTTAAGTGTAAGTCAGTCACAGAACAACAGACACCCTATGACTGCTGTATGTTAATTTGAGGCTAATAAAGAGAACTTTACAAGACTAAGTAACAAGTAAATAGCAAAATCCAATCCATACAGAGGTGTGCATTTGCATTTAAGAACTAAATTCCTGAAAGACTAGTGAATTGAGTGAGCACTGCTGCTTCACACAGTGGTTATCTGTGAGTGAAACTAACAACTGAATAATTTTATCCATCATTTGCAGCTCTAGTATTACTGATTGCCTTCCTCACCTAAGTCAGCTGTTTTTACTTGCAGTGCACCTTCATTTACTTGCTGCATTGTGTTGGCAACATTTTGTTTAAAATATCCTGACATTCATTACTGCCAGGGTGTAGTTTCAGTTCAGCAGAGGTCTAGCCCTCTTGGCTCCCAGCTCATGCGTGGCATCAGCAGTTGTTAATCTATTCCCTTGCTGCTCACTGAACACACTGTCATGTGCAGCTGGAAAAGGGAGTTTGTTTTCAGACCTGCAGAGCTTTATCTCTGTAGGTAAGCAAAGAGCTGTTCTCAGAAAAATGTAAGTGGTTTCAATTAACCCAAGATGCTCCAAGCCAGTGGTGGAGCACAACCATTAGGGAAGTGTTTCTGAAAGGAAGAGGAAATCCCTCTTGTTTAATGAGATAATACAGAGGGGAAAACCACAGAAAATTTTGATGCCAAATGGGGTTCACAGAGTGTTTTGCCTTGGCAGGAGGAGGCCTTGTGAATTCAAACAAAGGTAGGAAATTTGCAATGTCTCCTCTCGCTTTATTTTGAAAGCATGCTAGGCAAATCTTAAACAAAATTTGCCTTGACTTTGAAACAATTCAAAAAAGTATTAATAATTGCCATTGCTAACTAAATATGATTACCCTCTTCTATACGGGGTGTTAAATGCTGATGCCATAATAAAAATGATTGCTACTATACAAGAGTTGGTGGTAAACACGTCCAAATCTAAGCAGAGCCTAAGATTTTGGTCCCTTTATATTTGCATATGATAATGCTACAAGATCATCAAATAAGAGATGGGATTTGATAGATAAAAAATCCACCCGTTCTTTTTTTCTTTTGTAGAAAAGGAATATTTTATATGTTAGAGGAAAAATAACATGAAATAAAGGGATGCTAGACTGATGTTTCATACTGATTTTTTCAATATCAGGAAGTACTTACCCTCAAAATATGAATTTATGTATTTTCATTTACTTTTGGCTCTCATGGAAGTTAACAACTTCCCTACCTCAAGCATAGCCAAAGATTCTCCAATAACAGTCATTTCATTGTCCTGTGGATTTATTTGAGCAAGCTGGCTGCTGAATTTACTACCATAAACTCAGTATATTCAGGGCATGCCAAAGTTGGTTTGGCAGCCAGGGGAAACAACTACTGACTAATTTCCATCTTAGTCTGCTAAGACTTCCATAGCTTGGAGCAATGCAAGAGCCTGTCTGTCTGACCAGAAAAGCTTTGTAAATTCAATTAGATAAAGGATTGCCTTCTTAGAGAAAGAAAAAGTGAGTAAAGTAACAAAAGGATGCCCTTGTAAATAACTGACTGCCATTAGTCTACTTAGGGTAATGGCGAGTCACACATAACTATGGGAAGGCAGAATTGGACACATGTGAAATCATCAGACAGTATTGCTAGAACACGAGGGGTTTCCTTACTGGCAGTGGCATTTATCATATGCACTGAGCTCAATGCTCCAACCAAAAAATTCTTTCAGCTGTCATGAATACCTGATCTCTCATTAAAGTATTGCAGTGAAAAATTCCCATATGCTTTTTCAGATGAATAGCAGGAAAATGTCTTTGCAATAAGGCATTACTTCTAGAATTACTTCAGGAGGATGAAGGTGAAATATGAGATTCAGCCCTTTTCTAGTTCTAATCCACCTTCTCATAAAAGTAAGATTTCTTTTCCTTAGTGTGAATTTTAAATCACTTAGGCATTTGTTTTAGTTTGTTTTGTTTTTTTTCTCTGATGTATACACTGTGGACACTACAGAATTACTTTTCATAGAGCCAGCAGAAATACTAATTGATCCTGCACAGATGAAGGGAGCCAAGACCAGCAAATTCTTAGAGTGTGGAACATTTCAAATATTGCCTACATCAGTGGTGAAATTCTTCCACGCCTTGACGTGGTTGCAGTGATACAGAATTAACATGAATGGAGCTGAAGACAGAGTATGTACAGGCCAAGAGGTGGTATATTAAAAAGACAGTCTTTCCTAGCTGCCAACCACTTCTTTTGAGGTTGCATCTGTGCTTCTGTAAACCACAAGTGATCTGCACCTTTTACTTTGAGAAATCAAAGTATCTTACTTTCCTTTTCAGTTTTTCTCTAATTCAGTCTTGGTCAGAATACATGGAATTTCAAGGTCTGGTTTTGATACCAATGATAGTTCTGGTCTTTGTCTGTTCTCTTGATCCTTTCCATAAAGCTTAAGGCTGTTCTGTAAATAAATTAACCTGTATCAATAAATATGTATGTACATATATATACAGATGATGAGTAATTTTCTACTTACTGTTATTAATATTAGTGGATTTATTTGTATATTTGTTGAAATAAGTGGTGCATGTGTATGTGTGGAGAGAGAATAGATGGATCCACCCTGACTAGGGAAGGTATATTGTATAAACTCTCAGGAGTTTATCGGTGCCTGGTAGTTTTATGGGTTTAGCACTGGTCCAACGTACAGCAAGATGTTTCTAGCATTTTCTATGGAATAGATATTTATTTCATGTACACTTTTTAAACACAGTGGGAAAATGGAAACAGGAACCAAGAAAATGGTCCAGGAAAAGGAAATCAGGCATGAGGAATGGAAAACCAGGGACTTTATGGTGTAGGAGACTGTGCTGAGTCTGGTTGGGATAGATTTAATTTTTTATAGCAGCCCATGTGGTGCTGTATTTTAAATTTGTGACTAGAACAGTCCTAATAACATACCCATGTTTTAGCTGTCACTAAACAGCATGAAGGCTACCTCTGTGCCCCCTCTCCAAAGAGTATGCTGGGGTGGGCCACAGACGGGGAGGGAGCACAGCCAGGAGAGCTGACCCCAGCTGACCACAGGGACCACAGAGTATGGTACGATGCTGTGCATAGCAATAAAACTGGGGGTCATCTTTCCAGAAAAATCGCAGCTTGGAGACTGACTGAGCACCAGTGTGCTTGGGAGAGGTGTAGAGTGAACATCTTTTCGTCACTTGGTGTTGTTCCCCACATTCTTTCCTCTCCATTTGTCTTCCAATTCTGTCCTCCATCCTCTGGAGAGAGGGAGTGAGTGGCTGGTGGGGGTCTTCATTGATGTCTGAGGTCACCCACCACAGAGACTTCAATCCTGCAAATAACTAACAGGAATTTTTATTTCAGTGGATTCCAGATGAAAATAAATCAACAAAGAGTTCAGTGCCTGTGCAGAATTTTTCTGTCACTAAAAGCACTGATGGCCAAGCTACACTGATACTGCCTTGGCTCCATCCTCTAAACCACGGCAGGTGTTTCAGCAAAGATGACAAGAAGGTGCAGTCACAGCTGTGACAACTACTTTGCTGAACTAGATTGCTACTTTTGAAGAAACTGCTTTAGTGGAAAAAGGGTATCTTGGGCTAACACAAACTATGTCTCCACAAGTCACATCAGCCACCATAACCTGGCTTAGCCACTGACAGGATTAGACATTAAATTTATCCTCCATGATCTTTGGATTATCCTTGAAACACAGTAGAAGAGGTAAGGCTCCAGAGCTCACATCTGGAAGGGCTCCTGAAAACTCCTCCTGAAAGCTCAACAATTCAAAAGAATGACTGTAAAGGTCTGCATTTCACAGCTGTGGTATGGGCTGGCAGCTCTCAGCATTTCCACATCTGACACAAGTCTCTGAAGACACAGGGAAAGGACAAAGGAAATGGACAAAACTTATTTGCCATTTTCATTTTACTGAGCTCAGCATGTTCAGGTGTATAGTGAATAGAAGCTATTAACAAAGTAAAAAAGTTTCCTGATCCATCTTTCCAACGAAATGTGTTATGGTTAGCAAAAGCTGAAAGGATGCACATACCTCAGCACTTGTGATAAATTTGGGGGTTGCTCAGTTAACCAGAGAAGATATGGTGTCTCTGGAGTGTTTTTACTTGGATTATTTCTAACTCTACAGCTCCTCCAAGTGGAAATAATTAACAAACTAGAAATTAATCCTAAACACTAAGTACAAATACTCTTTTTTTTTTTTTTTTTTTTTGAATGGGTTT